>JAPDPK010000114.1:0-10000 GCA_031772115.1 Heritiera littoralis
CTAGAAAAATGGGTAGACTATTTTCACCTCCAAAAAGCAAAGCCTGACATGTAAAATCAAAAGAAAATAAGTAAGAGAGCTATGTAAATAGCAAACAAAAGTAGGCAGCTCCCCCTTCCCGCCAAAACCAATCCAGCCAAAGAAAAGGGAGGCAAAAAGTTCTTGAGGAAGAAAATTCACTAAACCAGATTAGGAGAAATGCCACGAGCAACTGCAGATCCACCAATTGTATACTCCAGTATCAGAGCCCAACCAATCAACCAGGCAACGCTACAAAATGATATCACTTGTATCATTGGCTGAAAAAATGATAAATCTTCTAGAAGCAAGAAAGATGAAGGATTGTACAATTACAGCCACTTTCTATTCTTTCACCAAATGGAACAATTGACTATTATTAAAGCTAAAAACTAACTATCAACTTTTCAAACTGCAAGAACAAGGAACAGCAGTAAGAATGTACAAGATAAATCAAGAAAACTAGAAATTACCCTTCACCAACACAAATGTATGAATAATGATAGGCACTGCCAGCAGATGGGCAACGACTGGCAAGCTCAGCATAGCAAAATGCAGAGAGAGCAGCAGCAATTCCAGCTATTAGAAAAGAAATAGTGAGAGCTGGACCAGAATGCTCTCTAGCAACTGTTCCAACAAGAATATAGACTCCAGCTCCAATTGTTGATCCAACACCTAATCACAGTGCACCAAAATTCACTGTAAGATATCCATTGCAGATATCAAAAATAAAAGCAAAAATAACGAACATAAACCAACTCCCCTAGTTAGAAGAAATAAAACCAAACCAAAGATAACTCAAAAACAAGAATAGCCCAATACATCATATATATTCATAAGCGGAAAAGTAAAAAAAAAAAACAGTAATATTACAACGAAAGTGTGAATAACAATTCACATCACAATGAGACCTGAAAAATCAACTATAAAACAGCTAAAAACACAAAACCTGGATCAAAATTTCCCCAAAAAGAACTAAGGTAAGACAAGCAATCTAATATACAGATTTCTACAAGATAAGAAACGGCTAAACACAGAGGAAGATAATCAAAATCCTACCCCCCCCCCCCCCCCCCCCAAAAAAAAAAGGAAGCTAAACGACACAAACCCAAGAACAAGCAGCTTAGGATCAAATCCCCCGTAATCCCCAAAAAAGAGCTATGAAAGTTTTCTCATATAACAGTTAAAAAAACATACACCATCAAGCCAAAAATTCAAAACCAATATCAAAATTTCCCAAAAACAGTTAAAACACACAAAACCAAGATCAAAATTTTTCCTCTAAAAAAAAAACCTATTACCGATTGCTATGAGATGAGGAACTGTCAACTCTTTAGCCAACTGATGACCCAAACGCTTGGAATGAGCAGAATCCACCTGTTTTCTTCTCACTAAACTCTTTAAACCACCCCATGAAGAACCAAAACCTTCTTTCCGTGAATCAGCCAAAAAGCCCATCAAGAATTTCCACCAAAAATTATCAACTTTCCCCCAATAATTTACAATAAAATTATTGAATTAATGATAATTCACAAACTTGGCTTTTGAAGTAAAAAGAAAAAGCTAAAAATTTATGTACAATAAATTAAAAAATAAAAAAAATTATTAACACTAAAATCTGCCCCCGTGAACCCCTTCAATAAATAAATTTGGTTCAACACACCTTGCTCTTAAAGGGAATCAAAGCGGGCAGATTTTAAAGAGAGAAATTTTTTTGGTTTTCTTTGTTTTTTCTCTCTTTGTTAAAATTTTACTTTGCTTCAAGAAAATGAAATAGCTTGGGTTTTAAAGGAGCGATAATGATACTGCCCGCAGCCCGTTGCGAAAGAGCTAACCATCTCATTATTTGGCTGCCCGGACTTTTCTTTTCACTGCTTGCACTTATCACTTATCATAGTGCCAATTAAATGTCAGGTTTTTTTTTAATACAGATCCTTTTTTTCCGGAAAATCATTTTATTTTTTTAAATAAACAAAGAAGCATGGATATATATATATATATATATACACACAAATACGATGTATTAATAGTATATAATTTTTATAAATTGTCAATTAATTATATAATTTTTGTAGATAATAGTGAAATTAATTAGATTCGAACTCAAGCCTTACAAAAAAAAAGTCACAACTCATCTTTAATTATTCAATCAAGAAATTATTGGTCAACTAATCACATAATGTTATTTTATTAATGACAAAATTTAAAACGCATAAACCCTTGAATGTAAATGGATACGGATTTTGGTATATGTTATTATTCGTTTAATTTAAATAAATTTGGATAGTTGATTAAGGCTTCGTTTGGAATCAAACGACAAATAGAACCAAAAAAATCAGCAAAAGACAAAAAAAGTCTGTAAAATTATTTTTTTACCCTTTTTTAAAAATATTTTATTAAAAAAACTTATACCTACTATGGTCATTTCTTTCGTTTCAATCTCACCGGAGCCAATCGCACTGCCTATCCAAACTAGCCCTAAATGAAAAAAAAATGTGTTGTTCAAGGACTTGAGTGTAAATGTCAACACTTATGAATTTGGATATTCGATTATTCGTTACTAATTTAATTTAAACAAATTTGAGTAATGGGTTCAAGTTAGATTTTGTAACTTTAAACATGACACTACACAAAAATATAATATGAAAATGATACAAATTAAAATTTGATAAAAATCATATATGTAAACTAAAAAATTATTTTGAATTTGATGTATGGACGAAAATATTAAGACAAAATTTTTATTTTTTGCATTACACATAATTTTATATAATTCGGACATGAATTATATATTTAATTGCTAGTTCTAGTTTATACAACCTAAGTTAAAAGTGAATCTTATATAAAATAATACTTATCTTAATAGTAACATCTTTATTTACAAATATTAAAAAAGTTTGCCCTAGTTGGAAAATTACCTGGCTATTCAATGATGGCCACTCACTCAAACAATGAACTAAATTATTGGTAGCCGTATTTTTAAAAACCAGTGAATGGGTCCAATTCCAAATCCAAGCCAAACTTACCACACAATACTTTATGTGCGTTGGGATTTCATTGCGGGAATGATTGGGTCATGCATGCATGTGTGGCTGCCATTTTGTCATGTGCATTGTGCGGTTTTAGGCAAAAAGCTCCCATTGAAAAAGATCTGTGCTGGCAAAGCTCGAAGCTCAAGAGTGATGAAGCTGGTCGGAAGGAGAATTATGGTCCTTTCCTGCAATTTTGGAACTATTGGGCCACCCTTTCTCTGCAATAAATAATAGAACAGGGATACTACTGCAATGGATGGATGGGCTGGCGCATGGGAGGCTAGGCTTGAGAAAAATTCCCTGAAATTGAAAAACCAGTTTGAATAAATTGTTTTGGACGGATTTGATTCGAATAATAATAAATAATAAAATTTAATTGAATTCATTCGATTCGACTTAAATAAGCATCAATTTAGATAAAAAATATATCCAAATATTTTCTTATTTAATATTTTGTTTTTTTATTATTTATATCAAAAATCTAAATTTTATATTTAATTAAATGTTAAAGTAAAAATTGAAATAAAGTAAAAACATGCTTATATCTTGAAATTTTGAATGAATCATCCAAATCGTTTTGTATGAATTTAGATTAAATCGAATTGGATATTTTTCTATTTAGATACAAAACGAATGACAAAATAAAAATATCTATTTAAGTCGATCGGATCAAAAAATTATAAATTCAATTTGCTCTAACCCAATATCACATTAGGCATGGCGCAGTGACCAAGTTCGCCTAAAACTGAAATCTCCTTTTTACAATTCAGATCCCTTTAAATATTAATTAATTAATTTAACTGTCGCCTATTGAATTATCTCTACACATTGTGAACTAATTAAGTATAATCTATATCATACAATATTAATTGTAGTATATTTATAAGGAGTGTGACCTATACTATTATTATTTATATTATTTACATGTGTTAATTCATAATGGGATGGATTATGACACATGATATTGTCAATATAGGAGGTCCCTGCCCTTGGCACATATATATTGTTAATAGTGTGGCCCATTAACACTGTTGCACTTTTGCCTCAATTGTGAACAAGGGCAGTAGCTTCCTTACTCTCCCGTTCCTCACTTCCACTCACCAAAATTTTCTTGATTTTGGCTAGATTTGGAAAATGGCAGACCAAGATGATGTGGGATCAGGTGGACAACCATCACAGCATCCATTGGCGCCACAAATGGTGGCTGGTAGCAGTTCAACCGGTGCTGGGACGTATGGGTTTGGCTCACAAAATCCAGGTCAGTGTTTCTTCCTTGTTTGTGGTGCTAGTGGCTTGATTGGTGGATGATTTTGTTCCTACAATTGGCATCATAGCTCCTCCATCTCAAAGCCACTAGCCATTTTGAAGGAAAAATGAAGTATGTTGATTTATTTTATTTTTTGGGTTTTTCGGTTTTACATAAAACCCATGAGATTTGATAGGTTTTGAGCCAAAATAATACCAAATATCAGTAGAGGATGATGTTTTATGGATAGTGGCATAAAAATGAAGCAAAATGAGGGTCTGTAGTGAGAGAGACCGTCGGATCGGGTCGAAAACCCGACTGGTCTGGCTTCTGCGAGAAAAAATAGCGAAAGGTTGAAGAAGCACTGCACGTGCCCGACGTGAGAAGTGAAGTGGTGCGGGCGCGTGGACTTCACGCACCCGACCAGAAATTAAAAAAAAACATTATTTTTTTTTGCTGGGCCCGTTTTTTCTGGGCCACTTGTCTTATTGTTTTTTTGGGCTTTCGTTTTTCACTTCAAATGGGCTAACCAATTTTTTTTGTTAAGTGGGCCAAGATTCTATTTAATTTTGGGCTTCCTTATTGAAATTCATTTGGGCTCACATATTTATTTTATCATGGGCCAATTAATTAAATTTAATTATGGGCTTGGTAATTAATTTGGGCCACCATATTTGTTTAATTATAAGCCCTTAATTTGTTAATTGAGAATTAAATTTTAATTATGAACAAAATAAGTGAATTATTTTGGTTAATTAAATTAATTTTGGCAATTAATTGCATGTTTAATTTAATTCACTTATATTTTTGAATATGCTATAATTTATTATTATTTACCTTATTGTTTAATAATCCTTTATTTATATTAAATCACTAATTAGAGTGATTAGTTTCTATCTGTCATAGAACTAGTTATGATAATTTTCTGGTGATTTTTCTGTGATAAATAATTGTATTATTATAAGGTAAATTAAAATGATAGTTGCAAAATAAATATACCAAGATTTCTGGAATTAATAATTCTCTCCCTGTCGGATTGCTTGTTAATTTTGGAGATGCTTGGGATGGAAAGGATCTTGATAGGATGTAACGCGGCTTTGCTATCCTGTCGATGGCAAGTCATTTTTGATTTTATATTCTATCAATTTTGTTTATCCCTTTGTAATATGCCATCTGACATCCTTGATAGCTTGAATATATTTTGTTGCATATTTCTGTATTATATGCTAATTCTGTTTATGTTATTCGAGCAGCCTCCTACAATCCTGGGATGTCATTGCAACTATCCTCAATCAAGATCCTTACAGGGTCAAATTTCGATGAATGGTTTGAGTCACTCTCGATGTTCCTAGGTGTGATGAACCTAGATTTGGCACTTAGAGTTGATCCACCATCTATACCCACTCCGACCAGCTCTGTCGAGGAAAGAAACTACTACAACTTTTGGGAACACTCTAATCGGAATTGTCTGATGATCATGATGTATACGATTGATATGCAGATTAGGCAGAGTATTCCTGAAGTTGACAATGCAAAAGTCTTCATGCAAGCCATTAAGAAACAATTTGCAAAGTTTGATAAAGCTGAAAAATCAAACTACATGAGATTGTTCACCACGACGAAATATGATGGTGTTAGTAGTGTTAGGGAGCATATCCTAAAGATGATAAACTACTACAACAAATTGAAAGAGAAGAAAGTTGAAATTGGAGATGAATTCTTAGTATGGCAGATACTTGAATCGCTTCCTTCTCAGTTTGACAATATGAAATCCAGCTATAATACTCAGAGGGAAGTTTGGGACTAAACACCATGACTGCCATTGTGATTCAAGAGGAGGAGATAATCAAAGCTGGAAAATCTTCTCATTCAGCTCTTATGGCAACACAAGCCAGTGTCACTGGTAAGAAGAAAGCAGGTAAAACAGGTCCCAGCAAGAAATTCAAGTCCTTCTTTAAAAGGAAGGGAGCCACCTCTTCTTCTTCAAAGTCAGCCTCCACCAACTCTTCTGGGTCTAAATCTCAGAATTCCGATGGGTTCAAAGGAAAATGCAATTTTTGTCATAAATATGGGCATAAGATGGTTGACTGTAGTAAGTTTGCTGAGTGGAAGGTGAAGAAAGGTACCTTGTTTGCATTTGTCAATTTTGAATCGAATTTGGCAGATGTGCCTTCTAACTCATGGTGGTTGGACACCGGTGCAAGTATTAACATAACTAATTGTTTACAGGCATTGACAAAACACCGGAGTCCAAATGAAGGAGAGATTGTGGTGAATATGGGGAATGGAGTTAAAGTCCAGGCTGAACAGATCGGAGTAACTAGACTATTGATGTCTTCTGGCCAAATTTTGGAATTACCAGATACAGTGTATATTCCTAGTATTAGGAGAAACTTAATCTCTGTATCTATTTTGGATAGGGCCGGATTTTCTTTCCAATTTGGTGATGGAAAGGTCTATTTATTTTGTCATAACAAGTATATTGGGTCTGGAATTCTATTTGACGGTTTATATAAATTAGATCTCCATTCTGATGATGTCCAATCTTTGATTTCTTCCTCTTCTTCTTCTAATATGCATGATGTGAATGCTATGGTTGTTGGTTCAAATGAGGATAGGGTGAATAAAAACTCTTCTATGTTGTGGCATAGGCGTTTGGAACATATCTCAAAGCAGAGAATGCAGAGACTCATTAAAGATGGTATTCTGCAAGATCTTGATTTCTCTGATTTTGGTACTTGTGTTGACTGTCTCAAGGGGAAACTTCCTGATAAAGCTAGGAAAGAAAAGAAACGTAGAAGTGAGGATGTTTTGGAACTGATTCATACAGATATTTGTGGACCATTGACACCTACTGCATTAGGTGGATACAGGTACTTCATCACCTTCATTGATGACTATTCTCGTTTTGGTCATATTGAACTTATTCGTGAGAAGTCTGATTCCCTTGAAGCATTTAAAGTTTTCAAGTCCGCTGCGGAGCTTCAAAAGGGTAGGCTGATTAAGGCTGTAAAATCAGACAGAGGTGGTGAGTACTATGGTCGATATGATGAGACTGGGCAGAATCCTGGGCCTTTTGCTAGGTTCTTACAGGAATGTGGAATTGATGCTCAGTATACGATGCCTGGGATACCTCAACAGAATGGTGTTGCAGAGAGAAGAAATCGCACACTTCTGGACATGGTGCGCTGCATGTTGAGTCACTCTACTCTACCGGATTTCTTGTGGGGTGAAGCATTAAAAACTGCATCATACATTCTGAATCAAGTTCCAAGTAAGTCAATTCCTAAGACTCCTTACGAGATGTGGTCAGGCAAGAAGCCAAGCCTTTGTCATTTCCACGTTTGGGGTTGTAAAGCAGAAATAAGACCATACAACCCACAGTTGAAGAAGCTTGACAAGAAGACTGTTAGTGGAAATTTCGTTGGCTATTGTGTCGGCTCAAGAGGTTCTAGATTTTATTGTCCTTCTCACACTACTAGAATCATAGAGTCTGACCATGCTTTCTATTTTGAGGATGATTTTGATAGTGGGAGTTCTCAACCCCGGGAAGTTACTCTTAGATAGGAACCTGTTGTCATGCCTGTTCCTTACATGCCCTATCCAATGGTTGGAATGCCACAAGCAAATGAGCCAACAGTTGATCCTGAATTGTCCATTTCTGAACCTGCTCCAGAAAATGAAGAGATAGTTCCTGATAGTATTGTTGGTGATGTCCCATTAAGGAGATCACAGAGGACTAGAAGACCTGCAATTTCTGATGATTATGTTGTTTATTTGCAAGAACGTGAGTGTGATGTTCACTTGTCTTCTGATCCTACTACTTATCAGGAAGCAATTAATGATTTGAACTCTTCAAGTTGGATACTTGCTATGCAGGAGGAGATGGCATCTATGTATCATAATGGAACGTGGGATCTAGTTGAATTGCCATATGGTTGTAAATCCACTGGCTGCAAATGGGTCTACAAGACAAAGTTAGATTCCAATGGCCAAGTAGAAAGGTTTAAAGCTCGATTGGTGGCCAAGGGTTTTAGACAAAGAGAAGGTATTGATTATACAGAAACCTTTTCTCCAGTTTCTACTAAGGATTCCTTCAGGATCATCATGGCATTAGTAGCTTATTCTGACTTAGAGCTACATCAAATGGATGTCAAGACTGCTTTTCTTAATGGTGATTTGTATGAAGATGTCTATATGGAGCAACCTGAAGGTTTTGTTGTTCCAGGGATGGAAAATATGGTCTGCAAGCTTAGGAAATCCATCTATGGACTTAAGCAAGCTTCCAGACAGTGGTATTTGAAGTTTGATGGGATTGTGACGTCACTTGGTTTCAAAGAGAATGTTGTTGATCAATGTATATACATTAAGGTCAGTGGGAGTAGCTTTATGATTTTAGTGCTCTATGTTGATGATATCTTATTAACAGTAAATGACACTGACCTATTGATTGAGACAAAATACATGTTGTCATGTCACTTTGATATGAAGGATCTAGGTGAGGCACATTTTGTTTTGGGAATTGAGATCCTACGTGACAGAACAAGAGGCATACTTGGATTGTCTCAAAAGGCCTACATTGAACGTATCTTGAGTAGGTTCAATATGAGTACATGTACTCCAGCTAAGGCGCCTATAGTGAAAGGTGACGTTCTTTCAAAATCCCAAAGTCCTCAGAATGATGATGATAGAGCTTATATGAAAAATGTACCGTATGCCTCGATAGTGGGTAGTTTAATGTACGCTCAAGTTTATACACGTCCTGATATAGCCTTTGTTGTTAGTGTACTTGGAAGATTCATGAGCGATCCTGGGATGGAACATTGGAAGGCAGCAAAGAAGGTGTTGAGATATCTTCAAGGAACCAAAGATCATGTTTTGACATATCAGCGATCTGATGATTTGAACATAGTCGGATATTCTGATGCTGATTTTGCAGGCTGCCCAGATGACAGAAAGTCAACTTCTGGTTATATTTTCATGATGGCTGGAGGAGCTGCTTCTTGGAAAAGTGCGAAACAAACACTTACAGCGTCCTCAACAATGGAGGCAGAATATGTGGCATGCTATGAGGCTACATGCCAAGTTATTTGGTTGCAGAATTTCATCTTGGGGCTGGATCCTGTTGTTTCCATTCCGAGGCCACTAAAGATGTTTTGTGATAATTCTGCAGCAGTTGCTTTCTCTCATAACACTAGGAGTTCCTCACGCTCCAAACATATAGATATCAAATATTTTTTTGTTAGAGAGAAAGTCATGGAGTCCATTATTGATATAGAGCACATTCCTACATGGCTCATGCTAGCTGATCCACTAACTAAAGGTTTAGCTGCTAAGGTGTTTAGACAACATGTCACCAATATGGGCTTGATGGAGTCTTTTGTTGTATCGAGTTAGTGGGAGCCTTGTATAGATAATCAGTTGCAACTGCTTTGTGATTGGACTCTTTTATGCCATATTTAGTCATATACACATGTATGTTCAGTTTGTGCACATTTTTTGTTATTTATGGCATTTGGTGAATGAGATATTCTGTGTTGTGATCTCATAAGTTTTATTGAAGTGATGCATCATTTTAGTTTTAGATGCATGGACCTTATGGAGATGGATAGTTGATTCTGTTTTTCATATCATTTCCATTTCACACTACTATACTACTATTTTGGATTGAAGTCTTTATGAGTTTACACATTTGTACCCTGTC
>JAPDPK010000114.1:1815000-2335000 GCA_031772115.1 Heritiera littoralis
ACAGCCTTCAAATGTGTGTCTAAAGGCTTGTGCATAAACTGAGACACCTTACTTACACTATAAGAAATATCTGGTCGAGTTATAGTAATGTACTGTAAGGCTCCAACAAGACTTCTGTACTGCTGGACATCTGCAAGTGGTGATCCTTCTCTAGCTGAGAGTTTAAGTGAACTGACCATAGGAGTAGGTAGAGAATTGGCTTCCATCATATTAAACCTTTGAAGAAGATCTCTAACATACTTTGTTTGAGTTAACAGAATGCCTGAAGATAAATGATTAACCTCAACACCAAGAAAGAAATTCAAATCCCCAAGATCTTTAAGAGAGAATGCTGCATCAAGGATTTTAACTAGGTTATCAACTTCAACTGAAGAGCTGCTGGTCACTATAATATCATCTACATAAACCAGAATATAGGTACAGATAGAATCTGATCTTTGAATAAAGAGAGAATGATCTGCTTTGGAGGAAACAAAACCTTGTGTATGAAGAAATTGTTGCAGCTTATCATACCATGCCCCGGGTGCCTGTTTAAGACCATATAAGGCTTTATGAAGCCTACAAACAAGCTTAGAGTTATTTGCTTCAACTTCAAAGCCAGGTGGTTGACACATATACACCTCTTCATGAAGACTGCCATTCAAAAATGCATTATTTACATCAAGCTGTCTGAGTGACCAACCTTTGGATAGAGCTAAGGTGAGAATGATTCGAATGGTGACAGGTTTAACAACTGGACTAAACGTCTCACCAAAATCAATACCAGCTTGTTGTAGATACCCCTTAGCTACTAGCCGAGCCTTGTACCTTGCAATTGTACCATCAGAATTTTTCTTTAGCTTAAACACCCATTTGCAGTCAACTATTGACCTGTCTGCAGGTTGAGGAACTAAGGACCAAGTGTTATTCTTCATCAAAGCAGCATATTCAGCCTCAACTGCCTGTTTCCAGCTAGGATGTTGCAAAGCCTGAGTGATATTTTTAGGTTCATGACTGGTCAGGTCAGCCACATAAGCCTTTGGCTTAGAAATACCAGATTTAGATCGAGTCTGCATAGGATGCTGGTTAATGGCAGCAGGGAATGGAGGTGGACCTAATATAGAGGACTGATCACTCAACTGAGGCACAGAGGATGAGTTAGATGAATTGTTGGATTGAGAGGCTATAACAGGTGTATCTAAAGGTAGAGAGGAAGAGGAAGAACTGTCAGCAGGAAAGGATGAAACTAGTGGTGGTGGGGTAAAATTGAAAGTACTAGGAGGCATGGTTGTATTGACTGCTGTGGAAAAGAGATCACAATATGGAAATTTAGATTCATCAAATACAACATGTCTGGAAATAAAAAGCCTATTATTAGCATCTAGACACTTATAACCTTTGTGGTGAGAACTGTAGCCAAGAAATAGACAAGGTGCAGATCTATAGTCCAGTTTATGTCTTTGATATGGTCTAAGATAAGGAAAACACAAGCAACCAAAAGTTTTAAGGAATGTGTAGTCTGGCTTTACCTTGTAAAGAACTTCAAAGGGTGACCTTGAATGCAAGGCAGTACTAGGTAACCTGTTAATCAAATATACAGCTGATGAAAAGGCTTCAGACCAGTATGTAAGAGGTAAGGAGGCTTGAGAAAGTAGTGTTAGACCAGTTTCTACAATGTGTCTGTGTTTCCTTTCAACTAGACCATTTTGTGGAGAAGTGTGTGGACAAGGATGTCAAAAAATGATGCCTGTTGAGTTAAGAAATGAGGAAAAGCCTCTGAATTCACCACCCCAGTCTGTTTGTAGTATTTTAATTGTGGTCAAAAATTGTTTTTCAGCTTGTTGTTTGAAGTGAATAAAAGACTGTAAAGCTTCATTTTTTGATTTAAGAAAGTATATCCATGTGTATCTAGAATAGGCATCTACAAAGGATATGTAATACCTAAAGCCATCTCCAGACAAATGAGGTGCAGGTCCCCAAAGATCAGCTTCAATTAAAGCAAGTGGTGAATTATATACAGTAGTAGACAAGGAGAAAGGAAGTTTGTGACTTTTGGCCATTTGACAGTGAGGACAAACAAAATTTTTATTGATTGTAGTTGAAACATTACATGAGGAAAGAATCTTAGAAACTATAGTAGCATGTGGATGGCCTAGACGCCTATGCCACAGTACATAGAGATCAGGTCTTGGTACAGACTCTTCTAATGAAGGAGAAGAACTAGAAAACTTTGAACTAAGGGCTTCTGTTTGGTTCTGAAGATCACCAGCAGTAGATTGATTGAAAGGCAGATTTAATCTGTACAAGCCATGCTCAAGTGTCCCCTTTAAGAGTACTTCCTTGGTGATAAGGTCCTTTACAAAACAAAAGTCAGTATGAAACTCAAAATATACATGATTGTCTTTGCAAAATTGAGAGACTGACAACAAGTTTTTAGTGATTTGAGGAACAAGTAAGATATTACTAAGTTCAAAGGATCTTGACAAAGAATCAATGGTTGAGTGACCAATACCTGAGATGTTAAGTCCATCTCCATTTCCAATGTGCAATTTTCCAGAACCATGATACTTCGATCCAACATTCAGATTTTGCAGGGCATTAGTAACATGATTAGTGGCTCCAGAATCAGGAAACCAAGCTGAATCAACTATTGTGTTTGGTGTTGCTATCAGGGCTTCTGTAAAATTGGCTTCTTGATGACCATACTCAGATCTTGGATATCCAAACTCAGACTTTGGATAAGCAGCACTGTTTGTTCTTGAATACAAGAATGACTCACCAGGATCCGGATTGAATGAAATATCAAACCTGTGAAAGCACTTGTGCACAGTGTGCCCAAGTTTCCCACATAGTTGGCACTGAGGTTTATTTCCACTCATTCCTCTGCCTCGAGATCTCCCTCTGCCCCTAACACCTCTAGTTCCTCTTCCACTATCAAAGAAAGAAGGTTTTCTGTGATGAATTGCAACATTTGCTACAGATATTGAAGAATCTGTGAATGATGAATTCTGAAGGTTCCTTGACTCAGTTGCAAATAAAAGAGCAGTGGTTGTTTTCCAGGTAGGTAGTTCTTTCTGAGTGGATATGGCTGCCACTATAGCATCATATTCTTGGTCTAGACCAGCTAGAGCAATATGCACCAATTCATTTTCTTGCATCTTGCACCCGCAAGACTGCAGAGTATCCCATAAGGACTTCACCTTCAACAAATAATCTTTCATACTCAGGCTTCTCTTCTTGATGCTTTGAAGCTCTCTTCTGTATTGCATAACTTTTGCACTAGTCTGAGATGCAAAATACTCATCTATGGATTCCCATACTTCTTTAGTTGTTTCACAGCCCACAAGATTCGGTAAAACTTGACTACTGATGGATGAAAGAATCCAAGAAACCAGAAGTTGATCCTGTCGATCATAAACCTCAAATTCTGGTGTGTTCCTTGCAGGTACAGATTGACTGCCATCTATGTAACCTTTCAATCCATATCCTCTTAGTGTTGCTACAACTTGCTGTTTCCAAAGCAAGAAATTGTTATCTTCAAGCTTCACGGTAATACTTTGGGACCCTGGATTAATAACAGAGGGAGAAGATGAATCTTTTGAGGTTGTCGGAGTGCCTTCCATCACCGCATCTGATACCATGTAAAGATCACAACTCACAGAAAAGTAAAGAAGAAGAAGAAAAGAGGAAGAAGAAGAAAGGAGAAGAAGATGGATTCAGGAATGGACGATTTCATTCATACTCTTTCTCTGTTCTGATTACAATGTATTTATAGCATAACTAGAAATTAACTACTAGTGAGTTGTGTAACTTCTAGTCAGTTGTGTTAGTTAGCCAACTGTATAACTAACACAACTGAGTACAGTAAGCTTAGCTGGCATTACTGCTTATAGACAAGACCCTGAAAAACAGAAACAAAATGTCAAATATATAAATTGCAAGGACTTTGCAGAGTGTATAAAGAAGCATAATATCGAACAGCTAAAACGCATTGTTAAAAATTATAGTATAAAATAACCCGATAGAGTCATACTTGAGATGTGGCAAAAAAATAAGATTTGTACTTGAATTTAAAAGTAAATCGGTGAGCGTTCCTGTTATAAGGAACTTCAGAAACAGAGAGGTAGACTTGGCGTGGATGACAAGGATACTGGGAAAATAATCGTAAAAGTACGTTAGATTTATAAAATCATAGAAGGGCGAAAAATTTGCGGATTGTCCCTTTTTCTTATATTTTATTGCATTTTTTATCCGGTGAAAGAAAATAATCGTGCTAAAGGCTGTAAAAAAAGAAAAAAAAATAATAGCAAAATAATGTTGAGAAAAGAGGCCATTCTACATTGCTAATATATCCTTTCATTTATTATGAAACGTCATTTTATTATTGAAAAAATTAATTAATTATTAAACATCAGATGTAAAAGTGAATATTTATTTTTTGTGTGCAGGTACAGGTATTTTAATCCGTTTTACGATTCAGTAAAGAGTCTAAAACTCGAACCTTGTCTAATTATTTGAAGAAAAAATTCACTTGCACTTCTTCCGACCACTTGTTGGTCAAAAGATGAATATTTATTTCAATAGATGTGTTAATGAGTTTGAAAATAAATGATATTTAATTTATTATTATACTAGTTTTTACTCGTGCGATGCACGAATTAATTTTAATTATTTAAATTTATAAATATATAGAATAATATTATTTAATTTATATATTTAAGTATATAAAATGATTAGTATTCAATTATTCAAAACGATGTTGAAATGATGACACATATATTTTCTTTATTTATTTTTTATATTTTTAATATTCATAAAAAGTATGTATTATTATTTTAGTACCGTTTATGGAGTTTGAAAACTCGACTGACAATACATTAATACTATATAAAATATATCTAAGACAATAAAGATATCCAATTATAAAAGAATTAAATATTTAATTAAAAAATCATAAAATTCAAAACATAAGATATACAAATATTGGGAAAAATAAAAATTGAAAACATTATAAATAATATTATCAAGCACATAAAAATATGTTAAAATAAAAATTAAAAGTATAATTTAAAATTTTTAAAAACTAAAAATATATTTTAAAAATTTTCAAGTGTTAGAGCAACATTTTGAGGTAGATTTTTATTATTAACCTAAAGAATTATAATTATAAATTTGCATTTTATATACATACAATATACATATGCATCTTTTATATTTATATATATATAAGAATGATTATAACATATTTATATAATTAATTTTATCTATTAAATATGTATGTTGACATATATATTTGTAAATTTATATGTTTTATGCATGAATTTTATTTATTTAGAAAAATAATAATTTTAAATATTTAGATAATATACATTATATTGATAGTTTATTTTTATACTTTTTAGTTTAGTTAATAAAATATTTTTAAATAAATTAAAATTATTTATTTTATAATATAAGTAAATATCAATTAATATTTTATATTGTTTTTCAAAAGATTATATTAAAATTATATATTCTTTAAATTTTTTGGATTAGATGGTATTTAAAATTACTTTAACATAATTTTATTAAAAAGATTGAGAAGTTGTAGGAATTAAAAAAATTTAAAAAAAGTGAAAAGGTGAAAAAATATTTTTTTTGTTTATTTTTACTTACACATAAGTTAATAAATGCTTTTTTTTTGGTAATATAATAAATGCTTATTTGTCATTCAAAGAAAATGTCCAAATAAACACCCATATAGATATTTTATCATATTTGTTATGTACCTTGTAATATAATATATATATATATATATAAATTATCCTATCCACTATCAGTGAAGTTTTTTAACTCCGCAAACAAGATTAGGATGATAACATGTGTCTTTTAAAAATATTAAAAAAATAAAAAATAAATAAAATAGGACACATATCATCTTAATCCCGCCCGTGGAATTAAAAAACTCTACTGATAGTGGATAGAATAATTATATATATATATATATATATATATATATATATATATATATTAGATTTTCAAACTCTTAACATTTTTCAAATCAGATGAAAATGTTTAAAATAAAAATATTGCCATGATGTCCCAAGACTCACAAATTCTTACATCTGCACCAAGAAAGGGGCATTCCTAGAACCAAACCGAGGATCCCTCGCACCCAAAGCGAAAAAGCATACCATTATACCATACGTCAATTGTTGTTATAAAATTGTGCTCGTCGATTTCTAAATTATATTTTTATATCAAGTTGATCTTTCATCATTTCCATATTTTTCGATATTTCATTGTTTATTTCGTGATTGTTTTGATTGTCAATAACCAGACCAAATGCCCACTTACTAATTGCTATTAAATTTGAAACAGCAATTTGCAGTTTTATATAATATCTCTTTCAACCTCACACGCAATAATAAATTTAGTTATGCACCAACAATAATAAGGGCCATAGAATATTAGAATGTATGCTACAAATGGAGAGTAACCATGTTTCCATGATTCCATCCCTTTAACCATTCATACAAGTACCAAGAAAGCAACACTGTCAAGCTATATGTAGTCACTGGGTAAAACATGTTTTTCCTGTAACAGGTTTTATTCATGGCTTACACTTGACACTTGAGCTAGTAAATCATGCAGGATAAAGAAAGAGGTTTTCTGGGGGCAGGTTACTTCAAAAATAACTTTGAAGTTCCTCTTTAGGCCAAAATATCAGAAGAACAGTACCTAGTTTACAGTTGGATTGATCATCTAGAAAAGGATTTTTAGCCCCTTCCAGAATAAAGCTGATTGCTTCAGGGTGTAAAAATGTACACAAGGTCATAAGTTGCTATATTATAGAAGTAGTCCAGTCGGATTTGATGTCTTCAATTTTTCTTAGCCAAGGTCAAGGAAACAAGCAGAACTTTTCATTTTAAAAGGAAAAGAAGAAGATAACATCTGAAGTTGGGAGGAAATCTGTAAATGCTCTGAAGAAACATGATTAGAGAAACAAAAAATAAACAAAAAGCAAGACCATACATTACCAAATAGAGAGCTGCAAGGTCAACTCTGATGCAGAGATAAGAATTCATCACCACAGCAAGTTTGCAACTAATACATAAGGACTTGCATCGGTTCACTTTCAAAAGGCCACATCAGTTTTGTTCAAAACAAAATGGTTAATGGTTAAGGCTATGCATGATTTCCAACAGGGAGGCTGAAGGAAGTTGTTCCTTGTGTTTTACCAAAACCACCATGTTTTTCATATTTGTTGGAACTGAATACTTCTTGCCATCTTCCTGGGTGTTCTATAGACTAGAATTTACTTGACTGCCTTTTCTGCTCAAATCTCTTGGTGATCTTCGAGGTTTTAAGCAATCTGTAGCGAGATCATTTTTCTTACACCTCTTTGGGGTATTAATCTTCTCAAATGCATCACCTGAAGTAGAAATTCCTTTGGGCTGAGTGAAGTTGTGATCACAAACGTCTTTGTTACTATCATCCTCGTTCCAATACTTACCTGCATCAACTTGCCCATGATCCTTAAGCCTACAACTTGATCCCCTTGTAGATCTTCTGAATGGAGAGGCTTCTCTTTTAATGTCACTCTTCTCATCCTTCATTGGAGCGAATTTCTCCTCAGAATCAACTGTAGCTTTTGCTAGATTTTGAGGAAACTTAGGACTAAAACAATTTTCAGCATTATCTAGGTTACGATTACCCAGCTTCGAATCACCTGGATCAGCCAGCTCATCAAGGTTGGTAGGAAGAGAAGCAAGATCCAACTCAAAAGATCCCACAGGAACACCTTCTCTTTCCTTGCCAGTCATTCTGAAAGAGGGAATTCGATGTGAAAATCTGTATAGCTCCTGTGATGACACCTGAAATGAGATAATCCCATCTCTTTCAGTTTGTTGGAAAATACTGACAAACCCTTTAACTTTGCCCAAATGAGCAACCCCAATACCGGTTTCCTCATCAAATTCAGTAAGAACCTCCACAAAATCATACTGGTATGGTGGCTTATGCTTTTCTGGTTCTGAAGCCCATTTAACATCCCAATTTCTGAAGAGAGCCCAAGTTTCCCCTTTTTGAGGATACACCAAGAAAAAGCATTTACCAAAGCCTTTCACAGAATCAACCAGATGAGAGAACATTAGACGATCTTCACTATCCTCTGAGGACCCTTTGCAGTACTTACCACAAGAAACAGGTAGATCCGTATCAACCCAACTCTCCTCATTTTCCTTGAGTGGTTCAGCCTCTAGCCAAGTAATTCGTACCTTGAAGCTGGAATTGAACACCTTCCTGATCAGTGCATAAAATCTCGGCATGCCATCCAATGAATCATATATGGCCCATACTTGATTAACATAAAAACAGTTCTCTGCCCTCTGCTTCTCAAAATCACTAAACTCTGGATCAGGATACTCAAACACCTGAGGAGGTAGGCTCACATCTGTGTTTGATTCAGAACCACTATCAAGCTGGGACACTTTATTATTGCTATTAAATATGACAGTTTCCTCTTCTTTCCCTTTAGACTCTCCAGTACTGCTTTTCTTGTTTGGGACGGTGTCTTCAGGAGGGGCACTTGCTTTTTGTTTGACTTCTTTCTGACATATATTCTTGTTTGGAACAGTACCTTCAGGAAGGGTACTTGCTTTTTGTTTGACCTCTTTCTGACGTATATCCACAGCAGCAGTAGGACCAACTGGATTATCCTTCTTTGTTACATTGTCATCCACCTTTTCGTCATTATCATTGGGTGGTTCAGTCACCTTAGATCTTTTATAAGGACAGCTTACAAAATCATCATCATCATCAATCAACTTTTCCTCATAAGAAACATTTTGTTTTTGCCTTGTTGATCTCCTAGGAGGATGACCTCCATTTACTTTTAAATTCAGTCTACTATTAGTCCTACAATCTTCCTCACAAACCACATCTTCAGCATCAATTCCACCACCAATCTCACAACTTTCATCAGATTCCTCAATTGACTTCCTCCCTCTCTTCTTGGCATTTGTTGAAGCTCCTGATCCCTTGGGCTTTGCTGCAGTAGTCTTGGGCATTTCAACACCTTTCTTTCTGTCTCTCACATTTACAAACTCATCTACTTTCTGTTGAGCTGTAAAACCCTTATGAGGTTGGTGCATTTGAACACCTACTTTCTCTTGTTTCTTAGAATCACCAACCTCAACTGAGCTTCCTGCCTTTGGAATAGGATCTGGCCCTGCACCCGAAGGCTTGCCACCATTGCATTGTGAAGATACTTTAGAAGGCCCCTGATTTGGAACCTCTTTCTGATTGAACTTACTCCAAGAGTATCCTTGAGGGCCCAAGTCACGGGCAACGAAGACAGATCCACAAGTCGGACATTGCAACAATCTATTCACAAGATCTTTGTAATACTGATACTTGGTATGGCAAGTGCTGCACAGAGTCCAAAAAGTTTGATGATGTGCCTGCTGACAAGAATTCGAAGCTGTGGATTTTGAAGGGCCGTTTTGGTTGCTCTTTGTAAACTCATTCTGAGTATTGACAGAGGAGGCCCTATTTGATTGATGAGACTGAGAAGTTGCTTTTGCTGCAGTTTTCACTGAGACTCTACACTTCATATCATATTGAGAACGTTTCATTTGGTCTGTAAGTATCCTGTTTGCTTCCCCAATTAGCTTGAAAGCAGCCTCAGCACCAGCAAATTTATTCTTGTCTGGATGAAGCAATAGTGCAAGCTTTCTGTACTGCTTCTTGATGGAACTCTCATCAGCCGATTGTCCAATCTGAAGAATCCCATACCAATCCATTTCTGACCCGTGTAGTTTTTGTTTTGCGCAATAGTGAACATCACATACTGTCAACAATTGTGATATGTTCTCAAGCTCAGGGAACAATTTCTGGGCCATCAATGCAAACTTCTTTGCACCCTCAAAATCACCATTTTGCATCTTCTGTTCAGCAATTCCCCTTGCTCTGACAGCCTCATCTTTGTTACACTCCATGGTTGATAGGATTCCAAGATTTTTTGACCCTATTTATTCGTTGTCCACTATCATCTAAAATCTTCAACCTGTGCCAATACAACCAAACAACTTTAGTCAAACACTTCCATCAATTCTCCATCTAAAACGTAAAACGAAATTTGAAACAACTTATGCAGACACCAACCATTATAAGAACGACCACCAAAAGATCTTCTCTGGACTCAGCACAGCCAATTAAAAATGAGACGCAAGGGCCAACCTTTCACCACCAAACAGTTCCAGCAACCACAGCTCAAGAAAAATCCCAATGATCCAAGAAGCTAACAATCCAAATTTCAAAGCCTAAAACACGATTGGAAAGATAACAAGTAAGGCCATTACTAAATAAAAATTACCCGGAACAAAATGTCAAGAAATCTAAACAGCATGTCAACCAAAATATAATGGATAAAATAAGAGAAAACTCAATCTTAAAGCAACAAGGGATCAAATTTCATGATAAAAAAGGACGAATAAGCATCACAATTATCCATATTAAAGAAATCAAGTTAAACTTTACAAGGATAAAAGAGGAGAGAACCCCCCGAAAGGGAAAAGCACACACATAACAACTATAAATTCTGCTTAGTAGTTGGAACATATTAGAAACAAGAGGCAAGTTTAGCAGCAGAATCAAAACTGAGTCTTAACATGCATTTATCTATTTCCACCAAAGGAAGAAAGAAGAAAACAAAACAATAAAGTTAACATTACCACCTTGGTACAATGTTAAACACGCACCGTAAACTTCTACTCTTCTTTCTCATTTTCTCCGGAACCAAACAGACCCCCAGACCCCACAGAAACCCGAACTCCATCAACCAAAAGCAGATGCAAAATGTTCCCAAACACACACGCAAAGCCATTATCCATTGAACAATAACAAACAACATGAATAAAGATAAACCATTAGAAAAACCCTTAAAAGTCAACAAAACATAGCAGGAAACAAACAAAGGAAGCAAACCCAGATTGAAGAATGGAAGCTTTGAACAATATTTTGAACTTAAACAACCAAAATGCAAGACACTTCGAAAATCATGGTAAAAACAAAGATCAGAATCAGGTAATACAAAAAACAAACCCCAAAAAAAAATCTTACATTTAAACAAAGCAATAACAAACAAGAGGCAAAATAAAGGCTTTTGATTTTTCTCTAACTTGGATTTGAGTAGAGATGGTGGCTGTTTAAAGTGAGAGGGAACCAAAAAACTAGAAGTGAAAAGGAAAAGGAGGGAAAATTTTTATGATTTGGAGGGAAGGGGGGAGGGCGAAAAGGAGGAGACTCCAGATTTTCAGAATTCGCCCGAGTATTTTTTGAGGCTGCAATTTGTGTATTTATATTATTTTTTCATTATGCTCAAATACAATAAAATATAAAAATTTAAGCTTTATTTGAATTATTATAACATAAATTATCAATTGAATTTTTAAATGAAGTAATTTTTTTTAAAAAAATTAAGTAAAAATATATTTTATATAATTAAAAAGCCATGTTAATTAATAGTGTATACGATAGTTATTTTTTATGTATTATTATCTATATACTATTTCTCATAATTTTTCAGCAGTATTATATTTTATCCTTTTATGATGTGATTTTCGTTTTTGTATTCGAATCTACAGCTATAAGCTATTTTTTTAAAAACCTTTTTTGCTTTATTTAATTAATCGAAAGGAAGAACTCTCTAGAACAGGGAATTAAAAAAATACACCTTTTTTTAAGTATTTTATTTTCATCGTAATGAATTTGTTTTGGACCTAATTTTTTATTTATTATTCGGCTTGGGCTTGTTTGGGCCTATTTGAAATTAGAAAAAGTTTATTTGACATATATGAACTGATTTTTGTTAATAGTAAATGAATTCTCGAAATTGAGTATTGTGGTGTTTGAAGATTTTTTTTTTTTAAATTTGTTTTCATTAAAATTTTGAGTATTTTGTTGGTTAAAATGATTTATTGTAATTAAATTTGTAAAATTACTTTGCTTCTACCAAAATTAAGGATAAGGAAGGTTTAGTCTCTAAGTTACTATAATTAAATGAGGAAAGGTAAAAATATTGTTGATTAGCTAAAATAAACATTATTTTATGTTTGTATTAAAAAAATTTTGGAAATCATCAAGGCAAAGTTGATACGCTAAAATTCAGAGATAAAAGATTCAAAAATTAATTCTACTTGAATTTTTTATGAGTTTGTATATGATGCACTGACAATGTATAATTTCTATACACTGTCAATACATCAGAAGTTAACACCTCATCAATAGACCCTTATGGGCAAATTACAAAAATTTATTTATATTTGCATATAAAGACCTATTAATTAGGTGTCAACTTCTGATGCATTGACAGTGTATAGAAACTATACACTGTCAGTGTATTATATATAAATCCTTTTTTTATACCATTAAATTTTTATCATTAGCATAACCCACCACTTTCACTCATAAAAGTTAGTCTAATTGGCAAAAAAAAACTCACTTGTCAATCAAGATTTGATTTTTGTGGAATCATTTCGAAAATAAAATTCTAAATATATCATATTGATATGAAAAAAATATGCTCTAATTATTGATCAAACTGAAAAACCCTTTGTCCAAGAATCATGGCTTGAGCTTCATTGCATGAATCCTTTGCCATGGTACTGATCTATCTACTAGTACATTTTACAACCTAACATGATAGTCGACACAGATAACTTGAAGATGTCAAAATTGAGAATAATTATTATTACAAATACAACATGTTAATAGGTTTAATAAAGAATTAGAAAATTAGTTGTAAGGGTAAAAAGTTCAGCTGTAACAAGAGCTTCACTAACCAAATTCCTTTTTATGTATTTCTTGCCAGCACATCCCTAATGAGTTGCTTTGGTGCTGCAAGCAATAGATAATCGACAAAAGATCATTAGAAGAAACAAAGCGTATGCATAGATTAGTAATTTAGTACTCAAAAAAGAATAGGGATAAGAATTCTTTGAATCTGGTCAATCATTGGCTTCATCTTACCTGGCAAACCAGTGAACATCTCGAACTGTACAAATGCTTGATTGATGAACATCTCTGTTCCATACACGATAGTGGCTCCGGACTCTTGTGCTTCTCTCAGGAGTCTGGTTAACTTTGGAGTGTAAACGGCATCAAAGACCAGTGAGTAGTGTTTCAAAGCTTCCTGCCAGGGAGAAAGAGAGACCTTTGTCAACTCACTTTTGGCATATGAAACTTTAGTGCGTACAAGTAATGTTTTCCACAGGGGGAGATCACCGAGTTTTTGTTATTAATGCAAGAAAGAGAATATTGACGATACCCTATATACCACAAAATTCATTTTCAAGACCTCAATCAAAGAAATTCACCACTCCACTCTTCTATACATAATCAAGTATCAGTTGTAAATATGTTACAGTCATCTATATGTAATAGGGAATCATCCTTCAAAACCATACATGCAGAAGATACTGATTTCTACATGTTTCAAATCAGCTACCTATACCTGGGAAAAAAGTTTAAAATGCCTTTTACTAACTGAAAACAGATTAAACTTCAGAAAAGGAAGAAAAAGATTTTATGCATCTGAAGGCCCTGAATGGTGAAGGATAAAATGCATTCAGTTCCAAGTCATGCCTTTAAATTTGAAGGGTGGGGCTCCGAAGCAAAAATGTTAAATTTACAGAACCAAATTAGTGAAGAGGGCGTGCAATAACAGCCTGTGTAAGTTGAAGGGTTTTGATTGTTTCTGGAAAAAGAAATGTAATAAATCCAAGACCGATGAGGCTGTTCCAATTGCATTTCAGTCTAAAACGAAATGGAGGACATTGTTACTGAGTAATGGATCTATCCCAATTAACAAATATACACATTTGCAAGACATCACAAGAAATGTGTTTGAAACAAAATTAAAGAGACAAACCTTGGATACTGGTGTCTCATGGATTCTTGGTTCCATTCCAACAGATGTAGTATTAACAAGGATCATCCCTTCTTCAGGATGGAAATCATTCAATCCAGTGAGAGTAAGTGCTTGTCCTCCAACTCTGCGAGCAAGTTCTTCAGCTTTGTCTGGAAGTGAGAAGAAAAAAAAATCATCCTTCATTCACCAATGCAAAACAAACCACCGATTACACTAATAAAGATGACAAAAACGGATCGAGATACACAAAGTCTCAACCATAAAAGCTGATAAAAAGAAAATTTTGCATTGATTTCATCTCTAAACATTAAAATTCACAATAACAAGAGAGAAAAATAAAGGTGCAAAGAATGAACCTTTGTCACAGTTTCAACCTAATATAATTGCAGCAACAGATTTATCCTATTAAGCCTGTGCTCCCCAAATTCCTAAACGTTTCATAGTATATTAAGCAAAAGCATGGTACCATGTTTTCAAATTGCTTACATACTGTTAAAAAAGCAGTAAAATTTCATGCTAATCATGTCATATAACATAATAGATATGACTATTTGGAGATCCTTACCATATGTGCGATTGGCAACCACTACTCTGGCTCCTTTTTCATATCCTCCATAAGCAAGTGCCTTTCCAGCACCACCGGCTCCAATCACAACAAATATTTTACCAGCCAATGGCAAACCAGATGCAGATGTTGCACCATTTGATGCTGCAAAGAGGTAAAAAAAATGTAGTATAAAACATAACATTTGGAAAGGGTGGAAGAAAAAAAAAAGCATAAGCAGAATGTTGAATAGATATTCTAAATGCATTAACCTCTTAGTCCCTCTTCAATAGCTGAAATAGCTCCAAGGTAGTCAATATTGTAACCAATCAATTTCCCATCAGTTGGTCTCCTGATCATGCAATTAATTGCTCCTATTGCCTGTAAGGATTTAGTTAAAAAAAAAACAAATTAGAAAAATCAAACATGCTTATCTGATGCGATGAGCACCATCTTTCTCAACATGTTAAGACTGAAATCATTGAAAGGTAATGATTTGGGAAAGACATTAACAATCCAAAGTCAAGAGAGGACCAAATACCCTGGCAATGGGATCAACTTCATCACAGCATTTAAGTCCAGCCTCCTTGTGAGGAATAGTACAACTGCATTTTGGAACAACTATTATTTTTGTTGAAGAAGGGTTAGTTTGGATTCCCAGCCTGCTGTGGTGCAGTGGATCCAGTGCAGTTAAAAAGAGAAAAAGACAAAAAAATTGATGAACAAAATTACCATTTCATCCTTTCTTTTTAATTTTTTTGCTTATTTTATTAAAAATTATATATCTTTAAGCGTCTTTTTATTATTTTCAATCTCAACGTTCATCCAAACTAACCTAAAGAGAGTAACTCATGAGGAAATTACTAGGAATTTTTGGAAAAAGAAAGCATAATAGAAGTGCATTATACTCTCTAAACCATACCTTATAATGCATTTATTATTCAAGAAACTTCTATCACATCAACCTTATGCTTCTTTGATAACTTTCTGTAATCTTTCCAACTTTGATTTACAAATTGAACTGTTCAGTTTTTACAAGATAGAAATATATATATATATATATATATATATACACACACACACACACACACACACATATTTATTGATTATGATATTTGGCTTTGAATTGACTTCTATAAGTCTTCCAATGCCTTTCTCCAGCAATTGAAGTTTAAATTTTATTGAGAGACTACAAGTGCTCATGGACGCAGAAAAGGACATTAGAAGCCGGAACATCAGACAGAGAAATAACCATTTGCAGAGCATATTGTAAGAGAATCAATAAGAATATTTATTATCAACAGGACAGGAAAAAAAATACCATACTCATAGTAACCCCTCAAGAATCAGAAAACAGATTTTACCTGTATCCAGCAAAATCAGGGGATGAATAAGCAGTGATAAAATTTGAGACATTATCAACCAGCAAAGGTAGATATATTCCATTAAAACCAGTGTATCTAAATGCTGCATTGTAGAGGAGAGGACTTTTGCTGTGACTGATAGGATTTCCAATAACACCATGTACTTTGGTGTCAGGTCCTATAAGCCTCATATTGTATAAATCCAACAATTCCTTCACAGTTGGTTGCCCAGGGGCAGATATTACTCCTGCCTCAAGTGTACCAAAAGTGAGAAATCCCCCAAATTTAGCAGCAAGGATCCTTGACATCAAGCCTCTCTCTCCCATCACAAGCCCTATCATTGGAACCTACAGATTCAGCTGACATGTCATTCACAATGCAGGAAAGACTGTAAGAACACAAACTACTATGACAAATAATGAAAAGGGAAACTGGCAAAACATGAAACAGTTTTGGCATTTCGTAAAAATAGAAAGAAAACAGGAAGCATTGTTAATGTAATTGCATATGGGAGCTCATTCATTTATATTGCATTGACCAAAAAGGTTAGCGCTATGTGTAACTATTTCTGCTAGTACAGAGTAAAATCTAATAAGAGTCAAAGAAAACATAAAGTTTGTAAGGAACAAGGTCAATAAGTATAAGTTGTAAATTACTTACTTGACAGTGCACCATTACTTGAAACATTCGAGCATTATCTATGATGTCTAAGGCTGTTGTAGCTATCTTCACAATGTCAGCACCGGTAGCCTGTATTCTTGCAACAAGGTCACCTAATTCCTCAACAGATGGAGTACTTTTATAGTTGTGTGAAGAAACTATAATTTTGACATTTTCAGGCCTCTCCCCTGGAAGTGAATTGAAGAAGTCATGAGCAACCTTCAAGAGGCAAAATGGAAGTTCATTAACATGTTCCCAGCAAATGACAAAGCAAATTGAATTTAAGAATGAAAGCAACAGCTATGACAACATTGTCCTAGAGCATAGCATTTGGGTGACCAACCTTAAGTTCAATATCAATGTAATCTGCTCCCAATTCCATGGCTAGACGTAGTGCTTCTCGCCGCTTGCTTTCATCGCCATCATATTGGCCGCCTTCCCATATTGGTCTAAAAGTGCATTATCAAATTTTGGGTTGTTAAATATGGGAAAATATCGAATGCAGCAATCACACTTTGTTATTTTATAACTAGTTGGGTGCTTCTACATATCTAGCTCACTGAACTTTTTGAATCCAAATATTGTTTCAAAGAAATCAGGTTTTGAATAATGTTGCTCATCAGCATAAAAAAAAAGATGTAGAAAATCAGGTTTTGAACTTGATTCTGAAGTCTTGTGACTCAAAGAAATTTTGTTTTTGAACATGAAGTTCTATACAATATGGCATAAGATAAGACAGAACTAAGATCATTCATTTAGTCTAATTACTATTCGGTTCAATCAAATTGAGCTCTCCATCACTACTAAAAACAAAAAACAAAAAACTTAAGTATGAAGCTGACATTTTTATTTCCTCCAATGAATAATTTACCACCTGAAGGTGACAAGAGTTGGCAATGGAGCTTGTCTGATCAAGATATCAAGATCTTGTCTAGGAAGAAAGTTCTTCAAGAAATCCACCCGAATCTCAACAAGATCACCACCAAGTTCCTTTGCCTTTCGCATCTGAACCAGCATGTGATCAACTGATTCTGCCATTATTGGCACACAAATTAATGTTGAATTCCTTTGAGCTCCATCACCAATTTGAAAATCTGTGATCGGCAACTGAAAAAAAAAAAACCAAAAAGAAGTCTACAAAACAGTACAGCATAGCCAATGCAAAAGCATAGATTTTTGGACTCAATTAGCATAGTTCAGAACCAAATATTAGAAATGACCCCCCAAAAAATCATTTTTGAAGCTTATACAGTATGTCATTCTGAATTTACAATCAGAAGCAAATATAAGCATGAAATGCTTTATCTGGCAGCTAAGGAAATTGAACCAAGTAAACCAAAATGAAATCAAGAAAACTAAAAGGTATATCAAAATCAAAATCAGAATAAAATCTAATTTAAAGCCAATTAAGCTAAGTTCATAAAACCAGCAACTACTGATCCAATAATGAAAAGGGAAGCGAGAGTTGTAAAGTTAGTAGATTCAGTTTATCCAATTTCAAATCACCAAAAAGCCAATCAAAAGAAATCATATTTACAACACAAATCAAAGAAATTAATGGTATTTCTCCTTCATTCCCAAAAAATGGAAGCAATTTAAAACTTTTGAAGTCAACTTCAAAGACTAATGGAGAAACCATTAAAACAAATTCCAAGAACAACCCAGAACTCCATATCTTCTTCTGTTTCATTTCTCTTCCTTCTTTTGCATTGTCCCCAACAACAAAACAGATGATCATCAAAGAAGACTTAAGAACACTCTAAAAACATAGCGATCTTTGGCTTTTTACTTTAACTTTGTAACAATAACGAAAAGAAAACAGAAAGAAAGGTATTACCGGAAAGCTTTCGAAAGTCATGGCTTTGAGACGTTGAGGAGAGAGAGAGAGAGAGAGAGAGGAGGAGAATGCAAAGAAAGTAGAGCGAGATTTCACCGTTTTACTTTTGCATCGGGTTGGTGGAGGGGTGAGTGAGTTAGGTGCGTAGTTTTCTTCTATTTATTTGTCTTTGCATGGGTGTTCTTTTTTACTTACAGAATTTTGGAATGTCCAAAAAAAATTCTTGTTTTAATTAATTAATCTCAATTAATTACTAAATATAAAAAATAATTTTCCTTTTCATCTTGTGCAAGATAATAAATATAACAATTTTGTATATATTTTTTAATTTTACATAATAAAAATGATTTAAGGCATAAAAAATAATTTATTAGAACGAACACTCTTTTTATTTGTTCTTATTCAATAATTTTTTATATAAAAAATCAAAATTTGAAAATAAATAAATGGATAATTGATTTTGATATGGTACATGTCTCTATACCATAGCAGAATTTTAATTTTTTTATTCAATAGTTATAAAATCATCATTTGATTGTTTGGAAGCTGGAACCTATTCTCACCCAATACATTTTACAGTTTTTTATATTTTTCAGTTTTTTTATTCAATGTATTTTATTGCATTGAATAAAAAAATTGAACAAAGATACACGGTAAAAAAAACTAAAATTTAAATATTCATAATATCAAATTAATGACTATATATGAAATTATTTTTTATTAATCAAAATTAGTTATGACCCCTTTTTCTCTTACTAACAAAAAGATAACAAAAATAATTTGCGAAATTGCTCTATTTGGGAGTTGGGTGAAGTCCACCTTATACTTTATCTTGTTTTGCCTATGTTTGGGTAGCTGTACTTCAAAGTTGGGCTTCGTCCTTACCAAATTGTCCTCTTTCGGCTCTATTTGGATAGCTGAATTTTGGACAAAATTTTTATGGAAAAAAAGAATGTTGGACTCAATTGAAAAAACATATTTCAACGCAATATTGCGAAGATTAATTAACTAAAAATTATACTAAAAAATTAATTAACTAATACTATTAACCTCTGATTAAAATCCCCAACCTTGAAGGGTTTTTTTTCTCAAATTACGATTAATTGATTATGAATAAAAGTATAATTGAAGCGGAGATAAAATAGTACTAAACTTGAGTTCAATTTAATTTGAAAATTTTTAATTTCAGCCAACTCTGATCAAACTTAATTATTAGTACTTGAGTTCGAATTGGTAAAATACTTGATAAGCTCAAGCTAGTTTCAGTTAACTTAATTTTTCTTTTTCTTTTTTTTAATATATTATGATATTAAAATGGTAAATTAATAATTAAATATATATAATTCGATTAGGTTCATGAACTACTTGAGTCAAATAGATATTCGAATCGAATTCGACTTGAGTAATTTGAACTCAAACTTAATTCGAAAATAAATAAACGAAAGTTAGAATAATTTTTGAATTGAGCCATTCATATTTTTAATCATAAATGTGAAAAATTATGGAAAAAAAAGTATCCAAAAATTTGATTTAAACAGGACAATTTTTTTAATTACTAAATGATAAGCTCCAACCTTTTCTAACAAGAAAAATTCAAGAAAAGCTCTTGTATGTATAGTTGTGTGAGAAAGTTTGGTGCAATGTCAGATAGAGTAGAAGTTCTTTTATTAATGCTTCAAGTGGGCACCTAACAAGATCAGTGAGTTTTGCAGCCATGAATTCAGAAAGATATGTGCTGAAAAAGATTGAAGCCTACCAAAAGTTGAACTGAAATAAGCCAATGTTAATGTAGCCAAGATAAAACTATATAGTCAAATTATCTCACAGAAAAATATGGTGCAAGTGGTTAGCTGCCCATTTTTGTACAAACCATGCATGTAAATTTTCAACAACTGTGCAGGTTGGTTCTTGCCTCCATGAGAACTTCAAGCCTTCCAATTTCCATGACCATTTCTTACTGTTGTTGAAAGTTGACATAGTGTAGTGCTTAATTGATTTCTTATGTACAAATGAAGATCTCACTCTCCCTGAAGAAACAGAGCCAAATGGACAGCATTTTAATATTTTTATTCACACCATCATGGTATAAGCTACATGAACATGTTTTCACCTTAACTTTGATGTTTTTGTTAGGTTTAATCGGGCTTTTTTCAATCCCAACAGTTGGATCAAATGGTGAGATATTTCTTGCACACTTAGAGGGTGTTTGGGATTGTTTTAGTTTTGTGTTTTTGTTTCCTATATTTTTGAAAACAGAAGTAAAATTATATTTGTTTGCTGTGCTTTGCTTCCAAAAAACGAAAAGAAAACACGTTGTTTTGGAAATTTTACAAAACAGAAAATTGGTGCTTCCATAAATTTGGAAACAATTTTTCACTGTTACCGTACAAATACTGTTCATCCGTGCGGCTACAATAGCATGTTTTAATGAGAAAAATTCAAACCTTTCCTTTAAGCTTGTGACTGATGCGTTTTGAATGCATGCCAATTTTTAATCCAAAGCCTTTACCACCTTCACTCACCTCTGGCAGTTTATCAAAATTGGCAACATAAACTCCTATCCAAACATGTTTTCAAATTTAATAAATTGAAAATAAAATGAAAACAAAACAAAATTTACAAAAACATAAAACATAAAACACACAACAATCCCAAACAACTCCTTAATGTTTTCCACAACTGATGTGACAAACTCCAACAACTTTATACATCGGACCATAACTGATGTAGAAAAACATCAACAATCTCTCCTTTTACACATTAGGACTTGAATGAGCGCTTTTGTGTCTGGTTCATAGGGAGATATTAATAATCCAGACTCTAATATTAGTATTGGTGCTATTGAATCTTTTCAATCTTAGGGTGAAGTTTTTCCTCACATTTATAAATACACATTCAGACTTTTTCACAACAAATATGGCAAATCCCAACAGTTTTCAGGTTATTGAGAAGATATATTTATACAAATTAATATAGCTAAATATCTAAGCACATGGATACATGACTTCAAAAGAAATTTACCCAGATGTGTAATCGTGACTCAACTTTTCAAAACCCTTTCACGTATGGTTCTTCACGACTTGCCTAAACAATTCCTCTGGTGCTGCAATAAGAGCAGGCAAACAAGAAGATGAAAGAAAAGGGATTATCATAGAATCAGAACAAGCAAATTAATGTGCTTTTAAATCAGATGTTTAGTTTTACTTGTCTTACCAGGCAAACCAGTGAAGTTTTTGTATTGTTCAAAGCCTTGGCGGATCAACATTTCTGTGCCATCAACAATAACAGCCACTGAGCCCTTAGCTTCCTGTAAGAGCCTGTTGTGTTTCGGCGTGTAAACAGCATCAAAGACCAGGCAATAATGTCTCAGAGCATGCTGCAAAAGTTCACAAAACAAAACATCTTTAGCCTGAGGTTTGGTTACTATCTTGATTGCCAGGGAATAGCCAAGGAGGGTTCTCTGAACCTTAGCAATCGGGGTTTTATCAATGCTTGGTGCAATTCCCACTGATGTGGTGTTTGCAAGAACCATGCCTTCTTCAGGGTGGAAGCTTTCTACTTCAGATAGGGAAATTGCTTGCCCTCCAACTTTCTGGGCTAGCTCTTGAGCTCTTCCTGGTGTAAGAATGGAATTCAGATTATCATTGAAGTTAGTTAAATGGAAGAATGACAGACAAACCTGGAGAAGAGCAAGCTGGATTGTTACCAAGTGTTCTATTGACAATGACTACTCTTGCGCCCTTTTCTGCAGCACCATAAGCAAGTGCCTTGCCAGCACCACCGGCACCCAAGACCACAAATAATTTACCAGCTAAAGGTGACCCAGAACATTGAGTTGCACCATTTAAGTCTGTAAAGTAAAAACCAGTTTTTATTCAAATAAGCATGAATGCAAGTGCCTGAGCAGAATTTATAGGTTTTTTGCTTGCTAAACAAGTTACGAACCTTGTAGTCCATCTTCAATGGAAGAGATTGCACCAATGTAGTCAGTGTTAAATGCAATTAGCCACCCATCTGGTCTCCTGACAATGTTATTTGTGGCTCCAATTTTCTGGAAAAGTTCAAGAATGAATTCAGTAATTAACTGTAGGATAATTTTACAAGAAACAAATAATGATGGTACGTACCTTGGCAATGGGATCAATCTCGTCCATGCATTCAAGAGTAACCTCCTTGTGAGGCATTGTACAGCTGCATTTAAATTGAATCCTATCATTTTTCATTGTTAGAAGGCATACTTTTATGCATATGTATGTATGTATATATGTATGTGTCTGTGCGCGAACAATGATTTAGCCTTTTCGGGTGGAGATCCTACGTAAATCAAGAGAAGTCAGGGGAAGAGTAGGCATTGAAAAACTTCTTTACATCATCCACCAGGAATTGAACAAAAACTGCATTAAGGCCAGCTGACTTGAATGCTGCATTATATAAAAGAGGACTCTTGCTGTGATCTACTGGGTTCCCAATGATGCCATATACTTGGGTATCTGCTCTTATAAGCCTAAAGTTGTACAACTGCAACAAGTCCTTTGCTGCCTCTAGTGCAGCGTATGTGAGATATCCACCAAATTTCGGGCTCAGCAAGCTCAAAATCAAACCTCTCTCACCCATAGCAACTCCAATGGTTGGAACCTACAGTTTTTGAAGATGTCATCCAATCTTTAGAGAAGTACTATTTCAATCTTTCAGAAAACACTGCCATATTAATGATATATTTGTTACTTCAGAATGCATAGTGATTTGGAAAATGAGCATGCAATCTGTAATGTCTATTGCTGTTGTTGCAATCTTGACTATGTCAGCACCGGTAGTTTGAGTTCTTGCTACAATATTGCAGAGTGCCTCAGCAGATGGAGTGTTGTGAAAATTGTGAGAAGAAACAATGACTTTGAAGCTATCAGGCTTCTTTCCATTAATGGAATTTATTAAGTCATGAGCAACCTGAAAAGATTAGGCATATAAAATGTGAGTAAATTCTAGATCTCTTGCATTGACTTCAAAATGAAATGAAAGAAAATGATGAACTTACACGTACTCGATATATTAATCGATGTAGTACTATAGTTGCAGATATGAATCAATATACAATTGTATAAGCATTCAAAGGTTTAGATGACTACCTCAAGCTCAACATCAACATAATTGGCCCCCAACTCCATTGCCAACCTAGGCACATCCTGCCTCTTGGTTTCATCTCCGTCGTACTGACCACTTTCCCAAATTGGCCTGGAAAGTAGATGAAAAAATAAAAAATTTCATAAAACAAGATAGAAACACTAGTTGACATGCTAATCTAGCTAGTATATGTGACATTTCCTAATTCTTTGTAAATAAAGAAGAATTTTTTTGTCCATCTGAATTAACAAATTAAGATGCATATAATCTTGCTTAAATAAACAGCAAAAAGATTAAATGTTGCAACTGGCAACTAGGTTGGTACCTATGAGTTCCTATAGTTGGCAAAGGTGACTGCTTAATGAGAATCTCAAGATCTGGTTGAAGATTGAAATTCCTCAAGCAGTCAAGCCGGATTTCGACAACATCAGCACCGATTTCCTTAGCCTTTTGCATCTGTATCAGCATGTGATCAACCGTGGTTCCCATTATAGGGATGCATAGCAATGTTGAACTGCTTTGAACCCCACTGTTGTTCATAGAGCACTGAAATTGAAGCCAAAAGAACAAAAACCAGTAAGACTGCAAATTGCAGAAAGTAGTAGATATATCATTTCAAATTGTTCTCGCAAAGCCAAAACCAAAGATTTGTACACTTTGTGATCACTCTCTTGAACTTGCTGCAGTGAGTTGTTGAAAATGTGTCAGCTATGCATACCTGGGAAACTCAGAAAATTAGATATTGGACTCTCCATTCATAGCATTAAATAAGGGAATGTTAGGTTGGAAATGCTGATTTAATACTGTTTTTTAGTGGTATTGTAAATGAAGTCATGTTAGGTTGAGTTGAGAATGAGATATTTAATTTTTGTTAGTGGATTTAGTAAGATTGAGCTTTGTTTTTATAGGAAAAGTATGTGGATTAAAAGTTAATTAGCACTCACCTAAATCTAAAACTTATATGGCTTGTTTTTGTTTGTTTACTTAAAGCCAGACAGATAGATTAAAATGGTGAACCCTTTGCTGTAAAGTGTTAATAATGTGGTTGTTAGATTATTAACACAGTTAATCTAGATTTTAGAGGTATTGTAGAATTTAAGTATAACATCCCAATCTCATGTCGGGATATTGTAAAGATCTGTTATGCTATATATGTAAAAACTTGAACCCGTATTTGTGAGGTGCCTTTTGCAAGACAAAACCATAAGACCTTTGATCAAAATAGACAATCCCTCGCAAGTTAGGTGCAGGTTTCTACATTAAATTCTCTACCAGATTTTGCACAAGGACTTTTAGAGATCATGGAAATTAATATCTTAAGAACTTAAGACCAGTAAAAGGAAGGGTTCATTTATACAACAGCAAGAAAGATCCAACATAAGGTCAATATTGGAAAGTTCTTGATGGAGATTTATTTATACAATCAATTAAGTAGACATCTATTCACATGATAAAATGGTCAGAGAATTTTCCCTGAGGAGAAACTATGATTTCAGGGGCAGCAAGGATTTCACTTTTCACTTTCATATGTGATTCTCCATGACTTGCTTGAACAATTCTTCTGGTGCTGCAATCAGAGTGGAGAAACAAGATGAATGAAAATGAATCAAAAAGACATAAGATGAACCAAGACAGAAATATAACAAGCAAACAAAATTTTAATTGTCAAGAAGTCGGTTTACTTGTCTTACCAGGCAAACCAGTAAAGTTTTTGTATTGTTCAAAGCCTTGTCGGATCAATATTTCTGTACCATAAACTACAACAGCCCCAGAATCTTTTGCTTCTCGTAAAAGCCCGGTGTGTTTTGGTGTGTAAATGGCATCAAAGACCAGGCAATAATGTCTCAGAGCATGCTGCAAAGTTCACAAAACCAACATTTCTTTATCCTTGATTGCAAGAGAGTAATATTTAAACATTCAATTTCACCAACTTTATTTGCATCAATGAAACTAGCAAGGGTAGACAAGGAGAGTGAACCTTGGGAATTGGGGTTTCATGAATATTAGGTTTCATTCCCACTGATGTGGTATTTGCAAGTATCATTCCTTCTTCAGGGTGGAAGTTTTCTACTTCAGCTAGAGGCATTGCTTGCCCTCCAACTTTTTGGGCTAGCTCTTTAGCTCTTTCTGCAGTAAGAATCCAAATCGCGTTATAATTGAAGTTAGTAAGTGTCAAGAATATTATTGGAAAGTCAACTGCTGTTTTAATTAATTTGTTATTTTAGGAAATTAGTATATTTGTGTATCCCTAGCATTAAGGTTAGAGAATCACTCGATTATAGATTCTATTAATTAGAATAATATCTAGGATTATGAGTGATATACTTTCCTATTTAGTTAGAAGTTCTTTGTATATAAATAGATTACCTATGTACAGTTTTATCTTAAGTCTTTCAATACAATACTTTGATTTCCTACATGGTATCAGAGCTTTAGGTTTTTTTTTCTTGGAAATCAGTCACTTTTTCAGCCTTCATTGCTGATTTTCTGCAATTTCTTCTTCAGCCTTCATTGCTGATTTTTTTGCCTTAGGCCTTCATAGCCATTTTCTCATCCAGCCTTCATCACGAAAATTTGTTTTTGTTCATCTCTATAGGCTCGGTTCTGGTTCTATTATTCCAGCCTTCATCACTGTTGTCTTTGCTCTGTTTTCTAAAGACAAAACAGAGTATTTCATGTGTTCTTTTTTATCAGCCTTCATAGCTGAATTTTTCCTCTGTTCTTCATCATTGGTGGTTTCTCTTTGTTGCTTGGCCTTCATTGCCGATTTATCCCTGATTCTCACCTATCCTTCAGCAAGTTTTGATTTGTGAAAGATGTCAAAAGTTGCAGAAACAACCATTGCAGCACCAAAGGAGTTGGGCAGTCTCAACAAAGAAGAGATTGAAAAGCTGAGAAATCTCCTAAGTATCCTCGAAAAACCTTCAGGTACCTATTCATTGATACATTCAAGTAAACTTCCAACCTCTCACGCTTTAAATGCCTCAGATAAAACCTTTAAACATTTGTGGATTATTGATTCAGGAACCACAGATCATATGACTCATTCCTTTCAAAACTTTAGTTCATATTCACCTTGTTCTAGTAGTAGGAAAATTGCTACTGCCGATGGCTCCTTGGCCACGGTAGCTGGGGTAGGAGAAATAAAAATCAGTCCTAACCTTACTTTGAAAAATGTCCTACATATTCCCAAATTGTCCACCAATCTTTTATCAATATCCAAGCTTTCTCATGACATGAATTGCAAAGTAACTTTTTTTCCATCTTATTGTCTATTTCAAGACCAGGGCTCGGGAATGATGATTGTACGTGCTAAGGAGAAGGATGGATTATACTATCTTGAGGAATTAGAGAAATCAAAAGTTGGTAAGTGGAACCAGCCCCTAACCTACCTTTTTGGACAAAACCTCACCAATAAAGACACAATTTGGCTTCACCATTTTAGGCTCGGACATCCTTCTTTTTCAACCCTTGAAATTATGTTCCCTTCTTTGTTCAAAGGACTAGTTGATAAGCAGTTTCATTGTGATGCATGTGAACTTGCAAAACACAGACGTGCTACCTTTCCCACCAATAACAAAAGAAGCCTTTTTCCTTTTGAGTTGATTCATAGTGACATATGGGGTCCAACTACAATTCCAAATATTTCTGGGGCACGTTGGTTTGTTTCATATATTGATGATTGTACAAGAGTTACTTGGATATTTCTGCTTAAATCAAAATCTGATGTGAGTGATATCCTCCCAAACTTCTTTTCCATGATAAAAAACCAATTTGGGGTCCAAGTCAAAAGGTTTAGGTCAGATAATGCAAAAGATTATTTCAACCAAACACTTTCCCCATATTTTCAACAAAAAGGTATTATTCATGAATCATCCTGTGTCTCTACTCCACAACAAAATGGAGTTGCAGAAAGGAAAAATGGCCATCTCCTAAACACTACCCGAGCATTATTATTTCAGAAAAATGTGCCAAAATACCTTTGGGGGGAAGCAGTTCTTACAGCCACACATGTCATAAACAGGTTACCATCCCGAGTGTTAAACTTCAAGAGTCCCATGGAGGTATTGTCTCACTTTTATCCAAGTCTCCGTACAACAAACCATCTTGTTCCTAGAGTATTTGGGTGTGTCTCATTTGTTCATGTCCATAGCCAAAATAGAGGAAAGTTAGACCCTAGAGCTATCAAGTGTGTCTTTGTGGGATACTCTTCAACACAGAAAGGATACAAGTGCTATCACCCACCTACTAAAAAACTCCTAATCTCAGCAGATGTTACCTTCATTGAAACAGAACCATATTTCACTCAACCCTATCTTCAGAGGGAGACAACATTTGTGGAAGATAAGGATCAAGACTTCTTTCTCCTTGACTTGCCGTCATCATCTTCTAAATTCCAACCCGAGACCAGGACCTCCGCTAAAGTTACAATTAAGCAACCTGAGCCTCCTCCTTCACAAACCCAAAATGAGCCCTCCTTACAACCTAGTTCACAAGCAGATGGGGGAAAGGCCACTACTAACAATCGGTTCTCACAAGTTTACTCAAGAAGGAAAAGTCTAGCTCCTGAACCAAGGCCGGACCAATCATCAGACTCAAATCCTGGAAATGAGGTAATATCTTCTAGCTCTACTCCTCAAAGTGATTCCTTATCTAACATTGATTTACCTATAGCCCTTAGGAAAGGAACTAGAGAGTGCACAAAACATCCATTATACCCAATATCCCATTTTGTGTCCTTTGAAAAATGCTCTCCATCTCATCGAAGTTTCCTTACAAACATAAACACAATATCCATTCCCAAAACATTATCAGAGGCTTTAAATTGTGAAAATTGGAAGAATGCTATGAATGTTGAAATGCAGGCCCTGGAGAAGAACAATACTTGGGAGATTGTGGAGCTACCAAGAGGAAAGAAAGCAGTGGGATGTAAGTGGGTCTTTATAGTTAAGTATAAAGCAGATGGAACACTTGAGAGGAACAAAGCTAGGTTGGTGGCTAAAGGATACACACAGACATATGGGATAGATTACCAAGAAACCTTTGCTCCGGTTGCCAAGATGAATACGGTGAGAATTCTTTTGTCTCTAGCAGTTAACTTTGATTGGCCTTTACAACAGTTTGATGTAAAAAATGCATTTTTGCCCGGAGATCTTGAAGAGGAAATCTACATGGAAATACCCCCTGGATTCAATAGAAACATGGCTGCAAATAAGGTTTGCAAGCTCAAGAAGGCACTATATGGCCTAAAACAGTCACCAAGAGCTTGGTTTGGGAGATTTGCCAAGGTAATGCATTCCATGGGGTACAAGCAGAGCCAAGGGGATCACACCCTATTCATAAAACACTCAGGTTCAGAGGGAGTTACTGCTCTCATTGTCTATGTTGATGATATCATAGTGACGGGAAATAATGAAAAGGAAAGGCAGAACTTGGGAAGATGTTTAGCAAAGGAGTTCGAGATTTAGGAACTAGGAAACTTGAAATATTTTCTGGGCATTGAAGTGGCAAGGTCGAAACAAGGGATCTTTATATCCCAACAAAAGTATGTCCTTGATCTCTTGAAAGACACGGGAAAGTTGGCGTGCAAACCATCCAGCACACCAATTGATCCTAATCATAAACTTGGGGAAGTAGAGGGAGACAATGCTACAGACAAAGAATCATATCAGAGACTGGTTGGTAGACTAATCTACCTATCCCACACACGGCCTGATATTGCCTATGCAGTTAGTGTGGTGAGCCAATTTATGCACAACCCTAAGGAACTCCATTTGCATGTAGTTCATAGAATATTGCACTATCTCAAGGGAACTCCAGGAAAGGGAATTTTGTTCAAAAAAGGTGATAAGCTCACTTTGGAGGCCTACACCGACGCTGACTACGCAAGCTCAGTGGTTGATAGAAGATCCACCACGGGTTACTGCACCTTTTTGGGAGGAAACTTAGTTACTTGGAGGAGCAAGAAGCAGAATGTTGTGGCAAGATCAAGTGCAGAATCAGAATTTCGGGCAATGGCACAAGGTGTATGTGAGCTACTATGGTTGAAGATCATTTTGGAAGATCTAAGACTCAAGTGGGATGGCCCTATGAAGCTCTACTGTGACAACAAATCTGCAATTAGCATCGCACACAATCCTGTGCAGCATGACAGGACAAAACATATTGAAGTTGACAGACATTTCATTAAGGAGAAGCTTGACAGTGGTCTCATTTGCACACCCTATGTACCAAGCGAATCACAGCTAGCAGATGTTCTAACCAAGGGACTTAACAATCCACTCTTCCACAAGATTGTAACCAAGCTGGGAATGGACAATGTTTATTCACCAGCTTGAGAGGGAGTGTCAAGAATATTATTGGAAAGTCAACTGCTGTTTTAATTAATTTGTTATTTTAGGAAATTAGTATATATGTGTATCCCTAGCATTAAGGTTAGAGAATCACTCGATTATAGATTCTATTAATTAGAATAATATCTAGGATTATGAGTGATATACTTTCCTATTTAGTTAGAAGTTCTTTGTATATAAATAGGGTACCTATGTACAGTTTTATCTTAAGTCTTTCAATACAATACTTTGATTTCCTACGGTAAGATTGTGAACAAATTAAGTTGGAGGCAGAAAGCAGGATTGTTACCAAATGTTCGGTTGGCGATGACTATTCTTGCCCCCTTTTGTGCAGCACCATAGGCAAGTGACTTGCCAGCACCACCGGCTCCTAAGACTACAAATAACTTACCAGCTAAGGCTGGGCGAGCAGAAGTAATTACATTTACACCATTTAATCCTGTAGAAGAAAAACATTTTTCCTAAGACTACAAATAGCCGGTGCATAAGCAATATTCATAGTTTCTTAGCTTGCAAAACATGGTACAGACCTCTCAGTCCATCTTCAATGGCAGACACGGCACCAATATAGTCAGTATTAAAAGCGATTAACCCCCCATCTGCCCTCCGGACAATGTTATTAATAGCTCCAATGCTCTGGCAACTTATAAGAATGAATCAGATAATGAATTGTGAGGTGGAAACACAAGCAAGAATCAATGTCAATAGCAGATCAGTCAGGTACCTTGGCGATGGGATCGATTTCATCCACGCATTTAAGAGCAACCTACTTATGGGGAATTGTACAACTGCAGCCAGAGAAGTCAGGGGAAGAGTATGTAATAAAAAAACTTCTCAACATCATCCACCAGGAAATGCACATAAACTGCATTAAGACCAGCTGACTTGAATGCTGCATTGAACAGAAGAGGACTCTTGCTGTGGCCTACAGGCTTCCCTATAATGCCATAGACTTTGGTATCAGGCCTTATAAGTCTAAAGTTGTACAATTCCAACAAGTCCTCAGCTGTTGGTTGTCCAGGAGCTAGCATAGCGCCTGTCCGAAGTGCACCATAAGCGAGATATCCACCAAATTTGGGGCTGAGCAGGTGTGAAATCAAGCCTTTCTCACCCATGGCAACTCCAATTATTGGAACCTGGATTTTGAAAGATATCACTTCCAGTCTTGTATAAAGCTACAGTTTTAAGTGTTTGAGAAAGAACTTCCTTGGAATGTAGTCAGTAAACTTACTTGAGAATGCACAGTGATTTGGAAAATTCGTGCACAATCTGTATTGTCTAGAGCAGTTGTTGCAATCTTTACTATGTCAGCCCCTGTAGCTTGAATCTGTGCTACAAGATTGCCAATGGCCTCGGTCGATGGAGTGTTGTGAAAATTATGAGAAGAAACAATGACCTTGAAGTTATCAGGTTTCTTTCCATAAATGAAGTTAATGAAGTCATCAGCAACCTGCAGAGTAAATTAGAAAAATAAAACAGAAGTAACTTGTCAATTGAACATGCCATTGAATACAAACGGATTGAAACATGAATATGTCAATAACAAACTTGCTGGTGTTCAGGATATAAACCAATATAGATTATATGCAATATCTGAAGACAGACTACCTCAAGCTCAATATCAATGTAGTTGGCACCTAATGTCATTGCCAATCGAAGTGCTTCCTGCCACTTGTTTTCATCTCCCTTATACTGACCACCTTCCCATATTGGCCTGGAAAGTACATTAAAAACGTAGTCGATTCATAAAATAATTACCAAATATTAATGATATGATTTATACACACACATATGTAAAATATATAACTAGTGAGATTTCTCTTTTGGAGCAAATACTGAATCATGCAGGAAAGCCTTTCCAGGCTTAAAATTTTAACAGGAGAAGTGTATGCTTACTCCGAATTACAATAGCCTTTTTCAAAGTTTTTAAGATAAAAGCTTTCACAACCCCCTCATCCATACATAACAAAAACAAATTTCCAGAGTTTTCATCAATACGGATGTAGCAGCCCAATCTCACATTGGGATATTATGAGATTCTACTACGATATAAAGATTTGAATTCATATCTTTTTTTTTTATTACATAGGGAATTAAGATTTGAATTCATATCTGTGAGGTGATTTTTGTGATACAAAATCGTAAAACTTCTGGATCAAAACAGATAAGACCTCTCAAGTTAGGCGTGAGTCTCCACAGCTAACTTGAGAACTTCTTACACCCCACTTCCAAAATAAGAAGATACCTAGCCTAGGATTGGAATTCTCTTGCATTGCAATCAAAAGAACAAACATTTGCCAATAAATTATCACAGTAGTTAGTGAAAGTACACACTATAATTGCACCAGAAAACAAGAAAGGTACTCAAAAAAACGACTAAATGTATCATATTTTGTCTGACATGGCAGCATGGAGTGGCAATGTGCTGATATTTTTGATTAGGAACAAAGCGTTCTAACAAAGATTTAAACAGCATTTTGTTGCCTTAATGCTATGAGAAAAACTAGATATGATTGAATGTGACCACTGAAACTAGTTTTGTTCGCACCTGTAAGTGACCAGAGTGGACAAGGGTGACTGCTTAATAAGAATCTCAAGCTCTTGCAGAGGACTGAAGTTTCTCAGGCAGTCAAGCCGGATTTCGACGACGTCGCTGCCGATTTCCTTGGCCATTTGCATCTCAGTAAGCATTTCTTCGACTGTGGCTCCCGTTATTGGGGTGCATAGCAAAGTTGGAGTTCTCTCAACGCTGTTGTTACTCATGTTCCAAATTGTTCAACCAAAAGCAAATTCAATATGAAAGATAAAGAGAAAACTCAGAACCATTATTGTTGACCCGTATGGGATAAAGCAAATTAAAGTTGGCATTGTAGAAATCGTAGAAAAAGTCAAGAAAAACATGTCTGACCCAAGGAGAGGAAGACCAGAAATAGCAGAAATTGTGTTTGATTTTAAACGTTAGGGAATCTGGAACTGAACTTTTATTTCAACATATCAAAGAAAAACTGAGACAGGTTACCATTCTTGTTTATGTCATATAAAATCATATTTATATCATATAAAATATAAATATTTTGTATTGACACAACAAATATAAAATTTTTATTTTAATTTTTGCTATATACATATATATAATCTTACTAAAATTTTAACTTATATCAGCGGGGCTTCAAAGACAGCTAAAAAAATTTTGCATGTAAATTGTTCTTAACTACAAATTCTTTTAATGGTGGCACCAGATGCTGAAATATGGGTTGAAATTTGAAAATTTGTTTCTTTAACGTGTCTTTCATGTAAAATTAAAAAAGAAAAAGAATATTGGATTCTTGCAACTAGGTAGCTGAAACTTTCTGCTATTTTATTACAGTACAAATTTGGATTTCAGTGACTTTTTGTTCTTCTTTTCAGAAATCAAAGAAAAAAGGGAAGATAGAAAACAAACTTTCGCTTTTTGGTAGGGCTTGAACTTGATGCTTAAAAGTTCTAAGATCTTCTTAGGCTTAGCCCATTAAAATTTTTTCTCATCACAAAATAAACAGCAAGTAGTTTGAGAATGGGAGTAGTTTAGCTAAGACTGAGCTTAGCTCTTAGACGAAATCAAATTAGATAGATTAGCACTCATCATCTGAATCTAAAATTTATGTCTATATATTCATCCCTTGTTGTAATCTGTTACTGTTAATGTATTATTATGTGATTTTTTTTATTAACACAATTAATCTAATTGGTACTGATAAGGAAGTTGTGATTCAAATTTTGTAACGAGGATTTTTTTTTTGTGTACAATGAAGACCTTTGGTATGGTCGCAGATAACAGAGAATAAATGTATGCGTTGATACACTCAAACCTCAAATTTGTAAAATTTTCATATTTTAAGATCGAAACATGATCATTTGAATCATAGCTAAAAGTCAACTATGATGGTTTTAAACATGACACAAAGTATTATAAGATTGATTTTAATGTTAGTCTTTTTGGAAAATCATACAAATAAATACACAAAATCTCATGTTCAATAATCAAATAGAATAATATGAAAGTGTGTGTGAATCCATTAACATTGATTTCTTGGAGTTAACAGTCTTCCACGTCTAAACCTTTGAGAGAATATGTATCTCACTCAATGATGAGATATGAGAATGAGAATTATGTTATATTTAGACCAGCACTATAACATTTTTATACATGTACTATAATTTATTTTATTTTGACCCATTATAAAAATAAAATAATATATTGGATCTCTACATATTACAAAGCCCATACTAAATGAGATGTCCTAAAGTTTAATAACTTAAAATTATAAAATCACTTTTAAATGAACTAAACACATCAAATAGCTTATAATGTATAATTTTAAGTTATATATGTAGGTCTACTTAAAGAATTTTCTAACAAGTCTCTTTTATTTTGGCCAAAGGCGGTGAGTTGGGTTGTTTTGGAATTTGGATTAAGACATATCTAGTCATTTGGATTTGAATCAAATCAGGTTAAGATCAATAAAAATTCAAATTATTTCAAATTCAAATCAATTTTTAGTTTGGACTGTCTTTAATTAATTTGAATTCAGATCATTTCAAGTTCAAAATAATTGGGTTTGCCTTATATTTTGTAATGGAGGAAGATTTCAATTGAATTAATTTTTTTTAACTGGAAAAAATAAATTCATACTTTTTTTTTTACAATAGGAATATAAAAATTATTGTATCATAATCTGATAATGCATCAAATTTTTAATTTTTGTCAAATCTATATACAACCCAAAATTTCTCGTGAAAAAAATTGAAAAATTTGATAATTTATATATATTGTATATATATATAGTGTCGAATAGTGTAAAATAAAAAATTGTATTATAATTTATGTCAATACATTAAATTTAAAATAGTTTTTAACTTTGGTCAAATTTATATATAATTTTTATCAAAATTTTAATCAATATTAATTTCGTACTGTTTTTTAAATAAATTTTCGTACAGTTTTTTATAATTTTTTGTGCCGATCTAAAGAAAAGAGAAAGTTGTTAATCCAAGCTCCCGCTCTACTGGTTATAGGCCATAAATGTGACTTTTTTTTTTTACATAAAAGGTACAAAAAGATAGTGAAGAATAAAATATGAAACTTATTCATTTTTAAAAAGAGATAACAATTACTAAATCAAATCTTAATTGTTATTATAAAATGTGACTTTGAATGCGATAAGAAGGGAATATCTTTAAGCTAAAACTGTTTTTAAGACCAAAAAGTGTGAGAAAATGAGAAACAAAAAAAAAAGAATTAAGCATAAATATTAATAACTTTTTTTAGAGAACTAAAAATTTCTCGAGATACAAAAAAATTTCTTAAATTCTCTTAAATATAAATATAAAACTTCATACTAAAACTAAACATATAAGTTGAAAATTTATAATAGCCAACAAATAATTTAAATACACGCCTTGTTCAAAAAACACCGCCTTCAGATTAATTATGTCTATTTGATGTCTATTAAACATGATATTTAGCAATTTAAATTTAATTTTCAAATTTTAAAAAATAAATAATTTTTTAGCCAACTTCAATCCAAAATGCCCTTTATGATTGAGAAGGGATAAAGTTACACCGGTATAAAACTATCTAGTTTTATACTGATTTTTTAACTATTGATTGAAAGTAGATTTGTGGTTGAGATTAAAACTCTTTCTTATCCAAAATGCAATTGAATATGAATATATTTTTATTCCCTTTTATTTTTTTATTTTTTTCTTTCCCTTTTTTAATTGAATGTAAATATAGATATCAATCTATCCTATTAGCTAGCTACCTGTCATCAAAAGTTTTTTTTTTCTTGGCAACTAGACATCAAAAGTAACAGTATCATACAAATTTTGTGACTTCATGTTTGATATATTGATAATAAAAATTTTATTTTATAATTGAGATTAAAAAATTATTAAATATTTTATTTTTTAATATACTTAAAGATATATATGTTATATTGTTAATCTCGTTTGTTGATAATGTATCGAATAATTTATCTAATTTCACCATGTTATTGCTTTTCTTTTGGGAGGATAGGAACCATAATTTGTTGAAACATTTCAACTTGGTACCTTTTTTATGGATCCATATTTTTCATTGCTTTCCATTTTTATAGAAAGTGAAAAAAAGGCACATGCTTTCTTGCAATTGCTTTTGGCTAGAGCAGCAATTGGATTGTTTATACAATTGCTTAAGTTTGAAATTTCCATTAAAACCATAAAATCATTCAAAATTTTCATTTCTAAAGATTTAAAACTGTTTTATGATTTATCAAACACATTCTATTATATAATTGCTTAAGTTTGTCGAGAAAAAAAATCTCCATCAAAACTACAGAGTAATAATTTGATTTTGTATAAATAATAACGAAGAATTTGATTATGTATAAAAGAAAAAAATTGACAAAAGAATGGAAAATAGTCAAATAATTAAGGTAATTAAAAAAGAAAAGAAAAAAATTAAAAAAGAACAGAGAATAAAAATATATTTATATTCAATAGCATTTTGACTAGAGAGAGTTTTAATATCAACTATAAATTTATTTTCAACTAATGGTCAAAAAATGGTTACACTAATATAACTTTTTCCTTCCCCTTTATAATTAAATATATAAAAGTGCAAGACTTATGATCCAAAACCTAAAGCTTGGTAAGTCCAAGGACTCATATTTGAAGATCTTTTGCTTGTATATTGAAAAATTCTAAATTTACCCTTTTTTTTACTCTTTATACCCCAATTTCTTCAGTAAATTACTGTTTATTACAAAAAAATGGGTATAAAAAATGAAAAAGTGAATATATTTAGAATTTTTCTTATATTTTTCTTTCGCAGTTTGAAACTTTTAATATTTTAAATTTCACATTTCAAACTACTTAACAAAGTTTATGTCACGTATTATTTTGTCATAATCAGAAATGACTCACGAGAGGAATGCTGCTGGATGTTGCAAACTTACAATATTCTCAGTGTAATCCAAGACATCAGAACTTTTCCATAATAATCTCCCGCATTAACTCTTTAGGTGCTGCAAATCAGAACCAAAAAATTTGAGCTCATATAAACCACATTAAGAATTTTGACAGTGTAAATTGTAGCTCAAACTCGCCAGCATTAGGAAGTAGTTTCGAGGAAGAATAACTCAGATTATCATCACAAGTTTTGAACTTGATCATGAAGGATAGGAATTAGGGCATGGTAACGTTAAAAACTAGGATTCCTGGAAAGGGTTGAAAATAGAAACCGAAGGCAACTTCAGCGTGGACATTGGGAGCCATTTTATTAGACTTTATAATCTTAGACATGATATTATCATATGAAAACAATATAATTAAAAGGTACGAAAGTGATATGGCTTAAAATTTGAAAAAATTTTTAAAAAATGTTGTATTTGACGTGTCAACATGAATTTTAACATAAAATTTTTATATTTTACACTATACGAACACGGATTTACGGAAATACCTTCAGAAGAAAAAAGACTTACAGTTTCTGACTAATTTTAAGGTCATTAAACGGATAGAGGGAAGAGATTCAAGAGATACCTTCTCGACCAGTGAAGAGAGTGAACTGACCAATAGCCTGTCTGAGGAACATTTCAATCCCACCCACAGTGACTGCCCCTGCAGCCTGGGCTTCTTTCAATAGCCTTGTTTTTCTAGGTGTGTAAACAGCATCAAAGACCAACTCATAATCCCCCAAGGTCGCCTGGAAAAAGAAAGCAGACAATTTCAGCAATGAAACAAAATTGAACTCCGTGCATCAGAAAAGATTTTGAACTTCATTCCAGTGGTGATGGAAGTAGGAGACCTCAGCAACAGGGATGCGCTGGTCAGTATTTGGATGCATTCCTAGGGGTGTTGCATTTGCAAGGATGGCTCCTTTCTCCGGCTGGAAATTAACCACTTCTTCAAAAGGCCGAGCTTCACCAGAGACAGCACAAGCAAGAGACTTCGCTCTCTCTTTTTCCACAAGCAATGAGAATGGTAAGAAAGGGTTTGGATCATCTACTCATATTGTTTATTCCCTATTCTACAACAATGTACTATAAAGGAGTAGAGACTAGGCAGGAGTTATAATTTACAGCAGAGAAAAACAACGTGTTAAAAGTAACATTATTCCATGCCTGTTAAATACTGAATTTCTTATGATCTTATGTTTAAGTTGGGCCCTTGCATCTAAAGCCAATTGATTTTAGATTGAATGTTTTAACATGTTATCAGAACCTAGGTTTTATTCTGTGATTTGCTTGTTATTTCTTTCAGGTTTGCACGTTAAGTGAGGTCTCCACAAATAGTATCAAAGTCCAGGTTCTGATCTATTATTCTTGCCTGTTACCTGTTTCCACTTACACGTGATGGGGACTTGTTAAAATATCTGTTACATACTGAGTTTTTCTATGATCTTATATTTTAATTGGTCCCTCTGTCTGTAAATTAATGTGGAAGTCAATAATTTACAACCTGATTTTTAGGAATTAGTTGTAATCTGATTCCTAGGGATTAGCTTTTAATAATTAACTTAATTTGTTCCTAAAATAAAGGGATATCAGATATGTATCACTGATTCCCAGATCCTCTGTTTCTTTCCTAATTGATAGTTACTTATCATACTATTTAAGATTGTAAAATTCAGCCAGAAGGAAATAAGATTATTATTCTTCTTCTTTTCCCTCTGTTATTATTTTCTACATGGTGTCAGAGCTTCTAGGGCTTGATCATGAATTTTAAGGCTGCCATGGTTGGCTCGAATACAGCCTCTTTAGAAACTACTAGTGGCACGACATCTTCAGAGGGAATTTCTCAACCACTTTTAGCTATTTTTTTCACTGAAAATTCTCTTCAGATTACTATTCATAAACTGAATGGTAAAAATTATCTTGAGTGGTCTCAATCTGTGAGTTTGGTGATCGACGGTAAGGGGAAACTTGGGTATTTGAATGGCGAAGTGAAACAGCCAGATATTAGTGATCCCAAATACAAGCAATGGCGATCAGAAAATTCAATGGTTACTGCCTGGTTGATCAACTCCATGGATCCAGTTGTGGGAAAACCTTTCATGTTTCTGCCAACCGCACGAGATGTTTGGGAAGCGGTTCGAGAAACTTATTCCGACTTGGAGAATCATTCTCAATTGTTCGAATTAAATACCCAGATGTGGCGGATGCAACAAGGGGATCGAGAGGTAACAGCCTACCATAACGAGATGATGACGCTTTGGCAGGAATTGGATATGTTCGAAGATGAAAAGTGGGAATGCACAAATGATAGTATTCAATACAAGAAGAAGATGGAGAGAAGTCGTGTGTTCGTATTTTTAGCTGGTCTAAATAAAGACCTTGATGAGGTTCGAGGGCGAATACTAGGACAAAAACCCTTACCTTCTATCAGAGAAGTCTTCTCTGAGGTGCGTAGAGAAGAAGCTCGAAGACAAGTGATGTTAAAGAAAGCCGAGGAACCAAAAATAGACATTGATGGATCCGCCCTTGTCGCTCGGGGTACTAATTCGGAAGGAGATAGGCGAGGGGGTAAACAAAGGCTTTGGTGTGATCATTGTCGGAAACCTTGGCATACACGGGAGACTTGTTGGAAGCTTCATGGAAAACCTGTGAATTGGAAGAAAAAACCTGGAGGTGATGCATGGTCAGGGGGAGATTCTCGTGCATTTCAAGTTAGCAATACGGATCAAGGGCAGCAGTCATCCTCAAATTCTCTTCCTTTCACCAAAGAGCAAATAGAGCACCTATACAAAATGTTTCAATCCCAATCTATAGGAAATTCTAGTTCAAACTGCACTTTAGCACAGTCAGGTAATTTTTTCACTGCAGCCATCGCTTATACCAATTCTAATGACTCCTGGATCTTAGATTCAGGTGCTATTGATCATATGACAGGGACATCGCAATCGTTTTCGTCATATATACCTTGTGCAGGAAATCAAAAGGTTAAAATTGCTGATGGTTCCTTAGCTACAATTGCTGGGAAAGGCAAAGTTACTATTTCCCCATTTTTAACCCTTAAAGATGTTCTTCATGTTCCTCATTTGTCTTATAATCTCTTGTCTATCAGTAAACTAACTTGTAATCATAATTGTCGAGTTAATTTTTGGCCTTCCTATTGTGAGTTTCAGGATTTAACCTCGGGGAAGATGATTGGCAGTGCTAGACAGGATGGTGGCCTATATATCTTTAATAAAGGATCAACCTTTGGAAGGCAAGATCTGCAAACTTATTTCAATTCTATTTCTAGTTCCAGTGACAGTGAGATTATGTTATGGCATTATCGATTAGGACATCCTAATTTTCAATATTTAAAGAATTTGTTACCCAAGTTATTCATGAATAAAAAACCTTCTGTTTTCTGGTTTGAATTTTGTGAATTAGATAAACATCATCGTGCTATTTTTCCTTCTCAACCTTATAAAAAATCAAAGCCATTTACCATCATTCATAGTGACATATGGGGTCCTTCTAAAGTGACAACATTTTCTGGAAAACGTTGGTTCATCACATTTATTGATGATCATACTAGGGTTACTTGGGTTTTCCTTCTAAAAGAAAAATCTGATGCTGAAAATGTGTTCAAAAATTTTTATACAATGGTTCAAAAACAATTTCAGACTCAAATTAAAAATTTTCAAAGTGATAATGGAAAGGAGTATTTTAACAATGTGTTAGGAAATTTTTTTGCTGAGAAAGGGATTGTGCATCAAAGTTCTTGTAATAATACACCTCAACAGAACGGGGTGGCTGAAAGAAAAAACAAATATCTCCTCGAAGTTGCTAGAGCTCTAAGTTTTACAACTAAGGTTCCAAAATATCTTTGGGGAGAAGCAATTTTAACAGCCACATATCTGATCAATAGAATGCCTACAAGAATTTTAAAATTCAAAACACCAATAAAGGTTTTCAATGAATGTTTTCCCACCTCTCGGCTAACAACAGTCGTTCCCTTAAAAATTTTTGGAAGTACTGCTTTTGTTCACAATCATGACCCTAGACGTACAAAACTTGATCCAAAAGCACATAAATGTATTTTTGTAGGCTATCCTACAAATCAAAGAGGTTACAAATGTTTTGATCCAGTCTTGCAGAAAATGTTTGTGTCAATGGATGTCACCTTCTTTGAAGGATAGTCATATTATAGCAATTCCCATCTTCAGGGGGAGAGCAGTAGTGAAGATGTATTGTTAAATGGTTCTGATTTAACATTTGAGTTTGGTCACGATGATGTTCCAACTAAACAATCTCTTACAGAAAATGAAGAAGAAAACACAAAATTTGGGAAAACAAATGAATTAAATGTTGAAACTGTTGGACAACCTTCATTAGTGCCATCTCAAAATCAAAATACTGAAACAACATAAATGGGTGCGAAACGATACAAAGGTCTTGTGTAGTCAAAGGAGTATCAAGCGCAAAAAAGAAGAGGCACTGTCTTACAGCACCACCAGGAATCTAATCAGTGGTTAGATCATGAGATCAACAATAACTCTTCAAAAATTCCTGACAATAATCTTTCAGGTAATTCTGTGTCAAATTCTTCAAATCAACTTGATCTTCCCATTGCTCTTAGGAAAGGTGTTAGGTCTTGTACAAAACATCCTTTGTCTAATTTTATATCTTATAAAAATGTGTCATCTGCTTATCGTGCTTTTATTTCACAAGTGTCTAGTGTGGTCATTCCAAATAGTGTACAGGAGGCTCTAAATGTTCCTGAGTGGAAAGAAGCTATATTTGAGGAGATGAGAGCTCTGGAGAAGAATGCTACTTGGGAGAAGGTGGATCTGCCACATGGTAAGACAGTTGTTGGTTGTAAATGGGTATTCACTGTGAAGTATAATTCAGATGGATCCTTGGAAAGATACAAGGCTCGTTTAGTAGCTAAAGGCTTCACTCAGACTTATGGAGTTGATTATTTTGAAACTTCTTCTCCAGTGGCAAAACTAAATACAGTTCGAGTACTCTTGTCTGTTGTAGCTAACCTTGATTGGCCATTAAATCAGTTGGATGTGAAGAATGCTTTTCTGAATGGAGACCTAGAGGAGGAAGTCTATATGGAGCCTCCACCTGGTTTTACTGAGGGGTTTCGATCCAAGGTATGCAAGCTAAAAAATCTTTATATGGTCTTAAACAGTCACCTAGAGCTTGGTTCGAGAGATTCACAAAGTTTGTTAAAAGCCAAGGCTATAGCCAAGGACAATCTGATCATACTCTTTTCACAAAGAGTTCTGCTAAAGATAAGATCTCAGTTTTGATTGTTTATGTAGATGATATAATCTTGACAGGAGATGATATAGAAGAGATGAGCAGATTGAAGCAGAGTCTAGCCAAGGAATTTGAGATTAAAGATTTGGGCCAGTTACGATATTTTCTTGGAATGGAAGTTGCAAGATCAAAAAAGGGTATTGGAGTGTCACAACGAAAATATATATTAGATCTCTTGAAAGAAACAGGATGAGTGGATGCAAACCTTCTGACACCCCAATAGAAGTTAATGCTAAGCTTGGAGAGGTGAAAGATGGTGTTCCAGTTGATACAGAGAGATATCAAAGGCTGGTTGGGAGACTAATTTACTTGTCCCATACTCGACCAGATATTGCTTTTGCTGTGAGCATGGTGAGTCAATTTATGCATTCCTCATATTAGGAACATCTTGAGGCTGTGTATCGAATTCTTCGATATCTGAAGGGTACACCAGGGAAAGGACTCTTCTTCAAGAAGAATGAGAAGAGAGGAATAGAGGTGTATACAGATGCTGATTGGGCAGGTTCAATCATTGATAGAAGATCAACATCAGGGTACTGTACATTCCTATATGGCAATTTAGTCACTTGGAGAAGCAAGAAGCAGAGTGTTGTTGCCAGGAGTAGTGCTGAAGTTGAGTATAGGTCAATGGCTCAAGGAGTTTGTGAGGTACTTTGGCTAAAAAGGGTACTAGAAGAACTTAAGAGGCCAGTTAGTCTTCCTATGAATTTGTACTGTGATAACAAGGCAGCTATCAGCATTGCTTATAATCCAGTTTTACATGACAGGACGAAACATGTTGAGATTGACAGACACTTTATAAAAGAAAAACTTGAAGGAGGAGTAATTTGTACTCCATTTATTCCTACCACACAGCAGGTTGCAGACATTCTAACCAAGGGCTTGGTGAGACAGCAATTTGAGCTTCAAGTTAGCAAGTTGGGCATGACAGACATCTTTGCACCAACTTGAGGGGGAGTGTCCGTAAATTAATGTGGAAGTCAATAATTTACAACCTGATTTTTAGGAATTAGTTGTAATCTGATTCCTAGGGATTAGCTTTTAATAATTAACTTAATTTGTTCCTAAAATAAAGGGATATCAGATATGTATCACTGATTCCCAGATCCTCTGTTTCTTTCCTAATTGATAGTTACTTATCATACTATTTAAGATTGTAAAATTCAGCCAGAAGGAAATAAGATTATTATTCTTCTTCTTTTCCCTCTGTTATTATTTTCTACACCCTCTATGTACGGTTGAATAATTTTAGGTTGGATGTTTGACATTATCCATTGCCTGTTTAAGAGTTGTGGACAACATACCAAAATCAATGTCAAAAATGACTATTCGAGCTCCTCTGCTTTTAGCACCAAATGCCAATGCTCTTCCTGCACCTCCAGCACCAACTAGCACAAAGAGTTTCCCCAGTAGTGGCGTACCTAAAGATGCTTCATCACTTGAACATTTCTTTTCTGTAATAGTTTTCAAGTACACAAGTATCAGAATCTCAGCATCTAGAATGAACTAGTCATTAATCAACGCAATAAACATTTATGAGGAATTGGTTTGTAATCAATGTCAGGTACCTTTCAGAGCATCCTCAATCGCAGTTATTGCAGCTTCACAGTCAGTGTTATAACCTATCAGCTTCCCATCACAAGGCCTCCTTGCTATAGTATTAACAGCACCTATAGACTAAGGATGCATGTAAAGAAAATTTGATTAAATTCTCAAATATCTATTGCACATGCATGAAACTGCAAGTAGATGTTACTATCAAAGCATATAAGAAATTGAAGCATTAAGAATTATGTATTACAAACTCTAACATGATAGTAAGATTATAGTCAACCTCTGCAAGTGGATGAACTTCATCACAGAACTCAACTACAGCTTCCTTGTATGGAAACCCAACACTGCAATTCGTTGAAATGAGGAAAATGAGAAGTTAGAATAGTGGAAAACAAAACTGGCTAAAATGTGTGAATGCCTAAAAGGCCTAATCAAGCAGTGTTGCTCATGCTAAGAAGCATGGCAGGCCAAGATAAGAACAGTTTCAGTTTACAATGGCTACACTTAAGTGAAAAGATATAATCTACCAAAGATAGAAATAGATCACCAATAGAATGAATTGTCAGACAACATACCTAAAACCAGCAAAGTCAGGACTGGAATAGATGCTAAAAAACTCCTTGAGATTATCAACAAACATCGGGACATAAACTCCATTGAAGTTCTCATGTCTGAGGGTAGGATTATGCAATAGAGGGCCTTTGCTGTGGCTGACAGGTTTTGAAACAAGTCCGAAAACTTTAGTTTCTGAATTTAAAAGGTGAAGTTTATACGTGTGGCTAACACTGTATAAAGAAGGCATGCCAGGAATTGAGTATCCATCAATAGATCCATAGGCTAAGAAGCCACCAATTTTTGGGCACAACAGCTGGCTTATCAGACCCCTTTCCCCTACAGAGTATGCAATTACAGGCACCTGCAGATAAATAGAATTTAATAACTTATACCTTAACCCCAGCAGCAGTCTATGGAACAGTCTAACCATGGAGTTAGAGTTTCATACTTGGCAGTGAGAAAGCAAATGGAAAATTCTTGCAATCTCAGTAATGTCAGTTACATTTGCAACCACCTTGATGATATCCGCTCCAGTGGCTTTCATGCCGGCAACCAGATTGCTTAGCTCTTCATCTGAGGGGGTTATCCCGTTTATATGACATGACACAATAAACTTGGTAGAACTATCGTTCTTCATTTTCTGTTCCCTGATAAGATCAGGAGCAACCTGGACAATCACAACATATGCAAGTCAGATAGAACTAAAGAGAAATTCCAATATCAGATATTTAAAAGGCTACCTTAAGTTCAAAATCAATATAATCAGCTCCCATTTCTGCTGCTAAACGAAGTACTTCGAGCCGGGAGTGCTCATCTCCTTCATACGGACCACCTTCCCATTTAGGCCTGAATGAAAAGCCGAATCTTAGAAATTAAATACATGTAAACTTCAAACCTTTCCAAACTATCCAACCAAGTTATGTTTCCATCTGTTCCTACAGTTTTAGAAGTTCATGCGATACAGTCTCCTGCCATTTCAGAAAGAATTAATGGTAAAAGTATATCAACCAACTGCTACTATTGTGATATAGTTATCCTAACTCAAGAATCACAAACTTCTGAGAATGAATATGAAGAAAACATTATTAAAATAAGTAGTAGTTTCATAGATTTTTATACAGAAAAAGAGTACAAACTAATTACCAACACCATAAACTTAGGCACTTTCACAAGTCCAATCAGATATGCTATTCTGAATTACTGCCTACATCCATTTAAAAGGAAGAATAATGATGGGACCTTAATGTTTTTTCCATAACAGTACTGGAGCACAGCAACATGCTGAAAATAATCTGTTCATTACAACTTTGACTTCAGAAAGGAGCAAAAACAAGGCATTTTTCCAACTGTAATCTCCTAATGTTCATAAAGACTGTTTAAATAAGATAAAAAGAAAAATTCATCAAACAATCTCAATTCTAAGAAATCCACTACTGGAAAAAAATTACAGCTGAAATGATTACCCATATACAACGATCACCGGCAAAGGTTTGCTTTTGAGGATGATTTGGATATCCTGGTGAGGCTGGAAATTCTTGATATAGTCCAATCTAACCTCAACAACCTGTGCACCTTCAGCCTTTGCCTGATGCATTTCTTTAACCATTTGCTCCACTGATTGAGCCATTAATGGAGCACATATCATAGTCGAATTATGCAGAAGTCCAGTGCCACCCATTTCAGCAAAAAGATCAAACAAAACCCAGCTAAAATTCGGAGAGAACAAAAAACCTGTACAGAAATAAAAGTGTGGTGCATAGGGCATTAATGAGAAGAACTTTGCCAAGGAGAAAGTGGTCTATTTATGTATTATGTTGAGAGATAGATTGTTTAGTGATGTTTCTTTTTAGTTTTTGGTCTTTGCTTTCTGCTTTGGATGGTTGGAATATGGTAGGTGGGAGTGGGACAGAACAAAAAGACAAAGTAACGTTATTCATATGTAGTATGTGTGTATGGAAATCTTTAAATTTATTTAAAAATTCAATTTTCTGTTATTTTTTAATTTAAAATTTTGTGATTAGTTGAATTAATCATTTTATTGAAAAAATACTTTGAACTTAAAGATATTCCTAACCTAAGAATTATAAGAAAATTTATCACTTACAATTTTTCTAAAATTTTACATTTGAAAATATTTCAAAAACTATTTTAAATAGTTTAACAATTAAATTAAATTAAATTCTTATAATGTACAAAAAATAAAAAATTACTTTTTTTCTCTCGATCTGGCAGCTTAGGGGAGAGTTTACTACTTTGATGTTGTTATTACACAATTTATCTCTATTTTCAGCAATTTTAACAATTTACCAAAGCTCAAATATTGATTAACTCGGCATACAAGTCAAATGTTGGTTGAGTTGCCATTTATATCAATAGAGTAAGAAATGGCTAGTCATTTGCGTAGGAAGTTGGCTATGTGATTGCTTACCATGCATTTTTTTCAAAATGGGAAAAGTTTGAATCATTTATTGTCAAGTATGAGTATCAACCTGTTTGATCTCGTCTAAAATTTTTGTATATAATTTATATTTGTGTTATGTAATATTATATTTGTATTATATAAAACACAAAATTTTATGTTAAAATTTATATCGAGACACTAAACACAACTTTTTTTAGATAAAATATTAAAAAAACCTTGAACTTTGTTACTTTATTCAAATAAATCATTGTACTTTTATTGCATCTAAATAAGTCTTTTACCTTTTATTTGAGTTCGAATAAACCCTTGAACTTTAATTTGTACTTGGATAAGCCTTTAACATTTAATTTATATCTAAATGAGCCATTAACATAAATTAATCTTTTATAAGAGTAAGTAACTAATTTTTTTGGTTAGGTTTAAAACCTAACTTCCTACATATAAAGGGTTGGTTAGATAAAATATATTATATAATATTTAATTATGTATATTATATATTGTATATTTTTAAAAAAAGTCAAATTAATTTGGTTAGTTTAATTTGTAATTTTAGATAGTGACTTAATCGAATAAGCCAACCTATAAAAATTAAATTAAATACGAAAGTGACTTAATCGAATTGAATTAATTGAATTTTGATTAGTTAAATCAATTTGTAACAATTTTTATACATATGTAATCTTTTTATTTGAAATAAAGGCTTATTTGAGTACATATCAAAGTATAAGGACTTATTTGAATATAATAATAATATGAAAGCTTGTTTAAATAAAATAACAAAATTTAAAAGCTTTTTTAATATTGTAGCCCTTTTTTTCCAACTATTTTCATATTCATATACAACTTTTACCAAATTTTAATTCATATCACTTTCATATTTTTTATCCATGTCATTTTCGTATTATATATATCACTGTATTCTGTGACACTTTTCAAATGTGTTGTATTACTGTAGATGCCAAGAAAATGTAGCAGTTGACAAAAAAGTAGTAAACATTGCTGAGGGTTTATTTATGTGACTGCCATATTAATTCTTCAATAAATTTCAAGTCTGCAAAACCCATCCATCATACTAATTTCCTTTTGCAGCATATGCACTCTGTTTTAGAGCCAAAACGAAAATAGCCGTAAATAACAGAGAAAAAAACAGAGGCAGAAGGCTACAAGCTTTCCAGAAAGGATATGGTTTGTAACAGGGATTGAGTTAGTAATGGCCCATCGGCCATTTGAGACGTGGTTGCAAAGGATCAGAATATTCCACCTGTAGCAATACTAACAAAAACTTGCAAATGACAAACTATAGATGGCTTAACGAATATACAACATGTACAGGCGACTAGGTTGTTGAGAATTACCAGACTAGAGCTTCAGTATTTTTTACTTCAGCAATGGTAGCTAAATTTGATTGCGATGAACACCTAATCCATGCTGTAAAGCTGAACGGATGTTTGGGTTGTTAACAGTTGGCACTTTAGCAGTATAGGAATTAACACCGAATCCCTGCACCTTGGATTGAACTGGCGGGGTGGGGGCTGCTGCAGAAAATCCCTGGTTCATAATTTGCTTTTCTAGCATGGAAGGGCACTTCTTAGTGGCAGCATCAAGTGTTGATTTCAATTTACCAATCGGTTCATTTGTGGCCTTCTCCTGCGAAAGAGAATCTTTCCTTTTAGACTCTTCAATCCTGCTTCTCTTGTTTGGGATGGTGTATTCAGGAGCACTTGGTTTTTGTTTGAGTTTTTTATGACCTGCATTCACATTTGAATTCAGTCCACCATTTCTTGAAGTTCTAGCGCCCTTGAGCTTTGCCGCATTAGGCTTAGGCATTTCAGCACCTTTTTTTCTGTCCCTCTCATTTGAAAACCTGTCTACTTTCTGTTGAGCTTTAGAACCCTCATGAGGCTGAATCATTTGAACACCTACTTTCTCTTCTTTCTTAGAATCACCAGCCTGAACTGAGCTTCCTGCCTTTGGAATAGGAGCTGGCCCTGCAAATCTATGAGGAAAGTGATCCCCCGAAGGGTTGCCACCATTGCATAGTGAAGATACTTTACTAGAGTCTTGATTTGGAACCTCTTTCTGATTGGAGAAATGACACCAAAAGTATCCCCGAGGACCCAAGTCAGAGTCAATGAAGACAGATCCACAGGTCGGACATTGCAACAATCTGTTCAGAAGATCTTTGCAATAATGATAGTTGGTAGCACATGCAGGGCATTGTGTCCAAAGTGTTTGATGTTGTGCCTGCTGATAGGAGTTTGAAGCTGTGGATGTTGAAGAGCCATTTTGGTTGTTGTTTGTAAACTCATACTGACTATTGACAGAGGAGGCCCTATTTGGTTGGTGAGAAGTTGCCTCTGGTGTAGTTTTTCCTGAGTTATTACACTTCATATCATATTGAGAACGTGCCATTTTGTCTGTAAGTATTCTGTTTGCTTCCCCAATTAGCTTGAAAGCAGCCTCAGCACCAGCAAATTTATTCTTGTCTGGATGAAGCAATAGTGCAAGCTTTCTTTACTGCTTCTTGATGGAACTCTCATCAGCCAATTGTCCAATCTGAAGAATCCCATACCAATCCATTTCCGACCCATATAGTTTGTGTTTTGCACAACGGTGAACATCACATACTGTCAACAATTTTGATATGTTCTCAAGCTCAGGGAACATTTTCTGGGCCTTCAATGCAAACTTCTTTGCACCCTCAAAATCACCATTTTGCATCTTCTGTTCAGCAATTCCCCTTGCTCTGACAGCCTCATCTTTGTTACACTCCATGGTTGATAGGATTCCAAGATTTTTTGACCCTATATATCCGTTGTCCAGTTTGAGACATGTTAGAAAAAAGAGACAAGTGAAAGCAGCAAAACCAGAACTTTGACTCTTAACATGCACTTATCTATTGCCACCAAAGTAAAAAAGAAGCAAACCAAAAAAAAAAAAAAACAAGCAGATTTGATTATTTCTTACCACCATGAATACAATGTTAAACAGGCTGTTACAGGCACCCTAAACTTCTAATCTCTTTCCCATTTTCTCAGGAACCAAACAACCCACAGAAACCTTAACTCCATCAACCAAAAGCAGATACAAAAAAATCCCAAACAAACCCACACACAAAGCCATTTAACTATTGAACAATAACAAACAACATAAACAAAGACAAAACACACACCAAAAAAAAAAACATAACAGGAAAATAACAAACAAATGAAGCATACCCAGATTGAAGCATGGAAGCTTCGAACGAAAAAAGAAGTAAGGTACTTACTTTGAAAAACACTGAAAAACAAATACCTGAATCAGGTATTAAATACAAGAAAAGAACCCAAAAAAACTTACATTTTAAAAAATAACAATAAATATGATGCAAAGAAAAGATGGCTTTCATTTTATTTTTCTTACTTGGAGTAGAGCTAGTGGAAACAAAAGACAAAGACACTATCACCTTCAACACTCAACTTCGCAGCAAGTCATGACGCCGGCTCACCAATCTTTTCAACCCGAAACTTCGAACCAATACTCTGTGTGTCGTGTGGTAAGCGCCTAATTCTCCCAAGTCCCACCCAGCCATTGACCCACATTCCTTCGTGCAATCGTGCGATTATATTGGCGATTTCAAAGTTTGACATGTTTACGGATTGGATTATCGCTCTGTTTGTTTACGAGTTTCGCTCTGTTTGATCGGCTAAGACTTTTGAAGTTTGAATTCAATTCAACGCGGTTTAGATTCTTTAGAACGATATTTAATTAATAAAAGATATTTTATTTAATATTTAGCATATAAATTTTAAAAACTTTATGAATTTATTGGGCTCGATGGGTAGAACCTTAGACAAGGGTTTCTTGAGACCGACAGGTCTAATCCATGAAAATTTCTAGTAAAAATATTTTGATTATTTTTTCAATTAGTTTAAATTAAGAAAAATAATAATTTTCTTTTTTTTTTTTACTGTGATTATGTTTATCCCGATCAAATTCTTTAAACTTTGCAATTATATGAAAAATTAAATATAATATTAATTTTATTCTAGGTTTTTTTTTTTGATCCAAAATTTTATTCTAGGTTACGTAAAATATTAAAGTATATATACCTATTGTACAAAAATGACAAAGAAAAATAGATAATTGCTTTTAAATTATATTATTCAAAATATCTAAGTTTATGCAACAAAAAAATCTTATTTACTAAAAAATAACTTATAGCAACTCAAGCATTTGGTTTAGTAATTGATGTATGATCTCTTAAGAATCATTTGCATTGATGATGAGATTGAAAACAAGGATAACAATGAAATCAATTAATGAAGTGGTATGATTAAAATCAATAATAGATGTGTTTGAATAGTAAAACAACAATGGTAGTAAAGTGAAGTGAGAACCTAAGAATTGTGGCTCAGTTGGCAACGCAGGCCGAGTTTGTGGGAAGAACTCTCGGGTTCGACTCCCACTAAATACATCTTTGAAGAGGGGTGAAGAACCTTAACTGTGACTAAATCCCGAAGAGAATTAGTCTTAGACCATTAAAACGGATGAGAATATCTGTGATCTATACAAAAAAAAGTAAAGTGAAGTGAGAAAAAAATTACCATTTAAAACATTGGATTGAAATTTTTATATAATATAATTTTTAGTTCATTTGAAATTTTAATTTATAGTATATACGATATTTATGAAGTGAATACATTGTTGAAAATTACTAAAACTATTTTTATATAAAATAATATTTTTTGTTAATAAATATTTAAAAATTACTAGTAAAAATGATAATTTTTATATCAAATATTCTTTATTAAAAATTAATAATATATATTTACACATATTGAAACTTAAAAGTAATATTTGTTCATCCATTATGATTTGAGAGTCTCTAAACAAAAAATTGAAAAGCATATAAAAAACTTAGCAAACTTAAGAACAGGCAATTGTGTTACACATGCTTCTGTTTTGTTGAACAGGTTTCTGGGTTTGTTGTAATCCCTCAGGCAGGATTTCATGCTTTCATTCACATTTGCGCTTTGGATCAATAACTTTTCAATCATCCCAAAAAATTTAAAGAAAAAAAAAGAAAAGCATCCAGAATTTTGCATGCATCAGACATGGATCACTCTTTGAAACAGGATTTCATATAGTTTCTTTAGTGAATCTAGTTCTGCACTTGTAAAAATCATTTTCAGTGAAATGTAACATGTGAAGGGCATTGTTCAATGTCACAGTCAAATGCACAGAATAAATTCAACAAAGCAATCTTATCAACAACAAAGGTGTCACAATATCCACATACAAAAGTTCCAAGTCGATTTGTCACATAATTTTCTTCAAACATATTTCTTGTACCCCAACTTCTGATATTATGAATGGTAATCTAGTAGTTCTCAAACCGAATTGATATCACGCGGGAGCAGAATATATTTTCTTTAAAACTGGCATCAAGAGTATGTTTGAAACCCCAATTATTGGCCTGCATTTCTGGTAACATGTTCATCAAGCCTTTATTCGGATCACAAATGAACCTGGAGTAAAAGCAAGATTAGAATTTTCAACAAGTTTAGATGCTACATTAATAAACAAATTACTTAGAACAGTTAAATCTATTCAAATATCTGACATTATGTTTAAATTTGTGTGGAAACATGCTATTGTCATTGATTAAGTATCAAGCAACAAGGGCAAGAAGCGAAAAGATGTGTTCAAAACCAAAGAACCATCAAATGAAGTGAATGTGAATGTTAGAAACAAGAGGTATCTAACATCATGACATCAACCTTTTAGTAATTTCTACAATAGAAAGTCACTTAACATTACTTAAGTTTATAAATAAGAAATCAGAAGCTAATTTGTTTCATGTATTAAATAGCACTGGCTGAGTTACTAAAGTGGCATGTTAATCTTTAACGGACTCAAGATGACTTATCATTTAAACATGGTTAATAAATGTTTAGAAAAGGGTAAAAAAATTATATAGCAAGCATCACGCAGGCTACTCACATGCAGGAAGGCTGGATATGTCTGCAGAAACTGCACAAGGTATTCCCAAGTTTGAAAGAGCTCCCCTGATGATTCCACAGGGAAAATAGAGATGCATGCTTTGCACAGCCTTGCTGTCAGCCATGATAGAAGGCTCTTCAGATGCTCCATTTTCAGGTGATAGATCAATTGACATGCGTGTAAGCCAACGAAAACGATTATCTTGCAATACAAAGGTACCCTACAAAACAAGTGTAAACCATTTCATAAAACATCCTCATAACAACCAGTTTTGATCAGTTTCAGTTCCTAGACATACTCTATGATTTGTCTTCAAGTTGTCTATCTGCTTCTTAAAGAGCTCAGACCAAAAATCCTTGCAGATGAACTTGATTGCCTCTAAATGATCACTAAAACGTGGCCTCTCCATTGTGTACCTGGCAATGACTGAACTTTGTTAGTACAACAAGGGATGTATTAACCTAGCTAAAGAATGAATATTACAAAGAATTCATTGTTTAAGAACCATAACTTACGTAATTAATCAAGCCCCAATAAAATAAAAAATGCATTTCACTATATACATTAACTACTTTCATAACTCTTAAAGGCCCCATTTTTTATGTCAGGCACAAATTTATGACACCAAATGTAAAGAGCTCATCGCACAAGACAAAAGAGTTGAAAAATAAATCCAGATCAGAGACATTGACCTATACTTATTCTACCTAGCTTAAAATGATGATAATTTTCAGTTTAGAGTAAAAACAAATGCATACAAGTTAACAAGATTCGTCAAGACTAAAAAATCAATAATTAAGCTTTTATTCTCCATAGTATTTACCTTGCATTACATCACACTAAAGGTGAAAATGAAATTCCTAAGATCATCAAAACAACAATCCAAGCAATACTAATAATTACAAAAGCCAAAACATTGCATCCATGAGCATCGATAATCAGAACTTCAAATTCACATATGTTCAGAACACTAAATCATAAAAGCTTTATTACAACAAAAGAAGAATAATACAATTCTTTTTCCTACATCATAAACTACACCCGATAATAGAGTAAAGATCCAAATTTTAGACTTGGTTTTTGAATTCCATCCAAATTGACTCAATTTCAAGTAACGGGCATCTTTCTTTTTTTTGGAAGCATCTTTCACTTCCACAGATCCAAAAAAGCCATTAAAACATGGTAACATAAACTAAAATTTACGCTAAAAAATTATTCATTGCAAAATATAATTTAAATGGCTATTCAGGTTCATAAAGCTATTAATATTTAACTAAAAGAAATTAGGGAATTTGGGTTTCGACAAAATGTGGAAGGGTTTACCGTTCAGAGAGCTGGTGGCCGACCTGATATCCGATGGCTTCGATCCGACGAGCGGCCAGCTCAGGCTTATTGGCGTAGAAACGGTTGCAATATGCTGAAACCATTTCCGTTAGTAGGCTATCGATGCAGCTTTCTGATACCTCTCTCCCCATTTTTCCTTTTTTCTCTTTCTTTAATTGAAGAAACTGGTTTTCGCTCTTGTGGTTGCTCTTCTTCTTTCTCACTGTAATATTTTTAATATTTTCCAAAATCAAAAGAAATTTTTTTTAATATTTTCCCCTTTTTATTATTTTTTATAGTTTGGGCCTAATTTCTAATGGTCTTCGGTTGGATTAAACCATTTGGGTCGGATTTTGAAACCAATTCAAAGGATTTGTCGGCCCAGAAAAAACTAAATAGACTTCAATTATATTTATATACATTAAATTAATTTATATTTGTATATATTAATTATATTTAGATAAAATGAAATAGAATTTTTCATTAATTAATCTCATACCGTAAATGAATAAAAACCTGTGCTTAAAAAAGAAAAAAAGAAATAGAATTTTTCGTTGATTAGGAGTAAAGAATAGGAATGTAAACGAGTTGAATGTCCGCTAAATTTGGGATAATTGAACCCGATTAATATGTATAATATCCGAACCCGATTAACTATTCCATTATTTTGATTTATTTTACCAGAACCCTAACCCTATAAAATAGAAAATACAAGTTTAACTAACCGAATCCGTTAAATACCCGTTCATTAAGTTAAAGTTTACTTTCAAATTTAAATTTAAAATCAATTTTGAAATAACTTAATTAAAAAAACTAAATTAATAAATTTAATTTAACTCATAAAATAAATTAAAATTAAAAATCATAATTATAATATTTATTGACTTAATTTAATTAAATACAACATGAATAATAAATAATTTATATATAAAAAATATAAATATTGTATTAAATTATTATTTATAATCGGGTTCGGGTAGCGGGTATCCTAAGATAACTACTCGAACCCTATCTGAACTTGTGACGGGTAGTAATTTCACTAACCGAACTATATCCGAATCCGATTATATACTACCCAAATCTTACTTAAATGGGTTAGGCACCTGTTTATAGGGTACCTATTGCCATCTCTAGTAAAGAATAAAGAAAAATGTGTTAATGTCTTCAACAATAAAAGTGGAGGTCATTAAGATTCTAGTCGCGGCGACTAAGCACAGTCCTGCAAATTTGGATGGTGAAGAAGAGTGCCAGAGTTGCGTCTCCGACACTCAGGTTAGTTAAATGCCAACGAATAAGGAGAGAAACAGAGGAAAAGGGCAAAGGCTCCTGGAAAGAGGAATAATGGGTGGCTATGGAATGGAAGAGGGAGTGTTTGGGATGATCTTTTGTTTCCAAGGCTCTAGTGCTTATATTCTCAATTGGTATTACGTAATTTATTTAATTATTTTTAATTTGAGAAATAAAGTCAATATCGAAAATTTTTCTTAATCTTTCATCATTCTGGAGAGATTTCGAAAAAAATTTTTGCTTAAAAAATTTCAAATGTCAACTATTTGTGACTCTTTGAACTCTTATCATCGAATAATCTTTAATGATCATTTCATACCAATTATTATTAATTATTATACATTACTTATTATTTATTATTAATAATTTTTGTTAATCCCATGTCCATCTATTATTAATGTTTATTTATTTTTATTTTATATACATTTTATCTTTTATTATTATTATAAATATTGATTATTAATATTGAAAACTCTTTTTAAATCTTTCAACATACCAACGAAATTTAAGAAATGTTCTCTCAACTAAAAATTTTTAAATATCAACCATTTATATTTTTTGAAATTTCGTCATCGAAGTTATTTTTATTTATTCCTCATTCTTTATTAACTTATTGCATTTTATTATTAATATTACTTTTTTGTCTCTTCTCATGAAACTTTAAATGTCAATTAAGTGACTTATGTGATTATCAGGTGATTGCATTTAATAGGGTGTAGTTTTGCCGGACATGCTCTCTTAAGTGGACTTAAGAGAGGAGGTCGTAAGTGGGTGACCAGGTTTGAGTAAGTGGCAATAAGGGTTGTGTTAGTTTTAGTTAGTGACATAAATTTTCAATTCGATTTGAAATTTTCATCATTTTGATTAAAAATTATATCTTTTTTAATATATATTAACAGTTAAAATTTTATTATAATCGAACAAATAAATAAACATTTTCAATCAATTTGAAATTTGACATTTTTTATTTATGTAGATAGAACATAAAATTTCAATGATAGGATATAAATTACATAAAAAAATATGAAAATGTATGAAAATAAGTATGTTTTAAACTAGTTTAAAAATCTCTCCTCAAAATGATATTTGTGACCAAAGTAAAAAATTTATGGCCCCAGAGAAAGAAAGAAAGAAAGTAGAAACTTAATTTTATTCATTACTTTCTAGATCTAATAACTTCTGCTAATGGAAGCTGGCGTACACACTAAGATACTGAAACAGTTCTACAGAAAAATTACTTCATTCATTGCATACTAAGGCAACAATAAGCATCGGCCTAGCTCCTAAGATACTGAAACAGTTCCTACAGAAAAATGACTTCATTCATTGCATGCTAAGGCAACAATAAGCATCAGCCTAGCTAAAATATTAATCCTGCTGGAGATATATAATCAGCCGGCGTCAGTGCTTCGGCGGCGGGCAATCGCAAACGCAGGAACCGGAGACGCACAGGACAGGACACCGGCCACGATAGCTGCAGGCATCTAGACAGTCCTTCTGTTTATTACATGGTTGTCCCTTTGAAGCGTCGAGCACTGCTACGGCTTCTGTATTGGCTGCAACTTCAGCAAATTAATTTAATCGGTTAGTTACGTATAGCAACTGATAATAACTAAAACGCAGTGAGAAGTAAGGGAGAGATCCACAGGAAGAGATGTATTATACTTACCAAAGGCAACGATGAGCAAAGCCATAAAGCAAGCCGATTTGAGTGTAATCGTCTCCATTTGTTCGATGTGGTTGCTTCTTGCCACAACTAGTTACAAGGACCTTTGTATTTATAAAGGAAAATATGTTATTGATATGAGAATTTTAGACATGATATGATAATATAATACAAAAATGAGATGAAAGTTACGCGAGTTAAGATTTTATAAAAATTTTATATAAATGAGATTAATTTATATTTAATACATTGATTGTGTATAATTTTTATGTACAGTTAGTCAATTACAAAGTATTATTTTATATTGAGTAAAATTTAAAAATACACAAAATTTTCAAAATAAATTAAAAAATTTTATTAAAATTTAATTTTGAGAGATGATATAATTTAAAATTTTACTTATTACTAAAGTGAAACATTGTTATTGAGATATATTATCAATGCATCAAATATAAATTCATAAATTTGATAACAACTAAAAAAATATATTTTTATACTTAACATATTGATACATTAATTTTTATATTTATACTATAAAACACAATTTGGCATAATATGTATTTAAAATCTATATACGAATTAACAAATTTACTACCAAACAAGAAAAAAGTTAACGATACTCATTTTTTTTAAAACAAACAATTTTTTTTTAACAAGAAGTTACCGATACTCATTGATGCTCTTTTATTCACGTGATTTACAGCAGGTTTTGACCCTTCTGTGTCTCTTATTTTGGCTTGGCTCATGCACGAGGGCTTCTTTCCTTTATTGTCTTTTTTGTTAGCTATCGCCAACGAATCTTAAATTGTGGGGTTTCAATTTCCAAAGAGTTTGGAACTCAGAGTGTCTAAATTATTTTATTTCATCCTTTGTGAAATGAAAATTAATTGCTACAATAATAAAAGATTCTTGAACTACTTAATAAAAGATTCTTGAACTATTTAGTAAATTTTAAACACACTTTTGAAGAAGGATGAAGAGCTTTAATTGTAACGAAATCCCAAGTAGGATTAGTCTCAGACAGTTAAAACGTATGAGAATATCTGGAGTTTATACCAAAAAAAATTTTATATTTTTATTGCACTTAAATAAAATTTTATCTTTCATCTGTTTTGAAATGAATTTTTATTTCAAAGAAAAAATAATTTATGTTAAGAGCTTACTTTAAGAATTAGGGAATTACTAATTTAGATATAAATTAAAGATAAGGGTTTATTTGAGTATCCATTAAATGTGAAGAATTTATTTGAAAGTAATAAAAATAGAAATGAACTTATATTAAGATTATCTTAAAAACTGAGTTTTTAGGCACTGCTAAAATAATGTCACTTCATATTATTTCAAAGATATGTAATTATTTTTATAAACTTATTCTCATAAAATCAATTATCATTAACTTAATTAATTCACATTAGTTATGGTCAAAATGAATAATTGGCTTATAAAAATTAAATATTATCTTAAAAAATTAAAAAAAAAACTAAAAGAAAGACAAATAATTTTAACCAAAAAAGTTTTATATTTTTATTCTAAAGAGTTTGAAACTCTTAAAATCCCATTCCCATTAAAATCAAAACTTTTCAAGAAATTGTTGAAAAAAACCATCAAAGGAGAAGAGATTAAAAATTTGATAAAATAATTTATCCAAAAAAGTGATAAAATGGAAAAAAAATTGTTAAATTTATGATTAAAATGATTTACTTGGTATCTAAAAGTGTATAGTACTAATAACATGTGAGACCTCGTAATTTATAGTACGGTTTAATTATATTTAAATAATTGAGGATTATGGAATGATTGTAATTAATTAATATTTGATTTTATCTTAGGTTTTACAGTTAATTAGTAAGTAGGCCCTACTAATTTCCGGAGGTCCAGAGGAAAGTGAAACTTCAAGGATTTGAAGTTCAGGGTTGGAAAATATTATGCTAAGAATCTTAGCCTCAACCTTGATTATTTTTTCATATTTCGAAAAATATACAACAAATTGAAAAATGACAATTTAGTCCATAGGCCGTCAAAATTTTCGAAAATAACGGTCAAAGCAAGAGGACTTGTGACCTTTTGTCTATACTAAGTAATTTCTCTTAAAATATAGTTTTAAAATATCTAGATAGATGGAGGAAACTAGATGTGAAGACAGAAATTTAGGCGATTTTACGTTAGGGGTATTTTAGTAATTTCACCCAAACAAGTAACCGAACCTCAACAAAAGCTTTATCAAACATTAGAGCAAGTTAAATAGAGTTGATTTATGGTTAAATAAAATGTTTTGGAGGTTGGACAGACTGTTTTCAACAAAGTCAAACTTTAGGGGCAATTATGGAAGAATCCTTTAAGTATAAGAGCAAAATGGTAATTTTGCCTATAAAATCTGATTTTATCAGCATTTCCAGCAGCTTTCTCATCACTTTCCTGCTGAAACCAGAACCCAAATTTTCACCTCCATTAACGTGAGCTTCCAAGAAAAGAAAATCTTACAAAAACCTAAGGAAACTAAGCTAAAACCGAAAAATTACTTAACAAACCCTGTCTATTTTTTTGTGCTCTTTCTTTTGGTATCAATATCTCATCCTATAGTGGCCAAAATCAATCTCCAAGCTCTTCCATAGTGTTTGACCAAGGTGAGACAAATGGAAAATTTAAGCTTTTTCATGAAATTCTTGTTATTTATCATGTATTCATGATGTTTCCATGCTTCTCTTAGTTTGGATCATGCTAAAACCATGAAATTGTGCCAAAGAGGGTTTCGGCCAACACCTCATCTTCATGCATGTGACGTGTTGATGAGGAAATTTCTATAGAGATAAGGTAGAAAATTATGGTAAACAAGAAAGTAAGCTTGATTTAGTTTAAATGGGATAAATTGCAAAACTATGGATAAGGAGACTATTCGGCCATGGCATGAAGGGCTGGAATTTATGGCCATTCAATTGTAATTTAATTAGAAATTGTGTAGAAAATTAATAGAATTAATTTAGGATTAAAAAGGAAATTTAATTTTGAAGAATAAAAATTTAGAATGGAAGGAAGCATTCGACCAAGCTAAGGGGAGGCTGAAATTGTGCCAATTTCAATGTAATTTAGGCCTTAAAATAATATACAAATTATTCTGAGAATTTAGGCGCAATTGGAATCGAAATTGGAGTTATGTAGCAAAAGTTACAATAGAAATTTGATTACATTTAGACAATTTTGACAGACAATACATTCATATTTAAATAGTTAAATATTCTTTTAGATAAAATATGGTGAATTTATCTAGTTTGAATAATAATTTGCAGCCTTTAAACTCGAGGGTTCTACCAGTGTTGATGAGGTGTCTACTGGGAAATTAAGAGGTAAGGAATATTTGTATGAAGTGTAGGGATATAGCATTACATGATTTGATGAAAACTGCAATTGGTGGAATTTAAATAAATGTTTTGAATTGAATTTTAGAATTGCGAATTGTGGTTTAAAGTTGGATTTTTATGCAGGAGGGGTTAGGTTTAAATAATCTGTTATGCTGCTGAAAATTTTCAAAAATCACTTATGCTATCTTAGACTATCATTTTCGAATGAAATTAATAGTATGAGAAGTTGATTTATATGGTTGAATATAAATTCCTAAATATGAATTCATGTAATTAAATTACAAATTCATTTTGTGCCTTAATTTAGTAAATTAATTATAAATTTATTTTAGATCTTATATTATTATTGTGGAATTTATTTTGAATAATTGCAAGGCTAATGTTATTTGGATATTATGTTTTGTGAAATAATATTATTGATTTTACAATTTTGTGATTATATGATTATATTAATTTAATTGAGATATGTTTTACATAATTTATCTTCGTAAACAATTCTGAACTATTTATTAAAATTTTTTGAGATTGTAGCCCTGTAGCTACTTGCGAGTACATACATTTCCATTCCGTTCTGATTGTTGTTGACTCTAATCCAGTCTTCTAGCTCCCACATGTGTCACTTGGCTAGTGTACACACTGTGGTACCTTGACTATGGCCATACGTCTATTATAGTGCATGTGTCTATTGAGTGTAGCCTAGTCTCCACTAAAATTATACTAGGGTGGTAAATCCATGGTTAACTTAGATCCAGGCACTCTCAGTTTTAATATATTTATGATTTCGATTTATTTATATTTAATGTTTCGTGATTTGAATATGATATTCTGTGAAATCATTTAATTGATTTATCTATTAGAAATTTCTATAAATATGATTTATACTGTATACGGAGAAATCATTTAATTTTTGTTATAAGTATGTTTATTTCTCAAAATATTGGAATTATACTTGAATTTGTGATTTAATTAAATCAAATGAAATCCTTATAGTGGCTTTGGATACCAGAACACGACAGGTATCCCAAAGTACCTCTCATACTCTACTTAGTTACCCAACCCACTGTAGTATCTTTCCTATTAAATCATGCCAGTTTTATTTCATATGTTAGATTCATGATTTCGTATAAAATCTGTTTATGAAATCTGCATATAATATACATTATATAAGCTTTCGTATAGATGTTTCTTATTGAGCACGTTAGCTCACCCATTTATTTTTCACTCCTAAATTATTTGAAATGAGTTCGGGTCTGCTAGTTCAGGAGAACTTGATTTTTTGGTATTCCTCAAGTGACCTTTCTGATTTCGTTGAGGTATACTGATGTTATTTTATGTATTCAAATTTTTGTATAGTACTTTTATGTATAATAAACTTGGGATGTTAAACATTTGTATTTTGTTTATGTAAATTTGAATTTCGAATCTTGAGTTTTGTATATAAATACTAAAATTTTATTTGGAAGTAAATTGACATTACATACAAGCCCAACCTTTATGTGTTTATTTATGTGAAATTAGTAAATTATATAATATTCTGGGACGTTACAGTAAATGTGGTATCAAAGCGAGGTTGGCCTGATGTCTGTCAATGTCTTCTAATTTGAAATAATAAACATCCAAAGTAATACTGTACTTATTTGAATATATAAATGAATTGGGATACTAAAATATGTTTTGTGCGATTGTTGTGGTGCAGTATGTCAAATACGCGAGGAGGTACTAGATGGGGTAGGGGACGTCCTAGGCATGTTTAGCCCTCCCCAGAGCCTACTCCGGAGCTGATGCTGGAGGCAGCTCTCTCTCCACAAGCTGAGAGTTTAGACACACGAATGTCCAGGCTAGAAATAATTGTAGTAGATTTTATTGAGAGCTTTCATAAAGCATCAGCACCCGAGCCCGCACAGCCTCTATAACCATCCACCAACGCCATAACTTGTGCCACAGCCAGTACAACCTCTACCGCAACCTCAGCCCTAAATTCCAGAGCAGCCAAGGCGAGTTCCAGTTAGGGGTTGTGATGCTAATCTAATCCGGCAGTTTATGAAATTAGATCCGTCGAAATTTCAAGGTGAGAAGAATCTGATGGCTGCAGAGGAGTGGATAAACAAGGTGGAGATGCTATTTGATTACATGCCTGTTTTGAGATCAAAAAGGTCGGGTTAGCTACATTTCTACTAGTGGGCAACACAAAGTATTGGTGGAAGTCCACCAGGACAGTTCTATCAGCCATATACCCTGAGTTGACTTGGGAGGTTTTTCTGGATGCCTTTTTCAGGCAGTACATCCCCAATAAAGCCCAGATGAAATTGAAGTCAGAGTTTATGAGTCTTAAGCAAGGAAACATATCAATAAACCAGTACAAATCTAGATTTACTGCATTGAGCCATTTGATCTAGAGGTTGTTAGGATCAAGAAGCATAAGATCGAGCGGTTCATATTCAGTCTAATGATATCCATCAGGAACAGTTTAGCCCCGTTCAATACTTCTAGTTATGATGAGGCAGTCCATTGGGCCTAGCTATGTGAGCAGAATTACGAGGCTCAATAGGCGGAGTTGGGATTTTATGCTAAGAGCAAAGGCAAGGAGAAGGTGCAATGGGGTGATGATAGAGGTAATTTTAGGTCGACTAATAGGCCTACAGGGATTATGATTTGGAATAGACTTGCAGGAGATAGGTCTGCTTGATCTGTTGGCACCGGGAGATTCACTACTCCCCAAAGGGGCATTATGACCAAATGTAGATAGTGTGGGAGGCCGCACGAAGACAAACCTTGCTATTGGGCAATGGGAGCGTGTTTTAAATGCGGACAGCAAGGTCACATGATTAGAGACTATCTTAAGGATAGAGAGGTTGTGCCAGCTGCTCCAGTAGCCCTAGCAGTAGCTTTAGCAGCTAAAGAAGAGAAGGAGACACCATTCGTACTGCACATTGCGATAGTAGCAGAGAAAGATAAGCAGGCGATAACTCAAAGACGGGTATATGCCTTAGATAAAGAGATTGCAGATGCCTCTTTTGATGTTTGTTGGCTCTTATAGGCTATACCGAGAGGGGGTGAATCGGTTTTTCACTAACCTTAGGTTCGTTTTTCGGTTTCTCTAAATTCTCTAGCCTATATTGATATTTTCTAAGTTCTCTAGGCTACTCAATTATGCAATATAAATTCAAAGCAATAAACACAAATATAATTGCAAATAAGTAAAGAGAGTAAGGATAGAGAAATGTACGCAAGCGATTTATAGAGGTTCGGCAACCTTGCCTACGTCCTTTACCTTGAGATGCTCCCAAGGATTTTCCCCAAATTCACTAACTTGAATTTGTGTTACACTCCCTCTTTTCAAGGATCAAGAGAAACCTCTTTCTTTTTCTAGGCTCAAGAGTAACCTCCCTCTTTTTCTTAGGCTAAAGAGTAACCTCCCTCTTTTTCTAAGGCTTAAGAGAAACCTCCCCTTTACAATGAATGATGGGAAACAAATAATGTAATCAAAGAAAAGGCCTCTAAGTAAGCAATTGATTACAGAAATTAAGCTCAATGAGAAGCCTATACAATATTTGTGCTAAGCACTACAAGGAATAAGAGACTGATAGAAGATATTGAATTCTAGCTCTTGAACTCTTTGATTTGCTTGAAGAGATGAAGAAATTGAAGAATGATATGTCTTGGGTGCTCTCTCTTGTTTCTTCAGCTTCCAAGCCTCTATTTATAGTCCCTTGGATGTATTCTAGCCGTTGGGTGGAGCCAAGATTGAATATTACCGTTGTATCTCACAAAACTAGCCGTTATAGGCTATTTTCGGGAAAAGGGATCGATCCCTTTCCATAGGGGATTGATCCCTTTTGTCCAGAATCTTGATTCTGGGCTTCAGGGACCTTGGGAAGACTTTCTGCCAAAAAGGGATCGATCCTGCTACAGTGGGGATCGATCCTTTTCTTCCAGAGGGCATTTTTCCTGCACTTTTGGGTTAGAAATGATATGACTTTTGATCCTAATTCAACCCAAAACATTTATAAGCTTTAAGGGAGTTTTTCTTGACTTTCTCAGATAAAAACATGGTCTAAACATTCATCAAGTGATTTTCTAAAATATTCAAAACATTTATAAAGAATTAAGACCAATAAGGATGCATCATTAAATCATGGTCTTAATGTTTGATATGATCACTTGAAAATGGATTGAGAAAATCATGTGTGATAAGGCAAATTTACAATATGAATTAAACCATTAAAGCTTACTTAAGTTTTTGTCATTTCAAAATACATATAGCAATTTAAAGCTAACAATGTTATACGGGGTAAGATTTACATTTTTAATGTTATTGCTATTGCATTGATAGACCCAGGCCCCACACATTCATTTATTTCCCCTACATGTGCTTCTAAGATACCAGTGAAACCCGAACCCCTAGGGTATTAATTACAAATTACTACACCATTTAAGGAATCACAAATGACAGATATAATATATAGAAATTGTAAACTAAAGATAGGAGAGAAATCAACTGTAGCTAATCTAGTTTTGTTAAATATGTACGATTTGGATGTAATTTTAAGGATGGACTGGTTAGCTATGAAGTTTGTTAGTGTAGACTACTACGCTAAGTTTATAACTTTCTCTCAACCAGAAAAATATATTGTAAAGCTTTCTATATAGGAATGGAATTAAACATTTTATCAAAATTCGTTCAATCTAAATTTAAGTACTAAGCATTTGTTTGGTTATTGAAGGGTTCATAGCCTATGTGGAGGATGTTGAAAAGAGGCGTCCGGAGTTACACGAGGTTCCAGTAGTTAGGAACTTCCCAGATTTGTTTTCGGATGATTTACAGGGATTTCTGCTGATCGAGAGATAAGAGTTCACTATTGATTTAATTCCCAGTATCGAGCCTATTTCGAAGCCTCCTTATCGAATGGCACTGGTTGAGCTTGAAGAGCTCAAGAAGCAGCTCTAGGAGTTACTTGATAAGGGTTTTATCTGTCTCAGTGTTTCTCCTTGGGGTGCACCAGTCCTGTTTGTCCGAAAGAAGGATTGTAGCCTGCGACTTTGTATCGACTATCGGTTGCTTAATAAGGCTACTATCAAGAATAAGTATCCACTTCCTCGGATTGATAATTTATTTGATTAGCTCAGGGGTGCCCAAGTATTTTCTAAGATTGATATGAGATCAGAGTATCATCAGCTGAAGTTTCGGGAGAGTGATGTACCCAAGACGGCTTTCAAAACTCGGTACGGCCACTACGAGTTTCTGGTAATGCCATTCAGGCTTACAAATGCCCCTGCAACACTTATGAACCTGATGAACGAGGTCTTCAAGCTTTATTTAGATAAGTTTGTCATTGTGTTTATCGATGATATATTAGTGTATTCCAAGTCGCAGGAGGAACATGAGCAGCACCTGTACATAGTTTTGCAGACCCTCAGAGATAGGAAGCTGTATGCTAAGTTCAGCAAGTGCGAGTTTTGGCTATATCAGATCACTTTTCTGGGGCATGTGGTCTCTAAAGACGGGGAGCCAATTGATCCATCTAAGGTTGAGGCTATTGTTCAGTGGGAGAGACCGAAGACAGTCATGGAGATACAGAGTTTTTTGGGTTTAGTCGGATACTATCGGAGATTTGTTGAGGGTTTCTTCAGACTTACTGCTCCATTGACACGTCTCACACTTAAGGAGTAAAGTTCAAGTGGACTGATGCATGTGAGCACAGTTTTCAGGAGTTGAAGCGGTAGTTTACCACAGCACTGATCTTGACTATTCCGAGCGATTTTGGAGGATTTTCTGTATACAGTGATGCCTCCTCCTTAGGTTTGGGTTGCGTGCTGATGCAGCATGATAGGGTGGTTGCTTACGTATCCCGTCAACTAAAGGAACATGAGAAGAGTTATCCTGTGCATGACCTGGAACTTGCTACCGTGGTGTTTACTCTGAAGATATGGTGGCACCACCTCTATGATGAGAGATTCCAGGTATTCACAAATCATAAAATCTTAAAGTACCTGTTCTCACAGAAAGAGTTAAATATGAGGCAGCGCAGATGAGTAGAGCTGCTAAAAGACTACGATTGCGAGATTTTGTATCATCCGGGGAAGGCAATGTTGTAGCTGACACATTGAGCAGAAAACATTTGAGGAAGGTATCTTATATGATGGTTCGAGAATATGAGTTGTTGGAACAATTTGCGAGCCTTAGCTTAGATATTTCTCCTTCTGAGAGGTATGGATTAGTAGCCAGTTTTCAGATAGAACTGGGCCTAATGGATCAAATAAGAAATGCTCAGAGGAAGGATCCGGGATGTATTGAAATTGCCAGTCAGTTGCAGTTGGGGGTTCAGTTAGACCATGTTATCGCACTAATGGCATTTTTAGGTTCCAGAATAGGATTTGTATTCTCGAGAATAAGCGGTTGCAAGAGTTGATTTTAGCAAAGGCACACAGTTCTAAGTATACCTTACATCCAGGCAATAATAAGATGTATCAGAATCTGCGTAAGGTGTACTGGTGGTACAATATTGTCACATCCGATCTTTCTTAATATCTTACGGAAGCTTAAATTTGCAAGCTAAATTTTTTTTCCTTTACTTCACTATTCATTTGTAGGTGACTATGAAGGCAAATTTTCAATTTCATATAACTCTTGGATCAATAAGATCACTATCAACATATTAATTCGATTAGTAGCTAATTTCCCTTATCAAGATCATCTACATCAAACCTTTTAATATATTCAGACATATCTACCAACATACATAATGCCAACTCAAAAAGTATACTGGTTATAATATTCCAATAATAACATAACCTAGCTTACATCCCAGACTCGTCACGTAAGTATATGTATACAACCAAAAGATTTTCAATACACTGTGCCATCATCCACATATGTCTATACAATCTGCTGGGAGCCATATACCTTAAACTGTGCAGGGAAGACCACTCTCAAGAAGCTTCCCAAGCCAAAATGAACAGTAGCGATATCAATCACTCTGAAAGGGAGGGGAAAGAAGAGGGAAGTGAGTCGCAACTCAGTAAGTAACAACAATAAGCAACTAAATCATACCAAGCATCCCTCATTTGTGAAAGCTAATTCAAATCACTTTCAAATACATCAAATCAATTATGCTGCATTAAACTTAAAACACAGTATGGAAACTCAATAATAGATCGTAGTCAAATGTAGAGTTCCATCATTAGACTAGAAGTCTCAATATCAAATCATACATAAAGTATGCAGTGCAATCAATAAAACCAGTCATAGTACCAAGAGAGTTCGCATAGTATCAATCCATGCTACTTAGAGCTAACACTTTAACGATCTACGGTAGCTAACCGTAGCAATCTCCCATAAAGGGACGCTGCCTATGCATAGACCAATCCACCCCAGCTCATTGCGCATATGACACCGAGACCTGTCCAAACATAATTATACGGGACAAGCCGATCGTTTCCGAGACTAATGCTTGAGAAACAGTGCTCTAAGTCAATCAAGAGTGTCTACAAAATTCTTAAGGTACAGTACCCTAAGGTTTCAATACCTCGGGTCTAAAACAGAAATCCAATAATCTTAAAACAAAATTTATTCTTCCCTGACCTCATAGCAATCATCGTAGTTCATAAAGAGGTAATTCTACAAAACAAGGCTCACAAGGCATTTAAAACATCAACAAGGTTACAATACAAAATATAAAATCATATTAAATTAGAATTTAATTTAAACCTTTAAAACGTTTAAAATATTTCTTGATTATATAATACGCGCAAACAGTACATTTCTTGCGAGCCCATCACCTGTTTACAACCCATTTCTAGTAAAGCAAAGTTAACAGTCAAGGGAAGACATCTCATATGCAGCATTCATTTTGTTTCAATTGCCAAATTCCAAGAATTTATAGTATTAAACAATTTGGATGCATATGCAGCATTCATTTTGTTTCAATTGCCAAATTCCAAGAATTTATAGTATTAAACAATTTGGATGCAAGTAGTCGCTTAGGGTTACTTACAGTACTTCCTTAACTTCTGAATCAATTCTCCCTCGCCTAATAAATCTTACAGTGTCGATTGATTTCGGGTCAAGATTAGTCCTTAGGACAACCCTCTACATAATACATAGTAGATTGAATCAATCTCGATACTTCCATCAATCTTAGTACTTCCAATTATAAGTTAACATTAAGCATTGTATAATTCAACAAGAAACGATACTTGGCAGTGTTTCCAGGATTATTCAAACATTACTAGCACTGTTTATTGTCTTTTCGTTCACTTGAACTACTTATAACCCACTTGGTCCACTTCTGCCCTTTAAAGTTTTGGACCTTACGGTATTGTGCTAGCCTTAAGTATAAATTTCAGAACCTAATCGTCAAACCGTAAATTTTTATATTACTTCTAACTCAGATCCCTATTCGGACATATAAGGCTTATTTCCTAATTCATTCTGTGCCATTTCCCATCAATTTCTAAACTTTGGTCCAAATCTGGCACATTAGGCAGGATAGTTTCCTGACCTGTGTTCAGTAAAATATATATTACTAACTATAGGGATATGAAATTTGTACAAACCCAATACCATGTCAATCATGACTCATTTATCTTTCTGAAAATGTAAAGTTTGCAATTATACTTGATCTGGGCTATTTCCTATGAAATTTTGACGTTGACACTAGGTAATCTGTCCCCAGCAGTGAGTGTCCTGCATGCATTTATACATATCTTAAGCCACCAAGTTCCAAGTCTGGAATTTCCAAAACTAGATGAAAACTAACTCATTTCCCTATCTATAAGTGTAAGGTTTATAATTTAACTCTTCCTATATCAACACCAGAATTTTTTCCAAAGTTTCAGTATGTTCAGCAATTTTCTGACATAGTATAACACTGACCAATTTGCACAAATTATCTCATATCTAGTTATAGGAATATCCAAATGATGCAAACCCAAAACCATCACAATCCTAACTTAATTACCTTTCTAGAAATGTAAGGCTTGCAACCTAATTCAATTTAAGCTATTTGCCACAATTTTTCAAAGTCAGGACCGTGATTCACGTTTTTGCACAGAACACCTTGCACTCATTTGCACATATCTCAAGTTACAGAAATCCAATTCAAGAAATTCCAAAACTGACTTTCTTTTAACTTAAAGGGCTATTAATCATAATTTTTTCCAGAATTTTTCTCCATGTAGAACAATTAAACTGATAGTTTTAATTTCCATTCAGAACAAGACATCAATTTCCAGATTGAACATCAAGTCAGAATTTCAGTTAATCCTTTATCTAACAATAGCCATTTGATTTAGTTCATCACAATTTCATTTTCATGCATAATAATCAAATATTATAAGATTAGAACCTTACCCCTTAATTCGATGCAAAACCCAAAATTTTGTTGAGCAACCCAGACCACTTCCTCACAGCTTGCTTTGCTGTTATGCCTAGACACATAAATGCCAATCCAGTGACATATTACATTCTGTTTTTCATGGTTTAATTCCAGCAAAATACATTGACTCACCTTAATTTATTACCTTTGCTATCCTGGCCGGAAGTCCCAAAATCAGTTTGCTTCAGTTTAGGGTTTCAATCCTTCACTTTCCTCAATCACTCATTGTGAACAACCCTTCCTTATTTCTTCTACTCCACTTCCGATGCCCTAATCTGGTTGAACCAAGGCTCCATTGCACTTATGGCTCACGATTTCCCTTGGCCAGCTTATAACCAACAAGCAATGCCCTTCTTCATTTCGTTTTCTGCTTCCTTAACAATGGAAATCCCTCAATTAGTTATGCCTTTGGGTGAAATGGATGAGTGTTTAATGAGGGTTCTTAGTCTATGGCCGGATATGAGGGAGAAGGGAGAGGGGTTTTCCTAACTAGGGCTGTCGATATTTCCTAAGGGATTTTGCTCCTCTCTTGTCTCGGTTTGGGTGGGAGAAACAGAAAGAAAATGTGGCCTTATTATTTTTCCAGCCCTTGACTTGTGTTGCCAGCCCTTTACTCTTGTAACATCAGCTTCTAATAACCCAATTTAATATTAAAGGATTAGTAGATACATAACTATTGTTTCCAGCAATTAATAATGTCTCTTAAACTGGCCTTTTTTTTTAGACATAATTTAGACTATGTTTATATGTCTCCCACATTTTATTGTTTTTATAATTTTAATTTCTATATCTTATATATATATATATATATATACATATATATATATATATATATTTAATTCCCTTATAGTATATCTTAACTAATTAATTCATTTCCTACCTTATATCTTAATGCCTACATACTTACATATACATATACATATCCACCACTTCTTGACCAAGATGACCAGGACATTCTCAGTTTCAATAATCTGTCCATAATTCCAAAATAACCTTAAGTTAGTTAAAATTTACTCTAGTACACTTATGATTTATATCCCAAATAAGGGTTATCACAAATATGAAGAGAGATAGCATGGAGTTTGTTGCTAAATGTCTCAACTGCCAGTAGGTTAAAGTGGAGCATTAGAAACTGGCAAGATAGTTCAACCTCTACAGATTCCGACATGGGAATGGGAGCACATCACCATGGATTTCATCATGTGATTACTGAGGACCAGATGGAATCATGATGTGATCTGGGTGATTGTAGATCGGTTGACGAAGTCTGCCCACTTCTTGGCTATTAAGTCTATAGATTCTTTAAGTGCCTTAGTCGATTTGTATGTTCGAGAGATTGTGAGGCTGCATGGTGTTCTAGTGAGCATCACTTCCGACAGAGATTCCATATTCACATCTCATTTCTGGGAGAGGTTTCAGGAAGCTATGGATCTTGTTTGAATTTCAACACAACTTTCCATCCGCAGATTGATGGTCAGTCCGAGCATACCATCCAGATGCTCAAGGATATTTTGAGAGCTTGTGCACTAGATTTTAAAGGCTCTTGGGACAATCACCTTCCACTGGCGGAATTCACCTATAATAACAATTATCATGCGAGTATCAGCATGGCACATATGAAGCATTATATGGACGTAGATGTTGTTCACCAACAGCATGGGAAGAAGTGGGCGACAAAAAGATTTTGGCTTTCGATTTGGTTGAGCAGGCTTCCAGAGATGTACAGTTAATATGTGACAGGCTAAATGTGAGAATCGATTATTTTGCACTGTACATGTGTATATATGTAATTTTTAATTTATTTTTTAAATATATTTGTAAATTTCAAGTAAATAGTGATGTGGGGTCCATTTGAAATTTTGAGCCCAGATGTATATATGACTGAAGGAACAATGTACAGATAGTGCAATAATGATATTATGGAAATTTTGATGCCAAAATACCTTAATTGCATCACTTTGTGAATTATAGCAAACAAATTGGAGTATGACGGTTACATCCCGAGAGTATTTTCGTAAATTGTGCCCAAATTAAAATGAATTGGGATGAAGTAAAAATACCATGATATTCTACATGAAAATGAGGTTAAGTTAGTGTCAAGAGATTTATCGAATCGATGGTTAAATCGGAGAAATTCGTTGGCGGGTCGCAAAGGGTAAATTCGTAATTTCTCACTATCGGCACATTGCGCGTTGACAAAACCACTTCCAATCATCAAAATACATTTAATAAGATTATTTGGTGATGGAATCTGAAATTTTTGAGTGCAATTACATGGTTATAAAAATTGCAAAAGCTTAAGGGCATTTTTATCCAAAGATCTCATAATTAAGGGTAAAATGGTCATATTATCATGTGAAAGCTTCTAAATTTGGTCTTCCTTCTGCTTTGGCCAACCATACTTGGTCTTCTTCAACCCCCATTCACGCCATTGAAGAGAAGAAAAAGAGAAAAGAAAAGGAAATTTCCATAAGCCTTCAACTACTCACTTTTTTACCAAACTTTCTTCTACAAACATCTTCTACTCATCTTCCTCTCTTCATCTATACCAATAGTCCTTTGAATAACTGACAAAATCAAGAGGAAAAGCAGCCCAAGGAATTCACCCAAGAGAAGGTACAACCATGACTATTATTTCTTTTAATTTCAATGATGAATAATGGTAGATCTACTTGCATTAAACATGATTATGGTGTTAGATTCAACTAAATTTAGCTAAATCATGGTCAAGCACCATGAAAGGTATTTGGCCATGTGAAGAACCTAAGGAAGACATGTTGACTTTTGCATGTTAATGGTGTTAAATGATGAAATGAACATAGATAAACATGAATACCATGTTTAATTGTTGAAATTTCATGAATTCTTCAAGCAGGGAATTTTGGTCAACATAAGGGGACCATTGTGCAGGGATGGTTTTGATGAATTGAGGGTACATTTAGACTTTAGGAATTACAAGGAGTCTGCCGGTATGCTCGGATTTAAAATCTGATACAAAACGAAGAAGTTATGTTATATTATTGGTAGAAATTATACTGCAAAAATATTTGTAATGTCCTATGTGGCTGCGCTTTAATATAAATAATAGCTTAAAAATAAGTATTAAATAAGCTAATAATTTTGGTGGAATTATCTGCAGCCCAAGAGTTACGGTTTTCAAGTGGTGCAATCGAGAAGCTCATTTTCGTCAGATAGGTAAGGGATGTGTATATAGTCTGTAAGGATATCCCAACTACATGATTTTAATGAACTGAATTTTATAAGAATGTTTTTGAAATGAAATGCCTTGAGAACTGTGGAATTATGGCTGTTTATGAAATTTGAAATTGTGTTGAATTTGCAGGAGAGCTAGGGTATTAGCAGTCATTATGCTGCTGAAATTTCTTAGAAAATTCTTTAAAAATATCATGAAATATTTTCATGCATAATTGAAGAAATTCCTAGCCTTGAAAATGATGAATTTAATGTTTTTCATAAAACATGAATATACCGAAAATTATTATTTAAATATTCATGTTACCGAATTTGATGGAAGTGAGGTTCCTAAAAATTCCTCCTACATGTTTTACAGTATATGAAATGATTTATAAAGTGAAAGGTGGAAAAGTGAATAAATTATAAATTATTTTATATAAATATTCACTATATGATTTTTTAAAACCTTTATGGACTGATTGATGATTTCACATAATTTACTAATTTCCATAAAGGTGACATGATGATGAGAATGCGGTTTTGAGACTGATAGGCCCCTTTATCATGCTGATATGTGATATGTGATACGTGATATGTGACATGTAATATGTATTCAGTCTGGTTGACACCTGATTAATGTACGACCAAGGACATTGATAGACTATGGCCATAGATCTAACATGATGATTATTCTACCCTACGAGGATTATAGCATGATATAATTCAAGTGATGCCTTAGTCTCCACTATTTTATTATATGAAAAGTGATGATTTTAAATGAATGATGACATGAAAAGGTGAATGGTTATTTATATGTTTTAAATGAGATGAATGATGGTTTTCTAAATAGTTTACTGTACTAAATTAAGTACAATACTATTTATGAGATTTCAGTGATATATATGATATGTGATATGTTTTCAAAAAGGAAATGGAAAAGTGTTAATCTAATATTCTTTTATCATTAATTTGAATATTAGATTATATGATTAAATGTTTTACATGTTAAAAGTATTGATTTGAAATGCATATGGGATGTTATGGGAAAAGGGATTTATTTTCAAAAAAAAAATCTATACTTACTCCATATAATCGCTTCTAGGTTCCGGGACAAGACAAGTATTTTAAAATACCTTCCTTACTCCATCCGGATCCCTAGTCGACTATAGTATCATTCCTATTAGAGTCCTTAGTGCACTTATAGGAATTAAACGATTTTATAGCATATAGATTTCGTAATATCAAGTATTACATACAATTCCTTTACTGAGCCATGGTTTGCTCACTCTTTTATTTTTAACATCTACAGAGTATTTTTAGTGACTTCGTGATATATCATCGAAGGATTTTGGCTGCGTATTTGAATACCCCAAGGCAGTTATCTTATATCCTAGAGGTATAATCATTTATTTTATATGTTCAGACTTATTTTATATGTTCAGATGTGTGGTATTATAAACAGGGGATGTAAATGATAAACAAATTACGATATGTAAATATTTTTATTTAATTATGAATTACAATTTAAAAATGTTCACTGTATAAGGAAATGGGAAGTAAAGACATTGTAGACAACCCAACCTTTGTGATATGTGTGACAAAGTGTAAAATACTGTATATACGGGTTGTGACACTAAAGACTGCTCAAAGTCGGTAGAAGAGTTATGCAGATATTATATGCCGACCATTAGAGTTTTCTATTGGTAATGCAGTATTTCTGAAAGTTTCACCTTCGAAGGGAATTATGAGATTTGGCAAGAAAGGCAAGTTAAGTCCTTGTTACATCGGACCTTTCGAGATACTAGACCAAGTGGGAGACGTGGCGTATTGGCTTGCCTTATCGCCAAAGCTCTCCAATTAAACCTGCTCATGGGCCGGGCCGGGTTCGAGCCGGGCCCATGACAAGTAATAACAAGATTAATCTGTACCCAAGCCCAGCCCGGCTCGATAAATCGGGCCTGATATTTAGTCCAAGCCCATTTTATTTTTTATACAATAAGCCCGAGCCCAGCCCGCCCGAATATAATTTTTTTATACTTTAATTAATTAATTATTTGTTTTTATTAATTTATTTCCTTTAAAATTTAATTTAATTTGTCAAAATTTGTATATCAATTTTCGTATTAAATATTTATAATCATGTTTTTTAATTAATAATGTTTTATATATATATATAAAAATTACATTATACTTAATAAATATATTAAAAATATACTTAATATTATAAATATATTAAAATATATATTTAATATTAATATCGGGTCGGGCCCGGGCTTTGAAAGGTTAAGCCCGAGCCATAAAAATTTTGTTCAAGCCCGGTAATTGCATCAAATATTTTTGTCCAAGCCCTACCAAATATCGAACGGCCTTTGGGCTTCGGCAGGTTGCCCGGCCCTTGAGCAGGTCTATCTCCAATGTACACAATGTCTTCCACATGTCCACGCTCAGAAAATACTATCCAGATCTGTCCCACGTAATTCAGTATGAGCCGTTAGAGATCCGAAAAGATATGAGTTACGTGGAGAGACCGATTCAGATTCTAGATCGAAAAGACAAGGTGTTACGGTCAAAGACGATACCTCTGTTAAGGTTCTTCGACAGTATCATACCAAAGAGGAAGCTACTTGGGAGCTAGAGAGCCTGATGAGAGAGAAATATCCAAAGTTGTTCGTCGAGTAGGTCCGATCAAATTTGGATGACCAAATTTCTTAAGGTGGGGGGAAATGTCAGACTTCATAGTTTATAGTACGATTTAATTATATTTAAATAATTGAGGATTATGGAATAATTGTAATTAATTAATATTTGATTTTATCTTAGGTTTTACGGTTAATTAGTAAGTGGGCCCCACTGATTTTCAGAAGTCCAGAGGAAGGTGAAATTTCAGGGATTCGAAGTTCAGGGTTAGAAAATATTATGGTAAGAATCTTAGCCTCAATCTCGATTATTTTTGCATATTTCAAAAAATATGTAACAAATTGAAAAATGACGATTTTGTCCATAGGCCGTAAGAATTTTCGAAAATAATAGTCAAACTAAGAGGACTTTGACCCTTTGTTTGTACTAAATAATTTCTCATAAAATATAGTTTTAGAATATCTAGATAGATGGAGGAAACTAAATGTAAAGACAAAAATTTATGTAATCTTATGGTTAGGGGTATTTTAGTAATTTCACCCAAACTAGTAACCGAACCCCAACAAAAGCTTTATCAAACATTAGAGCAAGTTAAATAGAGTTTATTTATGGTTAAATAAAATATTTTGGAGGTTGAACAGACTATTTTCAACAAAGTCAAACTTAAGGGGCAATTATGGAAGAATTCTTTAAGTATAAGGGCAAAATGATAATTTGCCCATAAAATCTGACTTTATCAGCATTTCTGTTCCGTTCTAATTGTTGTTGACTCTAGCCCAATCTTCTAGCTCCATAGGTGTCACCTGGCTAGTGTACAAACTGTGGTATCCTGATTATGGCCATATGTATATTATAGTGTATGTGTCTATTGGGTGTAGCCTAGTATCCACTAAAATTATATTGGGGTGGTAAATCCCTGGTTAACTTAGATCCAGGCACTCTCAGTTTTGATATATTTATGATTTCAATTTATCTGTATTTTGTATTTCGTGATTTTAATATGATATTCTGTGAAATCATTTAGTTGATTTATCTGTTAGAAATTTCTATAAATATGATTTATACTTGTCACATCTTGAATATATAGTACTTTACCTTTTTCCACACATTTTACAATGGTTGGGCTGTTTGCGATGCCTTTATTTCCCATTTCCTTTATACAGTGCACATTTATAACTGTAATTTACCATTTGGTAAGATATGTACATATCATAGTTTATATCTCGTTTACATCCCCTGTTAGTACTATAAAGTAAGCCTGAACATATAAAATAAATTATTATACCTCCAGGATGTCAGCTAGCTTCCTCGAGGTACTCAAATGCGCAGCTAAAAATCCTCGAATGATAATTATGCAGTCACTAGAAGAAATCTGTAGATGTTAAAATAAAAGAGTGAGCAAACCACGGCTCAGTAAAGGAATTGTATGTAATGCTTGATATCGCGAAATCTATATGCTATAAAATCTTTTATTTCCTATAGGTGTACTAGGGACCCTAATAGGAAGGATACTATAGTCGGCTAGGGATCCCAATGGAGTAAGGAAGGTATTTTGAAATACCTATCTTGTCCCGAAACCTAGAAGCGACTATAGGGAGTAAGTATTGATTTTTGAAAGTAAATTACTTTTCCCATAACATCTCATATGCATTTTAAATCAATACCTTCGACATGTAAAACATTTAATCATATAATCTAATATTCAATTTAATTATAAAAGAATATTAGATTAATACTTTTCCACTTCTTTTTTGAAAACATATCACATGTCACATATATCACTGAAATCTCATAAACAATATTGTACTTAATTTAGTACGGTAAACTGTTTAGAAAACCATCTTTTATCTCATTTAAAACATATAATCACCATTCACCTTTTCATGTCATTATTCATTTAAAATCATCACTTTTCATGTCATAAAAATAATGGAGACTAAGGCATCATCCGAATTATATCATGCTGTAATCCCCGTAGGGTAAAATAATTATCACGTCAGATCTATGGTCATAGTCTATAAATGTCCTCGGTCGTACACTGATCAGGTGTCAACCGAGATTGAATACATATCACATGTCACATATCACATATCGGTATGATAAAGGAGCCTATCAGTCTCAAAATAGTGTTCTCATCATCATGTCACCTTTATGGAAATCAATAAAATGAATAAAATCATCAGTTAGTCTATAAAGGTTTTATTAAATCATATAGTGAATACTTACGAAAAATAATTTATAAAATATTCACTTTTTCACTTTTCACTTCATAAACCCTTTTATATACTATAAAACATGTAGGAGGAATTTTTAGTAACCTCACTTTCATTAAAATTGGTAACATGAATATTTAAATAATATTTTTTTGGTATATTCATGTTTTATGAAAAATATTAAATTTATTATTTCCAAGGCTAGGAAATTAACCCAATATGCATTAAATATTTCATGAGATTTTTATAAAATTTTCTAGGAAATTTCAGCAACATAACAACTGCTATTTCCCTAATCGTCCTGCAAATCAAATGTAGTTCCAATATTCACAAACAGCCTTAATACCACATTTTCCAAAGCATATCATTTCAAAAATATTCTTATAAAATCATGCATATCAAATTAGTGCACTTGAGATATCCCTACAAATTGTATATGCATCCCTTACTTGTCTATCGTATACGACTCTTCCGAGCGCACCAATCGTAATTCGTTACTCCCGGGTGCAATTAATTCCACAAAAAATATTAACTCATTAAATCCTTATTTTTAAGTTATTATTCATGTCTCAATGCAGCCTCATTGGACACTGCAAATATTTTTGCAATGTAAATTCTACCGATAGTATAACATAACTTCTTCGTTTTGTGTCGGATTTTAAATTCGAGCATACCGGCAGACTCCTTGTAATTCCTACAGTCGAAATCTACCCTCAAACCATCAAAATCAGCCAAGCATACTGGTCCCCTTATGTTGACCGAATGTGGAATGATGAGGAATTGGTGGAATCTCAACAATTCAATACTACCATGTTATCTACAATGCTTAATCATGCATTTGGCATCCTTTTTATGCATGAAACCACATAAATTCCCTAGGTTCCCTCCATGGCCTAATCCTCCCTCTAATGGCATAATTTCATTTTGTTCCATTTAGTCAAAACCAATGGTATAGACACACTTAGCTAGCTTAGATGAACATTCTTACACCATTAAAATTCAAAGAAACATAAAGGATAGTAATGTACCTCACTTGACCAAGACTTTGTGGCTCTCATTCTCCTTGAATTGTGGCTTATACAATGAACTTTTGGTATGGGTAGGTAGAGGAGAGAGAATAGAATATTTTTCTAGTTATAATTGTGTTGAAATTTTGTGTATATAGTTGACTAGGATGGCTTGTATTTTTCTTTCTTCTTTTCTTCACTTATGGTGGCGTGGAAGGCTTGGAGAAGACCATGAATAATGTTGGTCAGCAGCTGATGGGTTTATGAAGAAAATTCTGGAAGTGGGCAAAATGACCAAAATGCCCCTAGTTATGTAAATTTCGGACAAATTTGCCCTTATGGTTCCACTGTCGTAAAAACCATGTAATCATTCTCCAAAATTTCGGATTCCAGCACCAATTAATCTTATTTACTGTATCTTGATGATTAGAAGTGATTTTGTCGACGCGCGGTACACGAATAGTGAGAAATTACGATTTTATCCCCACAACCCGCCGACGAATTTCTCCAATTTAACAACTGATTTGATAAATCCATTATTGCTTTCTTAAACCACTTTTCATGTAGAATAACATGGTATTTTTATTTCGTCCCAATTCATTTTAGTTTGAGTGCAATTTATGAAAATACCCTGGAAATGTAACTGTTATTTTCCAATTTGTTTGCCATACTTTACAAAATGATGTAAACAAGGTATTTTGGTCTCAAAATTTTCATAATATCATTATTGCACCATTTTATACACTGTTCCTTTAATCATATATACATTTGGGCACAAATATCTAAGTGGGTCCTATATCACTATTTACTTAAAATTTACAAATATAATCAAAATAAATCAAAATTACATATAAATACACATGTACAGTACAAAGTAATCGGTTCTCACAATACTGTTTACAGAGAAATCATTTAATTTCTGTTATAAGTATGTTTATTTCTCAAAATATTGGAATTATACTTGAATTTGTGATTTAGTCAAATCAAATGAAATCCCTATTGTGGCTTTGGATACCGAAACACGATAGGTACTCCAAAGTACCTCTCATACTCTACTCGGTTACCCAACCCACTATAGTATCTTTCCTATTAGATCGTGCCAGTTTTATTTCATATGTTAAATACGTGATTTCGTATAAAATCTGTTTATGAAATCTGCATATAGGATACGTTAGATCAGCTTTCGTATAGATGTTCTTTACTAAGCACGTTAGCTCACCCCTTCATTTTTCACTCCTAGATTATTTGCAGTGAATTCGAGTTTGCTAGTTTAGGAGGACCTGATTTTTCGATATTCCTCAAGCGATCTTTCTGATTTCGTCGAGGTATATTGATGTTATTTTATGTATTCAGATTTTTATACAGTACTACTTTAATGTATAATAAACTTTGGATGTCAAACATTTGTATTTTGTTTATGTAAATTTGAATTTCGAATCCTGGGTTTTGTATATAAATACTAAAATTTTATTTGGAACTCAGTTGATATTGCAGACAAGCCTAACCTTTATATGTTTGTTTATGTGAAATTAGTAAATTACATAATATTCCAGGACGTCACATAAAATGCCTTTTAAAAGTAATTATGCATCATTTTCTTAAAAAATAAAAATAAAAAGCTTTTTTTTATTGTTTTAATCAAATTTGATTTTATGAAAATTCATTTGTCCAAGCTCAGCCGTTCTTTTATTAGGTTGTTTTTATTTGAAGTTTGTTCTTAAATATTATTGCACGTAAAGAAACAATAATTTTTTTTGGTACATAGAAACAATAATTTCACATTGAGAAGTTTTGATGTAATAATATATGCACGTATTTATCTTTGGTTTTAAATATTTTTCTTAAATAATAATAAAAAGAATTAATATCCAAAACATTATTACTAGAGCTTTTAATTAAATTGTTAATACATAAAAAATAAATAAAATAAAATATGTGTTAACATCTTATTTTGATTGTGGAGTTTAAAATTTTTTGTAACCAAAAAAAAGAGTTTAAAATTTTCATTAAAAATGTATTAGATGATAAGCCTAATAACAAAATTTTGAATATAATTTTCTTAAAGATTTTGAAATTTAAAAGGAGTTGGACATCAAAAATTTTCTCTTAAACTTAAAAATTAATGGTTTAAGGTTTTCAAAAGACTCATAAGTAGTATAGTATCTCAAGGGGTCGAAACATGCAAATTTTTATATTAATTAAAAAATAATTAAAAATATAGTTAAGTTGAATCAAAATGATTAACAATATGCGAAAAAATGTCTAGTTACCACAAGGATTAAGTCATAAACAAAGATCATCACATTAATATTATATTATATTATATAAAAATCAATAAAGATCCCTCTCCCAATGGATTATGCATGGTTTAATAAACATCTTTCAATACAACAATCCCTCTACAAATTACATTCCATACTAATCAATAGAAATTAATTAGCCCCCCATAAGACTTTAATAGTGGTAAAGATTCAGGTTCAAATTTCATCATGTGTGAGCTTGAGTTTAATTTAGTTATACTTACTAGTTTATTTAGTTTTAATTATTTCTTAATTTACTTAGTTTAGGTGATTAACTTTCATAGTTACCAGTTCAATGAATATAATATGTTGATACTGATTATAACTTCTAATGAAAATGTACTACTAAAGAACTTGAAAGGGGCAAACCAAGTTGGCTGGAGAAGATGTTGAGTGTTATCTTTAATTCAATGAAATTAAAGGAAAAAAAAAAGAATTAGTTGGATGTATTTTGCTCAAGCCAAACCATAGTTTGTTATATGACCTATTAAAAAGATAAATTTAAAACATATATATTTTTGATGTCCTATAAGTGAACCCAGACTGTCGGTCGTCGTTTCATAAACAAGTAAATAAACAACATTTAAAATTTTGAAATTAAATAGTACAAAATTTAATTTATAAAGAGACATCTTATAAGTTTTTTGTTTTTTAACAAAGGAATAGATTCTCTTACTAATTAAATTAATCTTGAAAATGAATGGCAACAGTCAACAATGTCATTGGACAAAAGATTTTCACTTTAAAATAAGGAAGATCCAAAATTAATTCATAATGATACAATAGTTTGTTGACTTGAATACAAAGTCATCCAATTAATATAAAAAATTACTTTACGACTGAGCTTCAACACTACCACTCTCGAATCAGATTCCAAAATCATATAGACAAAGGTAGATCCTCTTTTTTTTTTGGTTACAGACAAAGGCAGATTCTCTGCCACCATAGCTTAAGATCACTATATTATATGAAAATATCAGTCCATGGCTCCATGCATTCTGCAATTCCATGCAGAAGCCGCTAGTCCTAGCCAAGCACGTGTTGAGTTCTGAATAAAGCCATCGGTCCAACTTCAAGACAAACCAGGAATATTCTCCTTACATTGGCATCCGCATGTTAACTTTAATCAATAAAATCTATTGGAGGTGGGTTTGGTTCCAAACCTGTAAGAATCTCATGTTTGTAGCAAGAAACTTTACTTTAGAAGCCCAACCAAGCTTCATGCACGACAGCACGAGCTTTTTTCAAAATTACCCGAACAAAATTTGTTCAACAACGGAATTCTTAGTACTTAAACAAATTGGCATTTACATGGTGAAATATCTAGCAGATGATTTGTTGGTAAGTGACGAAATAGAAAAGGTTCAACATGATGACATGGTTGGTATGTTACATGATGCATTCCATATGACAGAAATGAGTAGAAAATTTGATGGTGAATTTGATATGGACTGTGATGTTGAGAGCAAGCACGAAAGATCCAGTGCTAAGGCCGTTAAATTTTATCGACTATTAAAGATTGTTTAAGAAGACGTGTACCCAAGTTTTAATAAATATTCAAGTTATTATTTATAGGAACACTTCTCCATGTTAAATCCTTATACCACCTTAGTGACATTGGTTTTAAAGTTATTCTTAGAATGCTCAGGGCAATAATTCTTAATGATGATACTCTTTCTTCTTCAAATTATGAGAAAAAAAAAATTAACTTGGGACTTGAATACCTAAAAGTAGATAGATGTGTGTTGCAATTATTGTATTTTTTACTGGGATAAGAATAGTAAAAATAAAGGCTACAGTTTGTAACATGCACCTACTTTCATATATTCAAGTCCCAAGTCAATTATCATTTGTTTAATTGTTTTGGCTCATAATATGAGGAAGGAAGAGTATCAGCATTTGGAATCATTGTCTTAAACATTCCAAAGATAACATTGAAAACAATGTCACTAAAATGGTATGAAGACTTGGCATGGAGAAGCTTAACTATAAAGAATAACTTTGAATATTACTTGGCATGGAGAAGCTTAACTACAAAGAATAACTTTGAATATTTATTAAAACCTGAGTACAAGTCTTAAGCAATCTCTAATAGTTGATAAAATTTAGCAGTCTCAGCATTAGGTTCTTTGTGCATGCCCTCAACGTCTCAATTCATATCAAATTCACCATCAAATTTTATATTGATTTCCATCATATCAAATACATCATGTAACATACCAATCATGTCATCGTGTTGAATCTCTTCTATTTTGTTACTTTCCAACAAATCATCTTCTAGCTATTTCACCTTATAAATGCCAAATTGTATAAGTCCTAAGAATTTCGTACTTGAACAAGTTATCTAGTCTTGGTTTTGTTCCTGAAAGCCAAAATTTTTAGAGTTATTAGAAAGACATCGAATGTTTTCTATCACACTTGGCTATTTAAGAGCAAACTCTTAAAAAGCATCAACTTTTTGTAAATACTCAATATTTGTTGAGTTGACAATATTCATACATTGTTTATTTAAAGTCATCTACAATAAATCTGAAAATTAAAATAATGAATAATTCATTATCATAATTTATTATGATTTATTAATTAATTTATAAATAATTTAATGTATAACGCATTTTCCTAGAACAACTTGGTATTCTAACTCATATTTGTATTTTTCATATTTTATACTTTATGTTTATGTCCAATCCTAACTCTAAAATAAAAATATTCAATACAAAGTAACAAACTAATAGAATAAAATAAATAACCAAACAAAATAATAAAGTAATAAATTAAACTAATAAGCAAATTTAGCAAATTAATTAACAAACTAAATAAAATAAAATAAAAAGATTAATTACACAAATTTAAACAAAATAAATAAAGAACATTAACAATCAAATATTAGTCAAACTAATTTTTACACGATTAAATAAATATATAATAAATAAATAATGCAACACTATACAATAAAAAACCGATGAAAACGGCAATATATAGAACTTTGTAAATATTGACAGCAATATAATAATGAAGTACATGCTTACTACGATTAACCCTAGCCTCAAGTTTGGGCGGACTAGAAAATAAAACCTCCAGAAACACAAATAGTTATAGGAAAAAAAAATGAAGCCACATGCTTGTTACTTTAATTAACCTTATAATTAAAAATATTAAAGTAGAGATTTAGAGAATTAACGTCAATATTTGCAAGTTTTTTAATGAATTATTATGAGTTTGCTTCAAAGTAAATGCATTAGCATTGCTTAGATTGAAAAAGTTGCTACCAAGTAAAGAGATATTCAGAATTCTTACGTTGTTCCGCAACTGCCTTGAGCTTTGCTTCGAGATTCTAGTTCTTTAATTTGCAGCCGCAGTTCTCTGTAAGTAAAATCTAATTATGTGTTTTTGTGACTGATTGTAGAGATTTTTATAGGGGATAAGTCCTAAAATTGTTGGATCCCGCCTTAAATTGTTGTAGTTCCTCTTTAAGTTGTAGGTGCTAGAAGCTGAAACAAAAATAAGATATTGTTAGTAATCAAAATAATATAAGAAAATATAAATTAGAATTATTTTATTTATCACGAAAAGTTGGACTGAGGCACGGATATCTCGCTCTCTTTAAGACGATTCACGCCTCTGCGGGAATTATATCACCGGTGTAGCAGGAACTCTTAACGTGTCGCCTCCAGGATACAACAGTCCAACCTATCTTCGTTGTACACTCTACAGTTCTGCACTAATATGTAGAGTAAAGAGCTCTAACATCAAACACCCTTCTCTTGTCCAATAATTTAGAGTATATGTGTATTTCATCTTGAATAGAATAGTGTTGTGTTGTTCTTGTGTTCAATGTTTAGGACCTATATATAGGGATCACAACTTTGTAACTCATGTCAAATAATAATGATGATTTTAAAATCATTTGTAACTTATACACCATAATTATAAAGAATTTAATTAGAATATAACTTACTATTAAAACAATATTAACTATTAGTAACAGAAACTTATAATTTCAACATTAATTATTATATTTATTTTATTATTAAAATTACAGTTACAACAATTCCCTCTCCATTTTAATAATAAAATAATATTTCAAATATTTTTATTAACTTGGACAGAGATGAATTATTATGCATAATAAATGTGTGCGACCGCATTGAACCTTTACTTAGTGTAGTAGCAAATCTTGATCCCAAGCTGTCATAACGTATTAAGTTTTTGGAAAACCTAATAGCTAGACATAAAATCTACGGAGTCGCCACCAACCATTCTACCTAGGTGTGATTGGTCACCTATTCAAACTAAGGATAAGGCTTCGTCTACGTTCAAAGATACTAGGGTTCGGGAGTACGGTTACGTGTAGGGAAGGATTAGCACCCCTACAACGCCCATCCTAAAATGGTACCAACTAGTTTTAGGTTATCTTTACAATTTGTCTTGTGTTTATATTAATTTCGATATGCTTATATATTGGGAGTATTTCTAAGATTTTTCCATCAATTTGGCTCCAATCTTAAAAATCTCCCTCACCCTCAAGATGTTCAAGGAGTCTCGATTGACTTTCTTGAACTCCATCGTCGGATCAATTAAATAATTTATGAAAATCTTATTCTTTCTAACTTTGGCTCTAATTTCGACTCCATATTAATCTCTATATTTTTTTAGTTTTATTTCATATTACATTTATCTATATATTTTATTTATTTATTTATTTATTTAGAGAATAAATATGAATCATGGTTTATTAAAGATTTTCTTAAAAGCGTCCCATCAATTTGGCTCGGCTTAAAAGAAATCTTTTCACCTAGAAATTTTCAAGGAGTCCCAATTGACTTTCTTGAAATTTCATCATCGGCATAATTCATATATTTTTTATTTCCTATAATTTTTATTCTAAGCTATTTAGTTCATTTATTTATTCACTTATCTAATTTTATTTAAATTTCTTTAATCTTAATCTTGATCTAATTTATTTTTATTTTATTTATTTCATTTATTTATATTTATTTAATAAACATGAATTATGTTTTATTGAAAATTCTTTCAAAAGTATTCCATCAATTTGGCTCAACTTAAGAAAGAATCATCTCACTTAGAAATATCCAAGGAGTCTCGATTGACTTTCTTGGAATTTCATCCTCAGTATAATTCACATTTATTTCATTATTATCTAATCTTATTAACTACTAATTATTTTCAATCTAAGTTGTTTCATTCTATTTATTTAATGTTTTCATCTAATTTATGTTCTTGTATTTATATTTATTTATCTATATTTATTCATATTTAATTTACTAAGAATAAACATGTATTATAATTTATTGAAAATTTTTTCAAAAGTATTCCATCGATTCGGCTCAACTTAAGAAAGAATTTCCTCACCTAGACATTTTTAAGATGTCTCAATTGACTTTCTCAAAATATCATCATCGGTATAATTCATATTCACATTCTTTATCATTTTAATATCTAATTTTGGTTAATTTATTTATTTCCTTCCTTGCTTTATTATTTCATTTCAGACAATTTACGAGCGAATTTCAACTTATAAAAAAAATCTTATGTATAATTTGAAACCTTTAGCCTAATTTGATTTATATATATTAATAAATACGATTCCAGATTTAAAGCATACAACAAATAAGAGAGTAAACCAAAATAGATAAAATAAAATGAACAAATCAAACAAATTAAACTACTCCACTAAAAAAAATAAATAACATGAATAAAATAATGAATTGGAAAAGGAACCATGAATCACGTTAACTATAACAAATAATAATAATAATAATAAAAGAATGAAACATGTTGAAGTTCAAAATCAAATATATTACCTTTGTCAGGACATCCACTTTAAATGATTTTTCATGCCTTTTTTAACGTTTCAAGCCTTTCCTTTTGTCACTTTCTTCCACACGTCCCACTCTTAATTCTTTTTCTTTTCCTTGCAGTTTATGCGCAGCAGCAAACATGCTTGGAGTGATGGATATAACGCAGCCAGATGATGCGATCCGAGCAAGGAAGCTTTGGTGGTGTAGAAATTGGACAGTAGCAAAGTTGCGCGAGGCACGAAGGCAAGGCAGAAACAGCTTTGATGCAGTGTAGATTGGCAGAAGCAAATGTTTGGGTTGAAGTAGCGATGGAGTGACGGTGCCGTTGAGCCAGAATAGTGCTGGAGTGATCAGTGGAGGCGACGTGCAACAAAAGGGCTTGAACAGGGTGCAGCGTACAGGCTTGAATATGATGGTGGCTAAAACAGGATGAAGCAGCAGCAAAGGCAGCAAACTAGCAGCAGCAACTGGGCGCAAGAGGCAAAGGAGATGGCATTGTGACCTGGTGCAGGGAAGTCAGCGAGGAACGGGACGCAGCAAGGGCACAGCAGGAGGTGATATCACGGTGATGCAGTGGCGTGGGGCTTCAACTTAGGGTGCAGTGTGCAAGGTACAGTGGTGCTTGCTGTGAATGATGGGGTCGGCTAAGAGAAGGGAAGGCAGCAGCAATCTTTTGAGATGCTGATGATGGGAAGTGTCGAGGCAGTAGGGTTTTCTTTTATTTTTCTCCCCGGTTTTCTCTCCTCGGGTTTCTCTCTATGTTTTTTTTTCAGGTTTTCTCCCCCCTCGTTTAGGTATTCAAGCCCTTCTTTTATAGACCTAGGTTTTCTTTTTGTTTTTGGGAATAAAAATCAAGAATCAATCTTTTAGGAAATTTTAGATTTCAAGAATCGGATCTTAAATCCGACATTAATTCTAATTTTCCTTTCCACAAAATTTAAATTTCAATCTTTAATAGTCTCATTTAAGTCTGTTTCCCTATCAAAATTAATTCCGATTTCCTTCCTTTTTATTTTATAAAAATCAAAATCAAAATCAAAATCCAAAATTTATTTCTAAATCTAAATTAAAAAAAATAAAAAATAAAAATAAAAATAAAAATCAGTAATAAAAAATATATAAAAAGTAATTAATTAAAAATGTTTGGAAAAGATCCGGACAAAAATGGTATCTACACAAGCCAATAGTGTGCCATACGCATTGAACTTTGGTTGTACAAGGGAGACAAGAGTTTGCAGTACACACATAATAATTCAGGTGTTTACGAGCTTTTTTTTAAGCCAGCACATTACGGCCTTGTGCTTGATCCCGGACTTAGTGAGTAATCTAGAAACTTGTCCAACCAAGTTTCATAGGAGCGGCCCCACTCCAATACTCACGTAGATGAAATCTATCAGGAGCGTTCCTGTAACTAATACACCCCACTCATATTGAGCTATAGATTTCATTAAGATTCTTAAAGAATCAACCCTCCAACGTTACAGGATAGATACACTACACCATAGGGATGAACAAATAAGCTTTAAAGCTTCTTAGTGTGTATCTTTTAGCGACCTCTCTATGATTCGTTCTTCCCACTGAACATAACTCTTAGGATCTCTGATCATTAGGTTGGGTGTCCTCATAGGAGATTCCAGATTATTTGGACAAAAAGTCCAATCCCCCTCGATGTATACTAGATCTTATCTCTAGCAAAGAGATTTTATTAAATAATCACCAAGATTATCACACATATAATCCCGTTACTCAAATGGGATCTCATTATAATATTTCCTTGATCTGGATTTACCGTTGTAATAGTGGTTATGCACTCTATTAATTATAGTAGTGCTATCAAATATTTTATCACACGATCTAGATTTAAAACTCTCAAGTATCTAACTTTTTTGCCACAAATATATTTTTATAGTAGGGCATACAGCATTTTTATGCTCCATCATAACAAAAATATCATACTACTAGGAATCACAAATTTTTGTGACCAGTAGCCTAATTTTATCCAACGTCTACTACTAGGAATCATATATTTTATATGACCAGTAGTCTTAGTTTATCCAACATCAATATCATCTACTAGAAATCACAAATTTTATTGTGACCAGTAGCCTAATTTTTCTTAACACCAAAAGTCTACTAGGAATCACATATTTTATGTGACCAGTAGTCTAATTTATTCTTAATAGTAAAAGTCATACTACTAGGAATCACAAAATTTATTATGGTCAGTAGCCTTATTTCATCCAACATGAATAACATCATACAAATTCTCGTTTCAATGCTCCATCTCAAGTAACTTGTTCCACAAACAATCTTTAATTTTAAAAAACAACTCAAATGTTTCATTATATTTCAATCAATGTCACTAAAACATTCCAATATAAGTACTTGCCGTGAGAGACACTATTATAAGTAATTTTTATATGATCTTAAATATGCTCTTAAGCATTAATATGAAAAATTTGATGTGAAAGTAACTTATTCAGAATAATATTGATTATATGCATTCAACATATAACGTAGCAACATTTAATATATAACTTTAACTCATTAGCTTTATAAGCATATAAAACATCAACATATCATTTTAGTTGAATAGCATTTCACCTAAACTTTAGCATTTCAAATTTCAAAAAGTAAAACGTAATCATACGTATAAATGATAAATAATCAACAGTTAAAGCTTACATTGAAACCCAGGGCAGTGAATGTAATCACTAGTTCACTAATATTAATTTAATTTTTCATGCACACATATCAAGATTTTCATGCTATTTATTTTGTTTAAGATCATATAAAAATTCAGTTAACTTGCATATCTTCTATTTTTTTTTTGGTTGAAAACTTTTTAAAAAATTACCAAAATGTCTCAAAATTAATATTATAAGTAACCAACCCATAAAAGCATGCTTTTTAACCAACTAACATAAGATACTAACAATAATTTTAGTAATAGCAATATTAACTGTTTTTGTTTTTAAGCATTAAACGGAAATGCTCATAAAAATTATAATTAATATTTATTCTGAGTTACAAATCGGTACAACCTATAAATAATACTTAAATGTTAAACATTTCAAGCATCTAAAGCTTTTAATAACTTTAAACGTTATAATAATGCTAAATGCTAATCAAATACTATATTTGCTTTGCTAACTAGATGCAAGTGTTTTAATGCTTTCTTTCAAATATTGGTTAGCTACCACGGATAAACCTTACGATTATAAAAAAGTAGTCACAAATCATTATTAATATAATATCCAGGATTTAATCACTTATAAGATCTCATCATAGTGTTTTTCTTTCTAATAGATCTGATTTCCATCTATTTATTATTAGCATAACTCCTATGAATTTTTTTTTATGACATCTCAAAAGAAGAGTCAGCAATGTAGACTATGCAGTCACTCGCAGTGTAAAATAAATAGTTGGAAGCCAAGATAATTAAAAATATAGGATCTTACTTTGTCCATTGTATATGAAGTAATGCTCCCACAGATGAGTGCAGAGCCATGCTTTCTCCCGTGATCATAAAGCCTATACAACCTTACCTCTTATTTTCTTCAAATGAAAATATTTTCTAAATTTATGAATCGTCTTAAAATTGTTGGATCCCGCCTTAAAATTGTTGTAGTTCCTCTTTAAGTTGTAGGTGCTAGAAGCTGAAACAAAAATAAGATATTGTTAGTAATCAAAATAATATAAGAAAATATAAATTAGAATTATTTTATTTATCACGAAGAGTTGGACTGAGGCACGGATATCTTGCTCTCTTTAAGACGATTCACGCCTCTGCGGGAATTATATCACCGGTGCAGCAGGAACTCTTAGCGTGTCGCCTCCAGGATACAACAGCCCAACCTATCTTCGTTGTACACTCTACAGTTCTGCACTAATATGTAGAGTAAAGAGCTCTAACATCAAACACCCTTCTCTTGTCCAATGTGTATTTCATCATGAATAGAATAGTGTTGTGTTGTTCTTGTGTTCAATGTTTAGGACCTATATATAGGGATCACAACTTTGTAACTCATGTCAAATAATAATGATGATTTTAAAATCATTTGTAACTTATACACCATAATTATAAAGAATTTAATTAGAATATAACTGACTATTAAAACAATATTAACTATTAGTAACAGAAACTTATAATTTCAATATTAATTATTATATTTATTTTATTATTAAAATTATAGTTACAACAAAAATCAATAGAAGTTTTATTTAGTAAGAGTTTTTGTCAATTTAATATTCTATAACAAGATATATATATATAGTCAAACTTAATCTAAAAGATTACGATTTTGTAATTAAAATAATATATAAGATTACATAATTAGTCAACAACTTTTTAACGGAATTGTTAAGTAACAATTATGGTATAAGGTAAAGTTTAAATTCGAATCTAAACAATCATCTCCTATCTCCAATTATCAAATATTTTAACCAAAAAAACATAATTATGAATATATTTAAGGTAAATTCTTTTAATTATGTAATCAACAATAAACCTACATATATTATTGATAATTATGTAATCCTATAAATTGGTATTTTTATTTTGATTATATAATTACAAAATATTATGTTAATAGTATTAATTTAAATGAAATTAAGAGTTTTAATCTAAGCAAACTATGACTCTGAATATTTAATTTAATCTAAGTAAGCTACGATCATCCTCTTTGCTCATTGCATTTTTAACCAGAGAATATTTTAGTTGAGTAACTCTTTTTTTTCTCTTTTTTCCCCTGTTTTGTCTGATTGGAGAGTTGACATTCTTTTTCACTTTACCTTATAATTTCAGGTATTAGATTTTGCTTATTAATGAATATACTAATTAATCATTGCGGATCATCTTTTTTAAGCAGTTGGCTATTTTTTCCTTTTAAATTTTATCAGCTAGACATGATAATTCATGTGTATAATTTGTTTTTGTGCCATGTAAAATCATGATTGTATTGTATAAAATACGAAAATTTTGTATAAAAATTCGTGTCCACATGAAAAACCAAAAACTTTATTTTTAGTATTTAACCTATTTATATATGATTTTTACTCAATTTTAACCTATGTTATTTTTGCATCTTTTATTCGTATCATTTTCATGTCGTGTCATAGTGTCGTGTCTAGAATTGTCAACAGCCAACAGATCAAATTCTTGAAGCTGTGCACCAGATGATTACTGAGACGGGCGCTTGTCCTAAGAGTGCTAATGACAGCCCTGCTGCACTGTTCGAACACACCGTGCTAGATGTGGTATGGATGTGAGCACCGGTGCGATTCGACCGGATGTATGAAATATTCATTTTTATTTTTAAAATTTTTAGTATTTTATTAAAAATATATATTTTTAGTAGTTTTTATTTTTTCACTCTCACCGAAATCAATTATATCGTTCATCCAAATTAGCTCCTAATCACTCAAAAATTTTGACAAAATGTTGACACACTAATGTTTAAATGATTTTTCTTTTTGCCACCATTATGTTTTCCCATGTTCTGCATATAGTAAAAGGTGAATTTTAGCCTAAGCTTCCTATACACGTGACATAATAAAGGTTGCTGGAAATAAAACCTCACTTGTTCATCAACAAATATATAAATACACACACACAACTACTCATCATGATTGACTATAAGAATAAAAATCATGAATTGATATATATTACATGGTAATTTGACAATAAAAACTACTTATCTGTAATGGCTATGAGAAATATGGTATAATAAAAAGATGGCTCAATAAAAGCTGGAAAGAAATAACTAAGGATTGTTAGCTAGGGATGGCAATGGGTACCCTATAAACGGGTACCCGGTGTTACCCGACCCATTTAAGTATGATTAGGGTAGTGTATAATCGGGTTCGGATAGGGTTCGGGTAGTGAAATTACTACCCGTCACGAGTTAGGGTAGGGTTCGGGTAGTTACCTTAGGGTACCAGCTACCCGAACCCGATTATAAATAATAATTAATTAATACAATACTTATATTTTTTATATATCAATTATTTATTATTAATGTTTTATTTAATTAAATTAAATCATTATATATTATAATTATGATTTTTAACTTTAATTTATTTTTATGAGTTAAATTAAATTTATTAATATAATGTTTTAATTAAGTTATTCTAAAATTAATTTTAATTTTAAATTTAAAAATCAAAGTTTGACTTAATAAACGGGTAGTTAAACGGGTTCGGGTAGTTAAACGGGTATTTATATTTTATAAGGTTAGGGTACGGGTAGCATAAATAAAAATAATCGGGTAGTTAATCGGGTTAGGGTATTATTAAAGTTAATCGGGTTCGGGTTCGGGTATCTCAAATCTAACGGGTACCCGTCCCGTTTACATCCCTAGCTGATATCCGAAAGACAAGTATGAATGTCGGAATATTGATTTAAATTTTAAAAGATCTAGTGCAAGATTTTTTGAGATCTTTCATTAAATTTATTAAAGATATTACTTGACGATCAAAGTTTCTTGATCAACAAGTTAATTGCTCTATAAATACCGATGCACTTGACTTGTTACTCTCATCATATTGAAACTAGGAGGTCTCACCAAACTCATAGGATTTGAATTCGATCGACTTCTGTCTGTCTTCTCCAACTTTCCCGCAATGTCAATGGCATCTATCAGCTCTCTGCAATCAGCAATCTCTTCTCTCAAATTGGCTGAAAGCAGCTCACATTCTCAATCTCGCCGAATTTTCGGTTCCAATCTCTCATATTCACGGCCTTTTCTCTCCCATAGAAGTTTCTTTACCTCAACAACCGGCCAGCCCTTCACTACGACAGCCTTCTTCAACAAGTCCAAGGATTGCACACGAGATAACTCCAAGCCCACAAAAGTTCAAGAACTATACGTTTATGAAATCAACGAGCGAGATAGAAATAGTCCGGCAGTTCTAAAACTAAGCCAGAAGCCTGTTAACTCTCTCGGCGATCTGGTTCCTTTCACCAACAAGCTCTACTCGGGTGACCTACAGAAAAGGCTAGGCATAACGGCTGGATTATGTGTGCTAATCCAGAACGTTCCGGAGAAGAAAGGAGACCGCTATGAAGCGATGCACAGCTTCTACTTCGGTGACTATGGCCATACATCTGTCCAAGGACCGTATTTAACTTACGAGGATACCTACTTGGCCGTGACCGGAGGTTCCGGGATTTTCGAGGGAGTTTCCGGCCAGGTCAAGTTACAGCAGATAGTTTTCCCGTTCAAGCTGTTTTATACTTTCTACTTGAAAGGGATACCGGAGTTGCCAGCTGAGCTTCTAGGGAAGCCGGTGGAACCTTCGCCTGCCGTTGAGCCATGTGCGGCTGCTAAAGCAACTGAGCCTCATGGGACCATTCATAACTTTACCAACTGATGGATTGGATAGCAAGTATTACTACAAATTTTTACGCTAGTTTTTCTAGCATCTGCTGTTATATTCTGCCTTTTTATATAGACAAAATATTTACAATTTTTTTTCCTTTTCAATTTAAGAGATTTACCTCTCCTCCACAACATTGTTCATTATAGTTTATAATATACTGTCTTATACTATACTGTGTTATACTATACAATATTATACTTACTGTACTATATTAATGCTTAAAATTGAATAAAAAACAGTCACAAAAGAAACCATTCCTTAAAATTTAATAAAAAACAAAGGCATGAAAGAAAAACATGAAGAGTTCGGTTGATTCTGTTGACTCGTTATGCTTTAATATCTTATCATCCTCTTTACTTATTGATGGATGATATTTTTTTATTCAAAAATTTATTATAACATTTAATTCAATAAATAATACATATCTAAAAAATTAAATTTAAAATTTTCATCTTTGAATATAACAATAAAAAAATAACCTAAGGTCACCAACTGATTAAATAAAATTATCACATGTTATAAGACTTAATTTTCTCAATTTTATATATATATAAATATATATATATATATATACACACACATACATATAAAGTAAGAAATATATGATGCTAATCCATTGGAGATGAAAAAGCAAAGTCATATGTTTCGGCCATAAATAGATTATAACTTCAAACCATCGCCCAAAATTGGATACCACAAAACCAGACCTAAATTCATAGTTAGGTATCAAACAAAAACATCAATCCTCGAATCAATTACGAAGAGGCGTAATCAACCATGCTTTTTCTCGAGTCAGGCTTTAGATTATAAAGGCAGCTTAATGCAAAATCAACCAAATATGGTGTAAAAAATGGGCATTACCAGAAGGAAACAAACAAGCAGGGGAAAGCAGCAAAATTAAGCATTCAGCAAAAGAAGGCACTACTTTAAAGAGAGCACTCTTTCAAGTCAAAAAACATGCACAACAAAAGGAGGTACAAACAACAGTGATTCTTTTAGTTTTATTCATAAAGTTTCTACTGCACATTACAAGTTTGCTCTCTGTGCCATTGCAATGCGCCTCCGATTGCATATTATTCTTCTGGTCAACAGGACAAAGACTTCAGCCTTGGATACCGATAATGCCTGCAAACAAAGCAATAGTAACAAGAATAGTACGATAAATCAAGACGAAAAAAGGTATTTCAGAAAATTTGTCTACGTGGTTGATAGAGTTGTCTCTGGAAACCACGGAAAATAATCATGCTTTGACTAGCACTGTGATGCTACAGCCATAGGTGTTAACTAATAAAAGAAGCTTCTACAAATGTGATCAAAATAATTAACTTACCACAAGCTGCTCTGCCACCGGCATTTCCTGTAGTTTTGCTAAGCTCATGCCCCCCTGCAAATATGATAGCAGTGACATGAAATGACTGTACAATTGGTAACTACGACGAGTAAGAAATAAATGATCAAACTTGATAATGCCGCTAATATCACTCATCCATTTCATAGTTCTTGTAGGATCTTAACTACAAGCATTCCAAATACTTTATAAAATTGTGAGCTGGGCTAATCTCCACAGACAAAAGCATGAGTCATACGGGTATATTAGTATTTCAAATTTGATTTTTTTTCCCTTGCAGCCAAGACAGAAAAGATTCTTGATGAGGACTAATTCAGGAAGTCAACCACTTATTAACTAGTGATCCTAACACAAGCAAGACTAAGTATAAGAGAAGTAAACAACTTCAAACAGACTCAAAACTTTGACCCATTACCCTTGCCAAGGTCATCAGGATCCGCATGGACAACAATAGCTCTTCCAATAATAGAGTTGGATCCAGCGAGAGGAATCTGCCAAAGCATGAAATAATTACTTTCAGAAATGAACTTAAGTTGATCACAGGTAAGAGAAAGAAATCAAATGCAAGCACAGAGAGATAAGGAGTTGAACAAAAACCTGTTCATCAATAATAGTGAAACTTGCGGAGCCTGGATCACACAAATAAAATTAACAGTGTTAACAATACAAGAAACGTAATCGTGAAACAACTTACAACTGAAAAAAGTTAAAACAGAACAAAGAAATGAAAACCTAATATAAATATTGTGAAACTGTTAGTAAGGAACTAGAAAGCTTTTGGTCCTTTACAGAAGGCAAATATTCATACCATCATCACCAACAATGACATTTCCGAGATCACCAGCATGGCGATTCTCATCTTGCGGGGCACCATGCTCTTTGCCAGCAGGATTAAAGTGGGGTCCTGCAAAGACATTATTACAAGGTAAAAATCCCCAATACAATTACATCCAAAGACAAAAGAACTCAATAAACCCAACCTCCTGTCATTCTTCTTTTTGTCCCTTCCAACTTCAAACAAAAAGGAAAAACAAATACAACTTTCAGACTTTTACCTGTTGACATGCAACCATTTGTTGTGTCCCCAAGGGCATGAACATGGAATCCATGGAGCCCAGGCTTAAGACCAGAAATGTTCCCACTCACAGTAGTTGGACCTGAAAAGGGCAGAAAAGATCACAAGACAGAAATACAATGACCAAGAAGTCTTATCAGGGTTGCCATTTACCATTTCCCTCTTGAGAGAAAAAAACAGTTCCAGTAACACCTTCACTGCTGCTAAGGACGGCAACGGCCTTCACCATTTTTCGATGTGATCTGTACTCAACAATGTTAGATATGACAGGGTATAATTCCTGATAGCTTATATAAAATCAAAAGTTAGTCTCCGTTTCACCAGTGACGACATATCAAAATCTCTTTAAAAGCCTTGAAACTAAGTAACTAATTATAGACTGAAATTCATTAAAGTTAAACCATGTAAAAATTTAACTCACAGGGACCAATGGAGAAATTCAAGGAATTACCAAAATAAAATTACAAAAACTAAATCTTCAACATATACTATAATTTTCCCAACTAGAAATTAATTGTTTGCATGCACTGTTTTTTAATAGCATAACAGAAAAAAAAACTTTTATCAACTAAGATTAGAAAGTAAAACACTGAAGAGAAAATCCATGGCTTTCACAAAAAAAAATTCAAATTTGAGGTACTTTCTTCAGCAGAGAATCTTCTTCAAAATGTTTTTTTTTTCCAAACAGATTACTTTTCTTAACTTGAAGCCATCAAAATCAAGCTTATCTTACACAGAAAAATAACAAAAAAAATCCAACAATCAAGCAAAATCTAGGAAAAAAGAAGTAATTTAGAGCAGATATTCCATAAAAGCTTAAGAACAGCAAAGTCAAACCTTACGATTAGAGAAATGATACAGATGAGAGGTTTAAAACCCTAAAAAATTGAAAGGAAAATTTAAAAAATCTGATGAAGAAGCTAACCTCAGAGCACCCCCTCAGTACACAAAATGAGTGAGAATTGATGAGTGTCGGTTTGGGAATTTAATGAATTTATAGAAAACGGGTGGGAAACTGGGAAGCGGTGAGGGAGGATTCTAGTATTTAGTTCCCTTTGAGGGTACGATGGTAATTAGACAATCTGAAAATTTTTTAAAAAAATTCTTTTACTGCGAGCCCATAGGCCATAGCCTTGATATATTTGGCCATTTGCTGTTTATTTTTTATTTTAATAAGTCCAAAAATATTTAATTTTTGAGATGATCATTATATTACAATTACACAACGGTTGGGGTAATTTTCATTTTTTAATGGTTCTTTTTTATTTTATTTTTCAAATGGCACTTTTTTTTCAAGGATAACAATTTTGACTTTGCTTATAACATGTTTTCAAAATGATTTTGAGTTTTGGGGAAAAAAACTAAAAAAAAAAATCGTAACAAGTTTTCAAACATTTAATTTAAAAAAATCTTAAATTTGCTAAATATTTTTAAAATATATATACTCTACCTCAATTTATTAGGATAAAAACTCTATTGATGATAATATAAAATTTTTATATAAGTTTTTTTTTGCAAAAATAAAAAGTATATTTAAAATTTTGATGAAAAATTTCTAGTTTAAAAATTTTAAAAGATTTAAGTGAAAAAACGTTGTTGTGAAATGAAATGTTAAGAAAAAATATGAATGAAATAATAAAATTTAGAGATGAAAATAATAATAAAAAATCTAACTACGAAATATATGATTAAATCATAGGAATATATTTTTAGAATTTTTAGTTTGAGTTTACAATAAACTTTAAACCAAAATGCCGCATTTTTTTCGTGTTTATATATAATGTATTGACAGTGTATAGTTTCTATACACTGTCAATGCATCAGAGGTTGATATCTCATCAATAAATCCTTATGGGCAAATTAAAAAAATTTATTTATATTTACATATAAGAGCCTATTGATGAAGTGTAAACCTCTGATGCATTGACAATGTATAAAAACTATATACTGTCAGTACATCATATATAAATCCTTTCTTTTCTTAATAATAACGTTAAGTCAAAGGCAATTTTGAAACGCAAAAATTACTTTTAAGGTCAATGTTAAATTAGGTTCGAATAAAACAGAATAAAAAAAATAAAAAAACAAAAGAAAAAGCTTGCCTGCAGCCTATCCGTCCTAAGCCTATCTCATTAGTGTTTTTTTTTTTGACAGTTGAGGTAATGAAGAAATCATTTTCAAGCCATTCACTTCTATCACAAAAATTCTCCCATGAAATTTATAGTCAAAAAGAATTAAATAAAGACAAAATGGAAAATCTGGCTTTTGAGTCTTACATGTTCTTTGGCAAGATAGAAAAAATTACAAAAGTTTTTGTAATACTGCACTCTAGATAATGCCTCACCAAGCAAGGTTCTGCCATGTAATTCCAGAAAATGAGACTTGTATCAGAAACCTGTCTCAATATGCAATCTGGTGGTGGAGCCTAGCTCCAGCCCTTGCCGAGATGTCTTCCATAACTGGGACTCAAGGCCTAGCTTCCTCAGCTCCATCAGGCCACGCTCAACTGCACACAGGAGAAAGAACCAATGGATTTTTAACCAATAGGGTTAAATTAGCATTCGAGTGTAAGATTTCAATCTTTCTGAGAAAGCTTGTATGGTATAATTGACTGCTCTCAATTAGATTTTGATCTAAAGTTAACCCTTAAGGTGTATATTCTTGTGTTTTTGTATAGGTTTCATGAAAACAGCAAGCTAAACATAGTGACATATGTTTCATGCTTCAAAAGATTGTAAAAATGATGCATTCAATTTCAAATTGGATGAGAAATGAAAGGTTGGGCACGTGTGAGCGCTGTACATTTTAATAAATAGATTTTGCAGGTGAGAGTGTAATGATCATGTGACAAGTGATATCAGAGTTAACCCTTAACTATTCAATTTTGTGTTGTTGCAAAGAGTGGGTCAATTTCATGCTAAACATCTAGTGGGTAAGCAAGGTGGATTTGCTATTGAAAAGAATATCATAAGATTAAAGAAAAATGTCACACCAAGCACTCAAAAAAAGAATTGCATGGTGCATCCCATCATACATCAAACTCGTAGAGAAAAATAAGCGGACATAAAATTGTGAACACTACACAGCTCCAATAAATCGATTTTGTGGGTAGAAAATAATGACCACAGGACATGTATCACCGGCAAAGAGCAGTATAGCATGGAGCCCATACTTTCTCCAAACTAAATAATACGAGCTAAAGTGACAATGGTCGGTCAACAAGCCAAAGAAGCAAAGTCTAAGATAACAGACCCTCCAGGGAAGGTGGATAAACATGTAGTATTAACAAAAGATGATTGTAGTGTAGCTTTAGCACATATTTATTGTGTTTTTCACCAAATAAGCTTCAGTGAAAGCCACCATGATGAAAGGAAAAACCGAAAAAGGTTCTCATTTGTCAAGGTTGTCATAACATGCTAGGCATATGAAGAAAGGGAAATGAACAGAAAGCAAGTACCATCAACTGCATCCTGCGATGTAGAGGAACGTGAACTGCGGTTGATCCAGTACTGCAAACGTTCCTCTGCAATGTCAGATTCCACGCCATGGCTCATTGCCCTCCTCCAGAAAAATGTAAGCCAAGCCTGCACAAGCATAAGCAATAAGAAATCATAGCTCAATGAAGATTCTTGATGCTTCCTAGAAAAAAACTAGAATTCAAATTAGTTTTCACCATGCTAATCATTTCATCAAAATTCTCAGCTCTTAATGCATTTCCCACAATTTAAAAATCTATTTGTTTTTGTTCTTTCTTCCAGAACTTTACATGTAGATATCTAAACGTATATTCTTTGTTTGAACAGTGAAATCTGAAACAATTCAACAAATATATAGCAACAGATTAAAGCTGGCCCAATCTGTACTAATCTTTTACCAATGCCATGTTTCAAGCCAATCCTTCTCAAGCCTGAAAGTGGACATGAGAAAAGAAAACTGCCAGTTTAAGAACAAACTTCATTACTGCATAAATCAATGGCCAAATTTTCTACCACTATTCACTAGTAATCTAACACAAAGGTCTAGTTAAAACATAAAACTCAATCAACTGGAATACTTGGAGAATTTCAAGTCAGCCTTAGCATTTCTTTGAAACTTCACAACCTTCATAGTAATCCTCCTATTATTTGTACAAAGATTCATCGGCACCAAAGTTATTTTGCAGTTGTAAAAAACCAAAAAGATACCTGTTTTGTCACAATGTTATTTTGCTTTCCCTAAATCACAAGTATATGAGGTCCTTTATCTAAGACCATACTCCTACAAAGAAGACGAGCTGAAGATTTGTTGCAACTAAATTGTTTGCAATGAAGATAAAACTTGGAGAACAAAATAATTTTTCTTAGTAGTAAAATGAAGTTAATATAAAAAATATAAAAGTAATATCATACCTGCTTAAAACAGACATCTTCAGACTCCTCTTGGCTGAGTTCTGAAAGAAAATTTCCTCTATTTCAGTGCTTCTTTTGGATGGTTTAGGAATAATTATCAGATGTAAAACCCAATTACCATCAATGGGAGTAAACAAAAATACAGGAAAAGATGTGTACCAAACTCTTCCAACCCCTTAAGCAAGCCCGTTAGTGACTTTTAAGATGAAAAAAGGTTTATATCAACAAGAATTCGAAATTAAGATTAACTTACCAAATGCCTCAAATTGACCATCGGTTGGTAGTTTCACCTCATCTACAACCATGATAACAGTAAAAGAGAAAAAAAATTGTCAAGCAACCAACAAGTTTCTGGATTTTAAAGCATGCCACTTGTGGACAACTTTGCAATGTCAATGAAATATGAATCGCTGCAGTTGTTATTACATGCCAAAAGAATGGCAGATTCTCCCATTACTAAATGATGTCATGTTGTTCAAAAAGGAAAGAAAAAAAAATACCAGTTTTGAGCGTATTCTGGCGCCGATGTTTAGCCATTGCAAAAGCAACTGCATCCTCTACCTTCAGAAAAGATAAATTACTTAAAAGAACCAATAAATATGGGGAGAGATACTTTTTAAATGTGCAAATGAACTGACCATTTCATGTGTTATTACCTCATAATGCTATAATAGCATGTCTATGATATCATAACCCTATGATAATGGTAATAAGTGAAAAAAGATGACATTCACAACTGCAAACACAAGGATGTGAAAAAAAACCTTTAATAAAGCCAGCTCCCTTAGACCTTTCTCAACTAAAAGCATGCTTTCAACATTTCTCTCTCCAGATATTTCACTGAAGCCTTGCATGACCTTTTCTCTTTCTTCTAAATCATTGTTGGCTGTTCAGTATGGAGATAAGAAAAAAATGGATTAAGCAAAACTGAGACATGTGGTTTTCTCTCCACTGAGAAAAAGAGTAAACACTGAATCTGAGACTCTAAGGAGCTGAAAAATATATGCAAAAGATCATTTAAATATTCATTTTCAATCCTACCAAAGGTCAGATGGAATATTTGTGGAAGGGGATGAAGTAAAGCATGCATTCAAATAAAATCTTACAAAAAGAGTCCTCCTCTTTGGCTCTTTGTCCAGCAGCTAATACTATTTCAACAGGAAGGGGGGCAAATGATGACCAATAGTCATGTTTTGCCCCAGCAATTTCTGCCTGAATACCTGCAAAAGGTGATATCCCCAAGAATCTAAGCTGCTCGGTGCAAAATGTATACAAGAAGAATTATGAACTTTGCGTATTAAAGAAACTGACTGCAATTGCAACTTTAGTTTACTCTCAGAATCACTTGGCCATTATATTCAAACGTAGTGTTTTAACTTTTATGGTGATTATGTAGGCAGCTATTTATCCAATAAAGCAGCTTCAACTCAAAAACAACAAAATCAGAAAATTCATGTGTTAAAAGATCAACACTTTACCATGTTCCACACATAAACTCCAATAACGAGCAAGCCAGCACCTCTTTAAAACAACCTCTTCCTAAGATGAAAACCACAGATTACATAACCATGGCATAAAGGAGTAAATTAAAAAATATGACTTCTACAAGAATAGAAATGAGGCCAACCATCTCTTCCTCAGTTAGCATCATCCTTTGAGTTACTGTTTGCAGTGATTTGATTTCACACTCCGCTTCATGGAGCTTCTCTAAGGCAGATGTTGCTTCGTCTCTGGCAATCTAGCTCACAATTTAAGAATAAAGAAAATTATGTTAAGCAAGGACATTTCCCCTTGTAAGAATGGTAAAATTCGAAAGAAAAAGCCAGAACATACAACATAAAATTTCAAGTTACCTCAGCCTCTGTCTGAAGAGCAACAATCTCTTCAGGTCTACCACCATGAGTTTGTGCTGCAACTCTTAAAGCAGCCTGCAAGAAGGACCATGTCACATGCTACTCATCTGCAGTTCATAAACCATGTCCTGACTAACATGTAAATAAAGAATTGAATTAGCACACTGATTTTGTAAGAAGAAGTCAGTTATAAGCAACAAAATCAATGAAACTATCTAAGGCGTTAAGAATCAATAAAACATGACCTCTGGCAACCCTAACCACAGATCTAAAGTACACACGAACTTTTGTGCTTACCCTCTATTGACTATTTAGATGGCATTTATTTACGTAGCAGATTCTTATTCTAAGATTTATTCTCAAAATTTATGCACATGCCTACTTAATGTGTATATTAATAAGCTTCTCAAACTAGTCATGAACAAAATAAGTACCGTTTCACAAAAAGTGATGCATAGAAAGATGTAGAAGTAAGCATAAATAAACTTAGCAAACACACAATAGGCACATAGTTCTTGAGTATTATGTAATTTTCAATGCATAATGAGACTGATAGACACATGCAGAGTAGTTTAAAGCTAGAAAAGTACAAACCTCCCTTTCCTGCAGTGCTGCCTCCTTTCTGAAGAGAAAGACAAATAGCACGTAAGAAAAAATGGAAAAAAAATAAATTGCAACATAAATTACATGTAAACCATGAAGCTTGCCTGCTTAAAAGACGTGCTTCTAGAGTTACACCTTCTCCAAGATTAGCAATCTATATTGGAATATGCTATGATTCAATTAAACGTACATACATACATGAGCTGTATAAAGTTCGTTCATTTATGTGTTACTTGTCTAGTCTTTAAACTTAGAAAATTTCACCTGTTTCTCAAGCTGCTGAACTCTTGCTTCTGCTTCCTCACACCTCTCCTCCGCAAGTTGAAGCTGGGGAGGCAGATATCATGATGGAGAACAAAAAATAACACTATGACAATATTATTAACATTTTCCATAGGCGACATTGCTTTTTTGGCTAACCAATTGACATTCCAGTTTTTGGCTCTGTGCTTGTTAGATTTTGAATATTGGCGGAAAGAATTTAATTTCAGTACCCCTTGAATACAAGAGGAAGCTCATATATATGGAGCTGAGGAAGAATAACAGAAGGAAGGAAGAAAAACGTGAAGCAAAATGTACAGCTCAGCAAAAGTAACAAACTAGCTAAGTAACGGGTGACTAAGCATGATGAATAACCAGCTGATGAGAATGTTATTAGCCCCCCTCAAGCTGGAGTGTACAGATCATGGAAGTCAAACCGAGAGATGAGAGGTCTAAAGACAGCGGGTGGATGTGCTTTAGTGAACAAATCAGCCAGTTGAGCAGAAGAGTTAACATGAAACAATCTGAGCACGCCAGCTTGAATTTTTTCACGAACGAAATGACAATCAAGCTCTATGTGCTTGGTGCGTTCATGAAAAACATGATTTTCGGCAATGGCAATAGCAGACTTGTTGTCACAGAAAACTTGAACAGGAACTGGGTGTTGGATCTGCAAATCTTGTAACAAATACAGTAACCATTGAAGTTCACAAGCAAGTGAAGCTAAAGCTCGATATTCTGCTTCAGATGAGGATCGAGACACAGTGGACTGTTTCTTAGAACGCCAGGAAACCAAAGCACCTCCAAGGAAAACACAATAACCTGTAACAGAACGCCTGGTGTCGGGACAAGTAGCCCAATCTGAATCACTAAATCCTTTGAGAAGTAAATCTGTTTGGGAAGGAAAGAACAATCCTTGGCCAGGGGAAGCTTTAATGTAACGAAGGACCCGATGTAATAACTGCAGATGGAGATCAGTGGGTCGCTCCATAAATTGAGAAAGGTAATGGACTGGAAATGAGATGTCAGGCCTGGTTGTTGTCAAAAACATTAATTTGCCAAGAAGTTGGCGATATGGAAGGGGATCAACCAGATCAGTCCCTGATGTTAGAGCAAGTTTAGTAGAGGCAACCATTGGTGAGGGAGCTGGTTTACAAGCAAGGAAACCAGTCTCCTGTAGTAATTCCAGAGCATACTTCCGTTGTGACAGATTGATGCCTGAAGGTGATCTGGCCACTTCTAATCCCAAGAAGTACTTCAATGTACCAAGGTCCTTAATCTTGAATGCATGATCAAGGAATTCCTTTGTCTCAGAGATAAGAGAAGAATCATTTCCAGCTAAAACAATATCATCAACATATACTGCAAGTGCAAGGAAGGAATTAACAGATCCCTTGAGAAAAAGACTAGGATCAGAAGCTGCCTGATGAAAACCATTACCAATGAGAGTGCTGGCAAGTTTAGAATACCATTGTTGACTTCCTTGCTTTAAACCATAAAGAGATTTTAGTAATCGACACACTTGGCCTGGTTTTGCCTTAGTATATCCAAGGGGGACTTGCATGTAGACTTCTTCATATAAGTCACCATGCAAGAAGGCATTGTTAACATCAAGTTGGTGAAGATACCACCCTTTGGCAGCTGCAACAGAAAGAAGGGTCCGAATTGTTGTCAACTTAGCTACAGGAGAGAAAGTTTCAATATAATCTACCCCATGCTGTTGTGTATATCCCTTAGCAACCAACCTGGCTTTATATCTCTCAACACTTCCATCAGCCTTGTGTTTAATTTTGTACACCCACCTGCAACCAATGGCAGATTTAGAAGGGGCCAAGTCCACTATCTCCCAAGTATGATTTGCTTCTAAGGCATTCAATTCAACAAGTATGTTGTGCAGCTTGATCATAAATCTTAGGCTCTAGTGAACTAGTAATGCTTATAGCAAAAGCTTTATGTGAGGGTGTGCAAGTGGCATAAGATAAGATATGAGATAAAGGATGAGGTGTGGAACAACCTGTATCAGTAGAATGTACAGAGGAAGAAACAACAGAATCAGCCAAAGCACAGTGATAATCTTGTAAGTAAGGAGGGGGATGTTTGGTCCTATGAGATCTTTGAACAGAAGGGTTATGAGGAGTTGGAGAGTGAGATGACTGGATTGGAGATGATGAAGGGTTATTAATAGGTGCTGAAGGAAGTTGTATGTCAGAGATGTTAGTAGTATCAAGGAGGTTATGATTCTGTGGTTCTGGATGGACTGATGTGGGGGAAACAGTAGGTACTACTAAGTTTGGTTGGAAACTATCTGTGTTTGGAAAAAGAGAGGAAGATTGAATGGAAGAAAAAGGAAAATCATGTTCATAAAATGTAACATCTCTTGATACAACAACAGTACCAGTATTGAGATTATAAAGTTTATATCCTTTCTTCCCTATGGGGTAGCCTATAAAAACACATTTGTACGCTCGATGGTCAAATTTGGTTCTGCCATGTGGTAAGGTAGAGGCATAGCAAAGGGAACCGAAGACCTTTAAAGAAGAGAAGTCTAGCGATATATGAAAAAGCTTATGATATGGACTATGGTTATGTAAGACTGGTGTAGGTAACCTATTTATCAAGAACACTGCATGAGCAACACAATCACCCCAAAAAGGATCAGGTAGAGAGGCTTGAAATTTTAGTGCTCTAGCTACATTCAAGATGTGCTGATGTTTCCTTTCAACAATGTTGTTTTGCTGTGGGGTTTGTGTGCATGAGGTTTGATGAATTAAACCTTTGGAAGAGTAAAATTTTGGCATGTTGAATTCTTGGCCATTGTCAGTTCGAATAATCTTAATTTTGGTAGAAAATTGTGTTTCAATGAAATGACAGAAGTTTTGAACTAAGGCCTTAGTCTGAGATTTTGATTTCATGAGGTGTAACCAAGTATATCGACTATGATCATCAACAATGGTTAGAAAATAATGGTCACCATATAAAGAAGCTGTCGGATAAGGTCCCCATATGTCAATATGAAGGAGGTCAAAACAATTTCTGTGTGTGATGTGCTAAGGGGAAAGGGGAGTCGTTTTTGCTTAGCAAAATGACATACATCACAGGGAGAAAAGTCACATACTAATATTGAAGGATCAAGAGAATTCATAAGTTTTATTCTGCTATGGGATAAATGGCCTAATCTATAGTGCCAAAGATTGTCCAATACAGACTTAGAAACTGAACATGTGGTAAATGTTTTTGAACATTGGAAAGACAAAGTGTGAGAAAGAATATAAAGACCACCACCCTGCTTAGCTGATCCAATCTGCTTCCAACTCTGTGCATCCTGAATGATACAAATATCAGGGTGAAAGACAAATACACATTGAGCACATTTGGTTAGTTTGCTTACGGAAAGTAGATTGAAGGTAAAACTAGGCACACACAAAGCATCGATCAAAGGAAGATGAGGTGAAAGTTTAACAGTGCCTATATGTGATACAGGTGAATGATGACCACTAGGTAGCTTAACAAAGGCTATGTTAGATTGTCTAAAAGAGTCAAATAAATCGAGTGAACATATTATATGATCAGATGCACCGGTATCTAGAATAAATTGGCTAGATGAAGAAATGCAACTATAAGCAGAAGCTAGGATACCTGAGCTTAGACTAAGACCTGTCACTGCATTCACATGACTTATTGAAGGAGCCATGTCAGATGACTGAACTAGAGAAAGAAGCTTTTGATATTGTTCATCGGTGAAAGACCTTGGAGTAGCAGACTGAGTGTTCTGTGTAATGCCATCAGGAGGTTGAACAATGTCAATACAATGAGCTTGAACAGATCGGGCCTTCTGCCTATAACCAGGTGGGAAACCGTGTTTTTTAAAACATTTCTCAACTGTGTGACCTGTGTAACCACAGTGAGAACAAATTGGTCTCCTTTGTTAGCAACAAACTTCTTAAACCCTCCTGAATGTGAGCCAATTGAACTTTTCTCCGACGAGCCTTTGATTGCTAGCACATTGGTTTCCATTTGTTGAGAAGTAAACATAGCATTAATCTGCCTTTCTTGTTGAAGAACAAGTGAAAAGACTCTGTTGATAGAAGGCAGAGGATCCATAAGCAAAATTTGTGTTTGAACGGTAGCAAAAGACTCACTAAGGCCTTTGAGAAATCTAATGACATAGTCATTGGACTGGTAAGCTTTGGCTACATTCTCAGCTCCACATCGACAAGAAGCAGGGATAGGTCTGTGTGTGAGAAGCTCATCCCATAATATCTTCAATTTGGTAAAATAATCGGTTACCGATAAACTATTCTGCTGGAAGGTGTAGATTTCTTCCTGGAGCTCAGAAATGCAAATAGCATCACATTGTGCAAATCGATCTTGAAGATCGGTCCAGACATCTTTGGCATTTTCGATCCATAAGATACTCTGAGCGATGGAAGGAGAAACAGAGTGTAATATCCAGGAAAGAACCAGCATATTACAGCGTTTCCAGGCAGCGAACATTGGATCTTCTTTAGCTAGAGTAGAAATCGATCCAGTCACGAATTGTAACTTGTTCTTCGCGAGCAACGCCATTTTCATCGCTCGCGCCCATGAATGGTAATTGTTGCCCGTGAGAATTGTTGAAACGAGAACTAATGCAGGGCTCTCGTTAGCATGAATAAAATATGGACAGGCTTCTTCAACCTTTGCAGTGGAATCTATCTTTGCCATGGATGAGCTAGCTCACGAGTGTTTGGATGAGGAAGAAAAGACGAGGGAAAGCACGATGGCTAGAGAAAATTTTCCCGCTCTGATACCATGTTAGATTTTGAATTTTGGCGGAAAGAATTTTATTTCAATACCCCTTGAATACAAGAGGAAGCTCATATATATAGAGCTGAGGAAGAATAACAAAAGGAAGGAAGAAAAACGTGAAGTAAAATGTACAGCTCAGCAAAAGTAACAAACTAGCTAAGTAACGGGTGACTAAGCATGATGAATAACCAGCTGATGAGAATGTTATTAGTGCTTGAAGATGATTGAGAGCCAAACTGATGTGCATGAGTACAATATCATTTTTTTTCAAATAAAACTTATCACACAACTTTATTAGATTCTACAATAAAACAAGTTACATGATAAAGAAGAAAAAATTTTACTGGAATTACCTTTTCAAGTAAACTTTCATTTTCATCCTGTAGCATATCAAGCTGTCATGAAATTCACACCGCATTACTGGTAGCATATAAAAAGATAAACATTTTCCTAAACTTCCTCACTTTTTGTCACGTAGACTTTATATTTGGACTTTACAGACTTGAACAGATTAAATAGATTTTTGAAACAGAAGCAGAAAAAAGAAGATGATGACCTATACACCATCTTTCATATATTTCCTTGGAAAATAATGTGATTAATGGATTCTAGAAGGGAACACATAATTAGCTTAAAAGGTGACTGTACCTCATCTTGTAGAGCAGAAGCAGACTGCTGACTTCCCCTTTCTTTTAAGCTGCTCATATTCCCATAATCCGCAGACAATCTGCTTAAACTTCAAATTTTTAGGGCACTATAGATAAAAGTGACAAAAATAAGGCTAACAATATTCAGTATCTTCTATATATGGAAACTGATCTCAGTATCTTCCATATATGGAAAACAGATCACTACAATTTATATAGTTTCTGTTTTTATGTGTAATCACTGAAATCTAGGAGATTTGTTTATTCTTTTGGTAAACCTAAAATTGGGGGAGTAGGATGTGGAAAATCAACACTTTCCACTGTTTTTATCCTTGTATATATTCTATTGAATCAATGAATGAAATAAGTTTTTTCCTCTCAATTTTTCCTTTCAATTTGTGACATGGCATCAGAGCTTTAGGTGTTTCTTTAACCATCTTCATCGCTGCACATTACCCACCATTCAATCACCACAATATGTCAAGCACTACCACTCATACTGAAGCCACTTCCAGCAGTATTGACGAAGCGCCGGTGATCCCAACACCTGGAGAGCTGCAACAGATCAATGCTGCCTATCGTCTCAACGGAAGGAATTATCTGAAGTGGTCACAACTAGTCCGCACAATCCTTAAGGGAAAAGGAAAACTCAGCCATCTCCTGGGAACGGGGCCAAAGGAGGGGGACCAGAATTATGCTACATGGGATGAGCAGGACTCTATGATTATGGCATGGCTTTGGAACTCAATGGCTCCTGAAATTAGTGATACCTGCATGTTCTTACCCACAGCGAAGGATGTCTGGGATTCAGTTCGACAAACTTACTCAAAAGTTAAAGATGCAGCCCAGATTTATGAATTGAAGATCAAGACAACCTCAACCAAACAAGGGAGTAAGACAGTTACAGAGTACACCAACCTTCTAAAGGGATTATGGCAGGAGATGGATCATTATCGAGTTATAGAGATGAAGAACAGTGATGATGCAGCAACCCTGAAAGCCTTCATTGAGAAGGACCGGACGTATGATTTTTTGGCAGGTCTTAATGCTGAGTTTGATCAGGTTAGAGTCCAAATTTTAGGCAAAGATAATTTACCTTCACTTAACGAAGTTATTTCAATTATCTTAGCTGAAGAAAGTAGACGAGGTGTAATGTTGGAACCAAAATTGATTGAAGCATCAGCAATGTTGACCAATGGAGGAAACCGGGGACCAAAAGGTGAAAACCAAAATGGTGAAAATGGAAAAAATGATTCCAAAAGTGCAGAAACCCGCGACAAACTATGGTGCACTTATTGCAAGAAACCAAGACATACCCGAGAGCAATGTTGGAGATTGAATGGGAGGCTTCCGAACAAGGGTGGAAAACATAAAACTCAAGGACAAGCTCATCAAACTTCATCACAACAGGAGGAAGAAAAGGCTTCAGATGCAAGGGATTTCAACAAAGAGGAAATAGAGAAGTTGAAAAACCTCTTGGCTACTCTTGATAAACCGTCAGGTACCTGTTCATTGGCACAATCAGGTAGGTTTCCAATTTCTCACTGTTTAAATGTCTCAGATCAGTCCTTTAAGAACTCCTGGATCATTGATTCTGGAGCTACAGATCATATGACAAATGCAGCTCACAATTTCAGTTCTTATTCTCCTTGCCCTAGTAGTCGAAAAATTTCAACAGCAAATGGGTCACCAACTACAGTAGCTGGTATAGGAAATATTAAAATCAGCCCTAAACTCATTCTTAAAGATGTTCTTCATGTTCCAAGACTGTCCACAAATCTCATTTCCATCACCAAACTTTCTCGGGATTTGAATTGTAAAGTAACTTTTTTTCCCACTCATTGTCTATTTCAGGACCAGGATTCGGGAATGATGATTGGATGTGCTAAGGAGAAAGGCGGTCTTTACTATCTAGAGGAGCTTGAGAAGTCGAATGTCAGCAAGTGGAATCAACCTATAACCTGCCTATCCGAGAACCATTCAACCAATAAAGGCATGATTTGGCTTCATCATCTTAGACTCGGTCATCCTTCCTTTAAAACCCTAGAGCGTATGTTTCCCTCTTTGTTCAAAGGATTAGATATTAAAATGTTCAATTGTGAGACTTGTGAACTTGCAAAACACAAACGTGTTGTTTTTCCTATTAGCAATAAAAGAAGCTCAATTCCCTTTGATTTAATTCATAGTGACATTTGGGGACCATCTCCAATTTCAAATATTTCTGGGGCACGATGGTTTGTATCTTTTATTGATGATTGTACTAGGGTTACATGGGTTTTCTTAGTCAAATCAAAAACCGAAGTCAGTGAGATTCTACCAATCTTTCATTCTATGGTAAAAAATCAATTTGGGGTTAGCATTAAAAGGTTTCGATCAGACAATGCCAGAGATTATTTCAACCAAACATTGTCTCCATTTTTCCAAAAAGAGGGAATTATCCATGAGTCGTCCTGTGTTAACACTCCACAACAAAATGGGGTGGCAGAAAGAAAAAATGGTCATCTTCTCTCCACAACCCGAGCCTTGTTGTTTCAAAAGAATGTTCCAAAAAACTATTGGGGGGAAGCAGTTCTTACAGCCACATATATTATAAACCGATTACCCACTCAGGTGTTAAACTCCAAGAGCCCTATGGAAGTCTTATCTCATTTTTATCCAAATCTTAGTACAACAATTCATCTTGTCCCTAGGATATTTGGGTGTGTCTCATTTGTTCATATTCATAGTCAAAACAGAGGGAAGTTGGATCCAAGAGCTCTTAAAACCGTCTTTGTGGGGTACTCCTCAACTAAAAAAGGCTACAAATGTTATCACCCTCCCACCAAAAAATTCTTTGTTTCTGCAGATGTCACCTTTACTGAAACAGAATCTTATTTCATTCAACCTTATCTTCAGAGGGAGACAACAATCGTGGAAGATAAGGATTTTTTCCTTCTTGATCTGCCCATAACCAAGTCTCTCCCAAACACTTCCATTACTACTAACCTTGAGAACCAATCTGCCGCTGAGTCTGAAAATAAAAAACCTGCTGCTGAGTTTGAAAAACAACCTGCCGAGTCTTCTCCACCATCAGAAACTGAGCCTCACCCATTATTAGACATTGAACCTTTCCCACAGCTTGAAAAACAAACAGACGGAGGCAATGAGACTACTACTGACAAGCGGTTCTCTCAAGTGTACTCAAGAAGGAAAGAATTTGCTCTGGAACCAAGGCAAGTCCATACATCAAACCCTAATTCTGGAAATGAGGTAACATGGCCTAATCCTTCTATTTCTTCCACTGATTTTTCATCCAATATTGATTTACCCATTGCACTTAGAAAGGGAACAAGAGAATGTACAAAACACCCACGGTATCCTATATCACATTTTGTGTCTTTTCAAAAATGTTCCCCAAGTCACAAAGCCTTCCTCACTAACCTCAACACAGTATCTATCCCCAAAACAGAATCTGAGGCTTTAACCTGTGACAATTGGAAAAATGCTATGAATGTGGAAATGCAGGCCTTGGAGAAGAACAACACTTGGGAGATAGTGGATTTGCCAAGAGGGAAAAGACCAGTTGGATGCAAATGGGTATTCACTGTGAAGTACAAAGCAGATGGCACTCTAGAAAGGTATAAAGCAAGATTGGTAGCCAAAGGATATACACAGACATATGGGATAGATTATCAGGAGACATTTGCTCCTGTTGCAAAGATGAATACTGTGAGAATTTTGCTATCTCTTGCTGTCAATTATGATTGGCCTTTACATCAATTTGATGTAAAAAATGCTTTCCTACATGGTGACTTAGAAGAAGAAATATATATGGAGGTTCCGCCTGGTTATGAGAAGAATATGGCCCCTAACAAGGTGTGCAAATTAAAAAAGGCACTGTATGGTTTAAAACAGTCGCCTAGAGCTTGGTTTGGAAGGTTTACAAGAGCAATGGTAGGCATGGGATACAAACAGAGTCAAGGGGATCATACACTATTCATCAAACACTCGAGCTCAAAGGGAGTTACTGCACTCATTGTGTATGTTGATGACATTATAGTGACAGGAAATGATCAGGAAGAAAGACAGAAACTAAGGCAGCTTTTAGCAAAAGAGTTTGAGATAAAAGAACTAGGGAACTTGAAATACTTCTTGGGAATTGAGGTAGCACGTTCAAGGCAAGGGATTTTCATGTCACAACAGAAGTACATCACTGATCTCTTGAAGGACACAGGGAAGTTGGCGTGCAAACCATCTAGTACACCAATAGACCCTAATCACAAACTTGGCGAGGCTGAAGAACACATGGCTATTGACAAGGAAATGTATCAAAGATTGGTTGGCAAACTCATCTACCTATCACACACAAGGCCTGATATAGCCTACGCAGTGAGTGTGGTGAGTCAGTTTATGCATAACCCTAAAGAAGTGCACCTTCAGGCTGCCTACAGGATCTTGCACTATCTAAAGGGGTCTCTAGGAAAGGGAATTCTGTTTAGAAAGAGTGACAGACTTAAACTTGAAGCCTACACTGATGCAGACTATGCTAGCTCCATAGTTGACAGAAGATCTACCACTGGATATTGTACATTTGTTGGAGGAAACCTTGTCACTTGGAGGAGCAAGAAGCAGAACGTGGTAGCTAGATCAAGTGCAGAATCTGAGTTCCGAGCAATGGCACAGGGAGTATGCGAGTTGCTATGGCTAAAAATCATCCTAGAAGACTTAAAAGTTAAGTGGGAAGGACCTATGAGGCTCTATTGTGACAACAAGTCCGCGATTAGTATTGCTCACAACCCTGTGCAGCATGATCGGACTAAACACATCGAAGTGGATAGACATTTTATTAAAGAGAAGCTTGATAGTGGTCTTATTTGCACACCCTTTGTTCCATCCAATTCTCAACTAGCTGATGTACTTACAAAAGGGCTTAGCAATCCTTTGTTCCAAACATTAGTTTCCAAGCTGGGAATGGACAATGTCTATTCACCAGCTTGAGAGGGAGTGACAAAAATAAGGCTAACAATATTCAGTATCTTCTATATATGGAAACTGATCTCAGTATCTTCCATATATGGAAAACAGATCACTACAATTTATATAGTTTCTGTTTTTATGTGTAATCACTGAAATCTAGGAGATTTGTTTATTCTTTTGGTAAACCTAAAATTGGGGGAGTAGGATGTGGAAAATCAACACTTTCCACTGTTTTTATCCTTGTATATATTCTATTGAATCAATGAATGAAATAAGTTTTTTCCTCTCAATTTTTCCTTTCAATTTGTGACAAAAAGAAAGTAAGAACCTAAAGCAGTCCGATGGGCATTTTAAATGATCCCATGGTCTTGAGACCTTAACACTGCATGATGGCAATGGGCTTAAACAATTCCAGTAGAAGGCATTATGCATTCTTGAATACTGGAAGAGCAGCAGAAAAGCCTTTTGACTGAAGAGAATGAACAATATAGACCTCTATTACTCATATTCTTTATCTTGTAACTATTTTCTATAAGAACATGCTTAATGTTGTTTAAAATTCTGACAGTCGGTTCTAAATTAACATCCTGTGAATCAGAAATGTTGCTCCCTTTGATGGCTGATTTCTTCAGCCTCTTGCATAATAATCTAAAAGGGAAAATTCACATAATATGTATAAAACTAAAACATTTGATTGAATGTTAAATTCTAACGTTGAAGCCTTGAATCCTACGCACCAACCCCCACGGCGATTCCAAAAAAAAAAATACAGTCTTGTTCTATAAAATACCTTTTATCTCTCCGACTATCAGTTGAAGCCTCTGTTGTACTAGCAGATGCCTTTCTTAACTGGACGAATAGGAGAGTCAGAAGGTATAATAGGAACCGGCTTGACACCTAAATGTTGGCGACCTGCTGTTGTGGATAAAGGTTGTTCCATAGAACTGGTTAATTGAGATGACAGGCCAGCAGTTGAAGCCTGTGTGGTCAGACGCTGTTCTACAGAACTCTGCATAGATGGTCGTCCAGCTGAAGAGGAATAAGGTGAATCGGGCAGCTCCACAGAGCTGATAGAATGGGATGGTTGGCCACTTGAATGAGCTGATATTTGTTTCTCCATAGAGTTGGCAGATAGAGAGGTTTGAGTGCCTTGTGTGGAACGTGATGGTGGTTGATCCTGATTGGCATGAACTGACTAATTGCAAATTTAAAGTTACAAGTAAGATCTACATTCATCTGTAATATTTATAAGCATTAAACAAACAAAAAACGTTAGACAACTGATCCTACTCAGTTAACAGACAAATTACCAGAGGAGAAGATGGCCGACTTGCTCTTCGACTAGCTAGCCCAATGCTTGCTGTGCCAGTCACTGAACTATTATTATTCACAAGGTCATCCTCATCATTGTCCTCATCACCTCGTTGTTCTGAAGCCTGTTGCACAGGCCTTTGAGCCTTGGTTTTGACCTGTGTTTCAGAAAGGAGGTCCATATAAGAATGCATTACTCTGTACCATAATATAAACCTCTAGCATTCAAAACTGTAAATTTTTTCCTTAAACTCACATCATAACTTGTCTGCTCAGGCTCATGCTTCTTCTCTCAGATTAGCATGACAAACAAGAAGCAAGCTAAAACAAATGCATAATAGGTAATGACAAAATTACCATAGAAGGGCGTGACTGCATTGCCCTACCACGAGCAAGACCAATGCTTGCTCTGCCACTAACTAAATGGTCATCCTCTTCATTGTCCTTGTCGGATGTTTTTCTTGTAGCAACTTGTGGCAGGCGCTTCTGAGCAATGTCTTTAGTCTGCAAAATTATACAGTGTAAGCCCACTGAGAACGTTCTTGTTGGTACCATCAGGCATTTGCATGTGATGTATAAGTCACAAAGGTTACAAACGTAAAACTAGATATCTATGAATTACCCTATTCAACAAACACCTTTTCAACTCAATATTAAACTTTCATCTCTAAACATAGTTCAAGCTACAACCCAAAATCATTTCAAAAAAAAAAAGCTACAACCCAAATTATAAGCAACAACGTGTTCCGATCACCAAATTTGTACTAATAAGCACATAACATAAGTAATTTCACACTTAGGACACAATGTTCACCAAACAAGTAGTTAACTGAATGGTACACTGCTCTTTTCAATAAGTAATAACACATTGCGGTAAAACCCTAGAGCCATAAAAGACTAAATCATTTAATTACTGATTTTTAGTGCTTAAGCATGCATGAATTGGTCACTCAAATTATTAACTTATGGTTTAGCTTGTTTGCACTCTCAGTTACAACTGCATACCTTGTTGACATAATGCTACATTCAACAGAGACAAGTCAAGCCATGTTTACAAAAACACAGTACATTCATAGCTCCCAAAAAAAAAAACCCTTAAAATTTTAGGTTTGAAACTTAACCAACTTTAGGTAAAATCTATTGTATACTCAAAGAAATAAAAATCCGTCACAAATGTACCCTAAACTAACAATTTAACTTGTCTAATTGCATTCATTTTCTTGCCCTGAAACTCACTTGACAAAGACATGTCTATCTAAATCAGATAATCATATAATTACCGCAGAAAAGCGTGACTGCCCTGCTCTTCCACCAGCGAGCCCTATGCTTGGTGTACCACTCACTAAAAGGTCATCCTCGTCATCTTCCATGTCAACTGGTTGTTGTGGTTCTCGCCTTTGGGCTATGTTTTTGCTCTGGATTTTACAAGATAAGTCAAGGTAAGAACATGTTTATTTGCAATATCAAACCAGCTAGCATGCGGCCATGAACAAACTTTAGAGCAAGCAAAGAATGTTTTGAAATACATAATGACGCAAGATAATACTATTAATAGTGGTCAAAAAAATCTTCTAAGGGAAAGGGTTTTTTGTTGAACTTGTCTAATGGAGTGTGTAGAACTACTTCAACTAGTCCGTGCGTCTCAATTGCCAAACACACACAGCTGGTGTAGATAAAACCAAATTCATATTAGATAATTACCACAGCTGCAGGAGAGCGTGAACGCATTGACCTTCCACCACCGAGACCTATGCTTGCTGTGCCACTGACTAAAAGGCCATCCTCATCATTGTCCTCATCAGATGGTTGTTGTGTCATCAATAGCGATGCTCGCCTTTGAGGCATGTTTTTGTGCTGGATTTTACAATGTGAGTCCAGGTAAGAGCATAATTAATAGCATGTCAAAACTCTAGCAGATACAAGTATCCAACCATGAAAATTTTAAGAATTTAGAGGAACATAAGAGTTCTTCTAAATGCATAATGAGTCGCGATCAAAGTAAGGAAAGTGTCTTTTAACTTAACTAAACTCTCTTTCCTCTTACTCTCACTTAAAAACCATAGGTAATCTAAACCAAATTCATATTAGATAATTCAATATATAATTACCGTAGGAGAGCGTGCCAGCTTTGCCCTGCCACCAGCAAGCCCTATACTAGCCGTGCCACCCACTAGAACATCTTCATCATTGTCCTCATCAGCTACTTTTTGTGCCATTGCCTGCGGCACCCGCCTTTGACCGATGCTTTTGTTCTGGATTTTACAAGTTAAAATCCCAGCAACCAATAAGAAGAAAGAACCATATATTTCCAATGCCAAGCTATGGCATAGCATAATAGTTTTGAAAATGTCCACCGAAGAAAGTGTCTATGCCAGAAACAGATTATGGGGTAAGTTGAAAAATGGCATATTGGCATATAAATATTATTTTAATCCATTGTTTCTTAAACTATAAATCTTTATGTGGGAAATCTTCACTTTCCCTAACTGATATGAAACTTCAAATTAATGTAAAAATTTGTTAAAAACATAGCGTCTGGGACAAATACTCGTATCTGAAACCCTATCCCGAATCCATGTAACATTAAATTACCATAGGAGAGCGAGGACGCATTGCTCTTCCACCAGCCAGTCCAACGCCTCCCATGCCACTGATGTTATTAGCATCATCATCATCATCATCATCCTCATCGTTTTGCTGGTGCGCCATAACGGCCGCCAGCCTCTGCGCCGCCGCTTTTGTTTGCGCCTTCCTCACGTTCCCCATGCTTCCGTAGTTTGATCCGGATCGTGTGTTGCGGTGCATCGGGGACGAAGATGTCACTGGGGATACTGGCGTCCCTGGCGTCGCCGGGCCCGCCGTGCTCTGTTGTGTCTCGTATGTTAACTTCCTCCTATCCATAGTCACTGCGAGAAACAAACAGAAAACCAAAAGAAAACAGATAATCTATCAACATTAAGAGAAAAAAAAAAACTAAATGTTGAACTTAACTTACCAGGGTGATCAAAGAGAAGACTCTGTTTTTCAGTAAAAGGTAAGAAAAAACAAGCATTTTTCTGTGACACAGAACAGAAAAGAATGAGAAAATGGTGATTGGTTTCTAGAAAAATGTGGGAAAATTGAATAGTCTTCGGGGAGAAATTTGAATAAACGAAAGGATCCCATGGCTTGGGCAAGAAACGAGGGAAGTTTTAACGGTCTTTCTATTTTTATTTTTTAACTTTCTTTTACATATAAACTATCAAATACGTCCCTAGGGGTTAATGCCTAATTTGTTTTTATTGAGGGATATTTTTGCAATTAGAGGATAAAACGATTGCAAAGGAAAATTAGAGCATGGGGTCATAATAACTTATAGATAAAAAATAAAATAACATATAAATATATAAAATACTAATAATAATTAATAATAAAAAATTGACTTATTTCCTATTCAATAAAAATTGTCCAACAAGTTGTTAGAATAAGTGAAAGTGAATTTATTTCTCTGGTATTTAGACATTGTTCGAATCTTGGAAAAACCATTATTTTACCGTTTACCACTTTTGATCTGAATAAAATTAATCTTAAACAGTAAAACAGATGAAAATACCTTTGGTTACAAAAAAAAACTCTTTTATAAAAAGATTATATATGATTCATTGTCAGTATATAGTCTTTATACATTGTCAATGCACCAAAAGTTGACACTTTATCAACAAGCCTTTGTGAGCAAATTGAAAAAAAATTATTTATATTTATTTTTAAGGACTTGATATTTTTTAGTTTACTTATTGATAAGATATCATCATTTAAAACATTGACAATATATAAAAATTATATATTATCAATACATCATATCCAAACCCTTTATAAAATATAGTTGTCTAGAGTGTATTTTTTTTTTCATTCAATAATTTTTTTTTCATATTTTATACTTTTTCCATCTTAGTTTGGTTTTTGTGAAATTAGAGATTCGATATCGTATTAAAATTTTAAATTTTTTTATACAGAAGATATTTCATAATTTTTAATTTCAGCAAATTTAAAAAAACAATAAAAAAGATTTAGTTTATAAAAAATCAAGGATTTCAAGTTTTTCTATATATATTGAAAAATTCAAATATATATAAAGAACAAAATTAAAAAAATAGAAAAACGACATTACAAAATAATTCATTTTATGTTAATTTTCATTAATTATAAACTTTTAAGCACGTCAATAATCATCTTGATAAATATTCCTCTTGATAATTTCTATAATTTTTTTTGCCACGAGAGCCTTTTTTCGATTAACTTAAACGTGAAAAACAATACTTATACCACAAAAATTAGATTTAGGTTTTCATTATAAACTTGGGTGCTTTTCCAATTCCTTAAAACCTGAAATTTCATTGTCTTTCTGCATTTCAAACATTATAAATTTTAATTCCACATATGATTTTGCCTTTCTTATATCCATAAAATAGTCAATAGTTTAAATTCAAAATAGGATTAAATTCATGAAACTCATCAATTATACACGTGCCTTTAAGACAAGAAGGAAAATAAATTCTTGACTTCCAACCACGCCATTAAATACGAGACATTAAAGATTCGAGGTCCGAGCCTACCAAGCTAGAGATATTCATTTCGTACCTACCAATTACCAAATCAGCCAGTGGCATTTATGATTTTTTTTTTTTTATCTAGATCATCCGGTATTCCCATACCTTTGGTATAGGACTAATCCGGATTCGAGCCGGACAGGACCCAAAGGGCGGCAAAGCTCTCCCTCAAGAGTTTTAACACAGCTGCATACCCAGAGACTCGAACTCGAGACCTCTGATTAAGTTAAAATAGCCCCCTGCCAGCTGATCTACCTGCTCTTGGGATTTATGAGTTGTAACTTAGGTCAAGAATTAATTTGAGATACTCATAAGTTGAGCCAAAATAAATTCGAATGGAAATTAAGCAAAGAATTAAGAAGGTGAAAGTGAACCAAAATTCTCTCTGACCAAACTTTTTAGGATTAATTTTTAATTTAAATTTTTTTATATACAATAAATAACCATAGAAGTGAACTAGACAATTCCCAAGCATCACCAAGGAGGTCCAGTTTTGGTAATGAAGGCTGGGAAACAGAAACGCCTCAGCTTGAAGAGACACAAGCTGTTAATACAGCGGACAGTCCTTCCCAACATGAAATTGACATTGAACCCTGTGATTTCTCATTTGATCGAAGACCAAGAAGCTGAAATAATACAGCATTCGAGTTTTGATTTTCAACTGCTTGTATAGAGTTGCCATCCGGTAAAACTAGATAAATTTTTAGATTTGGCTCCATTAAATAATTTTTCACCAAATACCAATACTTTCCAATACAGAAATCATAAGTGAGGGCGAAATTCAATTGATTTTATTATTGATCATTGTTTATTGATAAAACAATCAATAACAGAGACGAGCCAACCCAAAATTTCCATTAGACTCATCATGATTCAAAGAGTTCTAATGGAAATTCCAGGGAGATTAGTTTCAAAATAAAGGCAAGACAGAAGCAGAAAATGAAAAGATCACCAAACTTTTATTCCAGATGACAATTAAAGGTACTTAGATTAACATCTTTCAAAAGATAAAAGACCCAGAAATCAAATACTAAAAAACAGAAAAACAAGCACTTGCTTTCTGGCTTATTATGACATGACAATCTTGACCGCAAACAAAGACAAATTTCTTCCAGAATAAGCATGGTTATTCACTACAACTTCGAGCACTCAGAGAAAGTAGCATTTAGTACGAATTCACAGTCCAACAAGTGAACAGGACATAAAATCAGAGGTAAGGAAGAACATGATCATTCAATCAACTGAACCTGTTCTTACTTGCTTATGAAACACCATCACTGTTTTTTTTGTATAAATGGGAATGATCAATGGTAAGAACTAGCTGGATAATGTTGGAATTTAGAAAGAAGGGAATGAACTAACAAAATTAAAGGAAAAAACCTGACTTCAAAAGAAAACAAAATAGGAAAAATACATAGTTCAGTATAGGCAGATAAATAAGAACTGAAATTACAACCTTTGAGAAAGACTACTTGATCCAGATAGTATGAAAATGTTTCAGCTTCAATAACAAAACTTTCTGACTGAAAAATCCACTCTCACAGCAGCATTTTGATGGAACATTTCTGGAACAAATTTATTACCTGCATACAGCAATAAACTCCATTTTCAATTGAGTAAAAGTGACAATTCACCGTTCAAAGCACAACTAAATGCGTAAATGCAGCAAAACAGGAAGATAAAACATTTCCTAATACCAAATAGTTCAAAAAAACATCTCCTTAAGATAAAACATAGATGCTAAAATTATAAAGTTTCTTCACCTTGGCAGGAAGATGGCAGTCGGATTTCCAGGGGATGGAGGATTCTGATTTAGCAGGGATGCAAGAGGACCAGCTTGATCATAAGCATCAGGGTCAGTGGCGGACAATACTTCTACCTCTTCGAGACCAAGTTGTCTTTTGATCAAGTCCAAATTCTCCTGAAGGACTTCAATCTCTCCAAAGGGCAGCTTTAAATCCAGGGCTTGGGCACCAATTTTAATAGCCTCATCCTTCTTGAACCTCAAGAATGGCATACAACGTTTCTGGATCTGTTTAAAGTCTGCTGACTGACCAACAGTGCTCTCCTGTAATGCTTTCATTATCTCCCCATCTGATGCAAAAGTATGGGTCTCATTGTCAAACATCCTTTGGAGAATCTGCAAACACTCTGCTTGCCATCCATCAAATTGCTTATTCACAAAAATTAGGCCTTTTAACTTGTCCTCAGTTAGTGATGTAACCGGGGCGCCTTTCTTATTAGCTTTCTTTGAGCCCAAAAGCTGCTTCTGGAGCAGTTTCCTCATCAATACAATCGAATCTTGCAAATACTTATTGGCACTCTTGAGTTTTAGATCTGGAGAATCTGCTGTAGGCCAGCCTGCTTTTACCACAAAGCCATCCTTCTTCAAAAGCTCTCTCCAAACAAACTCCGCATAGTGAGGGCAGATTGGAGTGATAAGCCTAGTCTGCACATCCATAAAGCGCCATACAAGGTCACAGTTCATGCCACCACTGCCACAAGAAAACCTATACTCATCCCTGGCAGCTTGAAGGTCATAAAAGCCAGTTTTGAGAGCCTCACGAAACATGTAATCCCGATAACTCTGCTCAGTCATTTTGACAGCGATGTTTATCTCATTTTCAAACACCTTATCAGCATAGGTAGATGGGGGACCTGTCCTCAAAGACGATTCTGCAGCCACAATCTCTTCCATAAATGCAATCTCTTTCGTAAGCCGTAAGATTGCAGCATTGGCTGTCTCAAAGACAAAGTTTGCATCATCTACACCATCCCCAGCATCAGCCAGAGCGAATCTTGTAGCATCAGCAGAGAATTCCTCAATGGCCTGGCGCAATGTCCTGAAATTTCCAGTAGACTTGGACATCTTCTCCGAATTGAGCATAATATGTCCGTTGCACCTGAATCCACGAGGCCAGTGATCCTTGGACATGATTGCTGTGTGGTTGTAGATGCAAAATGTCAAATGGTTCTGGATAAGGTCTTTTCCAGAGACTCTAAGATCAAATGGATACCAGTATTCAAACTCCTGCTTCATCTTATTAAGAATAAAGGAAGGGATATCAGAAGATTTGGGATAGGGACCACCACAGAAGAGAAATTCCCAGACCTCATCAGTCATCTGGGCAGGTTTAATCACATCAGTGCTTTTTCCATACATATCCCCATTTTGTAAAAAATGAGCAACTGTGTAATAAGCCATGTAAATGGTTGAATCAGATAATGACTCAACAAGGAATTCTTCATCCCAAGGAATGCGAGTCCCAAGCCCAAAGGATCGTGAGCAAGCCCATTGGTTCAACCATCCTAAAGTATGTTCAAAGCCATGTCGTGTCTCATCAGAGTATAGATTCATGTTGGATAAGCACTCCTCAGCTAATTTTACCCATTCTGGTTCCCCATATGTGATGTACCATTGATCTGTAAGAGCCACAACACACTCATCACCAGACCTTGACATGACCTTCTTCTCAGGCTCACTATAAATTACTGCCTGGCCCGTCTCAATCAGTTTGGTCCTTATCAGTGGCTTAGCTTCCTGGACTCTTCTTCCCGCGTATTCTCCAACAGTCATGGTACCCTCTGTAAAACCTCTCAAGTACACCAACCTCTTTGCCTCGGCAAGCTTGTCTTTCTCATTTTGACTTTTAATTTTCAGATCCACACAAACTTTTTCAGCTGCCCTGTCTCCAAATTCTGGAATGTCAATGATGGGTACAATCTCAAACGGCAATACCCACTCATCTTTCACCCCAAACTTTGCCCGAAAAGCTGGTTTTGCTTTCAAATCATGTAAGGCCATGTAATCATCAGGAGCGTCACTAGGAACACTGGTCACGATTCCTGTACCTTTGTCTGTTAGAATTGTCAGCATTGGAAGAGCATATATGATCTCATTAAATGAGAGAGGAGACTTTACAGGAAGACCAATCAGATCATAACCAGTAAGCTCAACCAAGCAAGTAGGCTTCTCAGGCACACGGGAAAGCTTCTGATAAGCCAGGTTGAGTGCTGCTCTCTCTGTCAGAATAAATACCTCAGTTTCATTGATTTCAAAGGCTCCATACTTCCCCTCAGGCAATACCCAGCAGTTTGTTTGCCCATACATGGTCTCAGGCCTCAATGTTGCAGCAGCCAGAAACACTTTTTTCCCTTCCAAAACACTCATTTTAGCTGGAAAAGGTGGCACCACTTCCATCTTAATAATAGTATATTCTTGAGGCTGAACTCCTTCACCAGTTGCCCTATCATGATCAGCACACGGCTGACCATCCAATGGAGAATATATAGTATACCTCATATCTTTAACAATCCTACCCATCGATTTCAACTTCCTCATCTGCCACTTAACAAATGAATCAAAATATGGATTCATATCTGTAGTCACAAACGACCGTCTCCAATCACAGCCTAATCCAAATGCCTTAAGGTCTTGAACAGCCAATGGTGGAAAGAATTTCAACCATTCATAAGGGTTCTGAAACTTGGATATCTCACCATCCGAAAGTCCAAAACTCCTCATAATTTCCCACTGAAACATCTGTCCACTAGATTTAGACGCTGCTTTAGACTTTTTCCCTTTAAACTTATCAGGCGCTACATTGGCACCTTCGTTCGGGTCAGATTCTTCTTTTGGTTCAGGTTCCTCATCTACTACCTCATGAGGAAAAACGGGTGGCTCACCAAATTGTTGGATTTCTCTAGCAAGCTTATCAGCAGAAGCCTTGATTGGCATACCAGTACAGTGAAATGCAAAAGGCAACAACACATTGGCCCCTCTTAATCTATGGTAAGCAGCAGCAAACTCAAGTTTCGAAAGTGAAAAGGCATGACCCAGATGCAAAAAACCATTCATATACGGAAAAGGAAAGTTCCCAAAGAATTTTTCACCTGGTTGAGGTGGTTTTTCACAAGATTCTGCCTTGAACAAATCTTTTTCCTCCCACCAAACTCTAACCTTTGACTCGATTTCCAGCAGTTTATCTCTCCTTGCATAGCTCTTCCCTCCCTCCGTTGCCATCTCGTGAAATTGATGGAAACTGATTAAAGCGAAACAACAAAGAAAGCCCAATTCACAAAAAATGAAACACAAAGACAAGAAAAAAAATAATGGAATAATCTTTGAAAGCAAATGTACCAGAGCCTATTGAGGAAGATGGCGTTGAGCCTACGGGCGGGCTCTCGAGATCGAAGAATCTTTGCTGAGTAGCAGCGATAAATGGGCTGAGATGAGAGAGCATAAAGAAAAAAGGCGGAGACCGCAGTGAGTTTCAGCTTCAGTTACGGCTTATAGTTGTTCATTTTGTTTGCTCATAGAGGTTCTTAGGGTTTTAATATTTTTCTTGATATTAAATTAGACAGGCCTTTTTCAACTCTTTTATCTGTTCAAGACATAGGAAATGGCCCAATTTCTACTACCATTTGCAGCCCACTGAAAAGTGGCAAATAACTGAATTTTATTAAACCAATCCCATGTTTATAGCTAGGGGTGTAATTGAGCCGAGTCGAGACGATCCAGTACTAGGCTCGAGCTCGGCTCGGTTCGAAGACTCGAAGCTCGAAGCTCGGCTCGCTAGATACTCGATCCACTCGAAGCTCGGCTCGTAGGCTCGAATTTGATTTTATAAATTCAACTTGACTCATCATTTTTCAAGCAAAATTCAAATACAACTTAACAATAAAAATTTAATATTACTCAAAACAAGTAAAAGTAATCACAAGTACTGCCTCGGTGCCTCCCAAGCACAAGGCAGTCATCAACTCATCATATTCTACTTATAGATGACAGTAATTCTCATCAAAACATCAATCTTACATAAACAGAGATAATACTATGCTAAATTAAAGTATAACAACATAATATTCAAAACTTAAAACGCATCAAAACAACATAGATCAGATTCAGAACTCAAAAACATAACAATTCAAAGTATAACTCTTGCAAATCAAAATAATCTAACATTCAAACTCAAAATACAACTTAAAAGATAGGATACAACTCAAAATAAATCTCAAACACAAACATCTCAAACATAACTCAGAATTGAAAAGTCAAAATGCAACTTGGTAAAAAAGGAAATAGACATTCACTCAAGCTTGATCCTCAAAGAACAGCCATCCAAATTTCCAACAACTGCAAATGAAGATGTAAGTAATGAACAGTTTAGGTACTCAAAACATGCTAAAAAATATGAAAACTCTTACTTTAAAGGATTGGGAGGAAGATTTCAGTTGCTTTCTTATAGTTTAAAAATGGTTTATAGACATAACATAACTGATTAAGATAAAACAACAAACACAAAGAAGATATCAAGCAAAACTATCTAAAGCCAATCAGAAAATGCACAAAACATGTAGAAGTAGTGCATTAGCAATCATCAAACACCAATAAAGAATTAAATCAGTAATATTAAAATAAATTAATTAAGAAAACAAAACAAAAAATTAAGTTTCAAATCAAGAAACAGGAAATTGGCTCTGTTTGGGACATGGATATTTGCAGATACAAACAAACCTTAGCTGTGGCCTGTGGAGATCGTTGTTGTTGCTGTTCAATCCTTTGCTCCTTTACTGAATCTACCTTGAGTGAACTGGCCTATAATAATTTAAGATATTTCATTAATTAATAAATTTATATTTATAAATTAACAAAGTAATATATTATAATTCACTGTCAAATAACAATGGATACGATTCATACACTAGTAATGTATAAAATATATATTCATATATTTACTGGATCTAAATATTCTTGACTAGCCTAGCTACTATAATAAACAGATCACATAAACTAGATCCTGCATCCATGGTTTGGGTCATTGACTTACAAAAAATTTTGTTCATTAGGTTTTGACATCATCAAACACCAATAAAAAAATCAGTAATAATAAAATAAATTATTTAAGAAAACAAAATAATTATTAAGTTTTAAATCAACAATCTAATTAGAAATGAGAAATTGTACTTTGTTTGAGACCGCATGTTAGTGTGACCCACTGATGTAAAAAAGCATACTTCACATATTACTACAAGTTTCATATGTATCATACTATCATTATCGCATATTTCTACAAGTTTGAGCACCATGTTAAGCAACGTGTAAATAGCTTTAAATTGTGGAGTCATGTGGCTAGCTAATACTTCACAGCTATTATCGTTTTGCATGATAACACGTTTAAACCGACATGTTGCAATTGCAGAAGACGAAAACTGCCAGTATAATGAACCTTAACAGTGACTATACTAAGGATTTGGAACTTGAGACATGGAGACAGAAACAAACCTTAAGTGAGAGTAGGCATCGATCAACCTTATAGCTCCACACCGATGAATGAATCGAGATTTGAGTAAAATGGGAGTATGGGTTCGTGAAGAGAGTCTTAGATCTGTGATTGTTGATTGGGTTTGCCGATTTGGGAAAGCTTGAAGAGAGCGGCAGCTGCGGCACCGCTAGAGTAGGATTGGGTTTGGGTTCGTGGGTGGGATTGGGATTTTGTTAAGCTTGAAGAGAGCGACAGCTGCGGAACCGCTGGATTTGTCGATTTGGGAATTTGCGGCAGTTGCTAACTTGCTGCAAATGGGTCATGAAACCTTTATAAATGTTGATTGTCGATTGGGAAAGTTTGAGCTTTGGAGGGATTGGCACTGCTGGGTTTGTCGATTCGGGATTGGGAATTTGTTTGGGACGGTGGGACTTTAGGTTAGGGTTAAGAAGGTTAGGGTTAAGACTTAAGTAGTAATAACTATGGTTAGGTTAGTTGGTGGGTCATGGGTATTTATGTTATATTACATATATATTAAGGTAAAAAAACGTAATCTAAATAATTAAATAATAAAATATATAATAAAATTAAAAAAGCATAAAGCTCGCGAGCCGTTCGAGTTGAGTATTAAAAAGTTCGAACTCGGCTCGACTCGTTTTTCGAGTAGCTGAAGCTCAAGCTCGACTCGAAAATGAACAAGTCGAATTCGAATAATCATTGAACCGAACTTGAGTAACTCACGAGTAGCTCGACTCGTATAGCCCATTGAAAAGTGACAAACAACTATGTTGTACTGAACCAATCCCCAATTTCCATTTAGGTCAGAAAAAATGGGCCTGAGCATACTATACCATAATCAATATATTTCATTCATTATCAAATGGAAGACCTCAAAATCTGAAAGTTTCCTTTTTGCTATTAAGTTAATATTTCATTGATCTTCTCAATTTTGTTTTTAATATTAAAAGAATTTATGTAAAACCATATCGATATTACTAATAATCTTTTGATTAAGTGATTAAATATGAATTACAATATATTGTAAAGTTTGATTTTCAATTCAAACATTCTCATCCTATCTTAGTTATAAATTATTTCCCTTCTAACAATTATATGTATAGAAATTGAAATTAGAATCTTAAATTTATAAAATTTATAATCTTAAAAATTAAGATATAATCATTTCATTCAATGCTTTACTCGAAATCTGTATTATTTTTTTGTTTTTTGTGAATATTTAATATTAATTTCATTATTTTTTGTGTAATTACTAGTATCTTTATCTGTTTTACAATATGAGACTAAACCTATTCGAGCCAAAAATGGTAACCAAGAAAACCCTCTTAACAATAAAGACTCCAATATTCAAATCACATCCAAATACATGAGAAAAAAGTTCATTTTCTTTTCTTCCAATCATTTGTTAATAATATTAATTTCATTATTTGATCATTATGAAACATCCACAAATATTGCAATCCAACTAAATTTAAAATTTAATCTAATACATATATATATATATATATATATATATATATATAAAAGCCAAAGCACTTGACTATAAGTAGAACATCCTATGTGGATAGTCTAAAAAGTTTACACTTATAATATCCTAAAATAAAAAAATAATATTTATTTAATTTTTTTTATAGATAGGAATCTATATACATTAAAATTTTAAAATAAATTTAGTTATTTTTTAAAATCAATTATCTATTTCAATTTCTAAAAGATAAACATATATATTTTTATATATTTAAAAATTAAAGAAAAATCTCATATTATTTATAAATTTCTTTACTCATCTTTTATCAATATACATGTATTGTTGTTATATACATTATTTATAGAAATAATTAATTTTGATATAAATTTTTTATATGGATACACTTTTTTAAAGAAAAATGCAAACATATTTTATATTAACACGTGATATGTGTGGTAAGATGAATTTTTTTCATCTTTAAATTATAAAATGTCCACAAAAAATCACTTAATCATTTATCAATATTACACTTCTAATTTCAATAAGATTCAGTTTTTTATAATAATTTTATATCTTTTATAATATATATATATATATATATATATATATATAAGACCAAAACTCTTGGCTAAAAATAAAATATCCTAGGAAGATACATTTACTTTTTTTATATTTAAAATAATAAATTGATTATCTTTCAAAAAAATAATAAATTGATTTTAATTTTGATATAATAATTCTATTCAATTAATTATTTAATTTTAAAATATTTGAAATTTAAAAAAATAGATTTCAACTATATTATCGTAATTTAAATCAAATAAAATTTATATCAGACTTTAAATTTTTTATCTAATTTTTAAATTTAAAAAATCTATATATTTTGATCAAAATTATCTTAAAATTTTAAACCTTTTAGCAAAAACATTAAAATTGGTTATTTAAGTTTATATATTTTAGTATTGAATTAAGCTTCCATATCTTTTTTTCAATTTTCATTTATTCCTTTTTCAAAATTATTTGTTCAATCATTTTATTTGGAAAAAAAAAGTCCATATGTATTATTTATTCTTTTGAAACATGTATGATCTTTAAATATAGCATTTAATTGTTTTGAATTTTAAACAACTCAAATAATAAATTATCTTTAGTTTTATTTCTATTAACATCTTTACATTACCTATCTTTTATGTTTGACACTATTATAAATAATTTTTTTAAAAACCCTAAAAAATAGAGTTTTCAACACTAATTAATTTTATAAGATTAATTTGGAGTAATCTAAATTCAAATTTTAAAAATAAATTAGCTTTGGACATGCAATATTAATCAAAATCTATTAAAGATTAATATAGTAAGGATTGTTTTCATTAAAATTGTAGTTATTTAATTCAATTATTAAATATTTAAGATTTGTGATATTTAATTTTTAATTTTTTAATTGTTATTTGATTTTGAATTATTTTTTAATTTGTGTATTCTATATATACATCGAGTTTTTTAATACATTATTCAACATGTATTTTAAAATATTTTTTTTGTAATTCTATTCTTTAAATGATTATTATAAATTAAAATAATCACCGTGCATCACACGGGTTTAAATTTAATTCAAATAATTTGTGCAAGCACAACTAGAAAATGAAATTTAGGAAATTTTTTTATAAAAAACAACACATTACAATAAAAATTATTATAAAATATTATATTTATAACTCATTTAAATCAATCAAATAAATTAATATATAATTAAACATACAAGTCAAATGCGTACAATGAAACTTAAACATGCGTTATCCTTATCTCATTGCTAGGAAATCAAAAAGTACCTTCAATCCATTGTCTTATCTCCAAACACCAAATCCCACGATTTTATGCTAAATTCTAAAATACCATGCATTAAGAGAATCGACTGGTCATCCCAGTCGATTTCATGGTCATCTCAGGAGCCTTTAAAATCCATAGCACATGCTCTCAACATATCTTTGAGCGTCTGGATGGTACGCTCGGATTGACCATCAATCTGCGGATGGAAAGCCATGCTAAAATTCAATTGAGATCCCATGGCTTCTTGGAAATGTTCCCAAAAATGAGAAGTAAACCTGGAATCTCTGTCAGAAGTAATGCTCGCTGGAACTCCATGTAGTCTGACAATCTCTTTCACATATAAATCTGCCAAAGCACTAAGCGTATCAGTAGATTTCATAGATAGGAAGTGAGCTGATTTAGTCAATCGATCTACAATCACCCAAATGCCATCATGATTTCTCTTGGTCCGTGGTAATCCCATAACAAAATCCATCGTAATATGTTCCCACTTTCACGTAGGTATAGGCAGAGGCTGTAACAATCCGGCTGGCCTTTGGTGCTCTACCTTAACCTGCTGACATGTGAGACACTTCACCACAAATTCTGCTATATCTCTCTTCATGCCAGCCCACCAATACACCTTGCGAAGATTATGATACATCTTGGTATTCCTCGGATGCAATGTGTATTTAGTGGAATGTGCTTCAGTCAAAATCAACTTTTTCAACTCTTTATCATCAGGAACACATATACGATTCTTAAACCTCAAGAGTCCATTGCTATCAATGCTAAATTCCGATGGCATACCTGATTGAATCCGATTCATGGCCTCCATACACTGATCATCTTCCCTTTTAGCAATCCGAATTCTACCCATCAACTCCGGTTCAATCATTAAACTAGCTATCATTCCAAAATGCTCATAAGGCACAACATTGAGACTAAGGCTTGCAAACTGCTCAAGCAGTTCATATTCTCTTACCATCATGTATGATACTATCCCCATATGCTTCCTGCTTAGAGCATCTACCACCACATTGGCTTTTCCCGGGTGGTATAGGATCTCACGATCATAATCCTTCAGAAGCTCGAGCCATCTCCTCTGTCTCAAATTCAATTTCCTCTGAGAGAACAAGTACTTCAGACTTTTATGATCTGTAAAAATCTGAAATTTCTCACCATACAAGTAATGTCTCCAAACCTTTAAAGCAAATATCACTGCAGCTAACTCCAAATTATGAGTCAGGTAATTCTTCTCATGGTCCTGTAATTGACGAGAACCATATGCAACTACCTTACCATGCTGCATTAGCACACAACCTAGACCTTGTGCAGAGGCATCACTATATACTGAAAATCCTCCAGAACCACTAGGAATGGTAAGAATAGGTGCAGTAGTCAACCGTGCATCACACGGGTTTAAATCTAATTCAAATAATTTGTGCAATCACGACTAGAAAATGAAATAATCACCGTGCATCACACGGGTTTAAATCTAATTCAAATAATTTGTGCAATCACGACTAGAAAATGAAATTTAGGAAATTTTTTTATAAAAAACAACACATTACAATAAAAATTATTATAAAATATTATATTTATAACTCATTTAAATCAATCAAATAAATTAATATATAATTACACATACAAGTCAAATGCGTACAATGAAACTTAAACATGCGTTATCCTTATCTCATTGCTAGGAAATCAAAAAGTACCTTCAATCCATTGTCTTATCTCCAAACAATGGCTTTTTTTTTAAATAAAAAAAATCCACCCCAAATCCCACGATTTCATGCTAAATTCTAAAATACCATGCATTAAGAGAATCGACTGTTTTATTTTCCATGATATTCAAGGCCACCATCCATCAAAACACGTAGCATAGCTTTTGAAACCATGGAAGGGGAGAATGATTGCTTGGCTATTGTGCATATGGGTCAAGTCAATTTTTTTTTTTTATGGTAATGAATGGGTCAAGTCATCTTGAAACTTAGCACAACCCCACTTCTTATCTGTCCTTAATGATTGCTTGGCTATCGCGCAAATTGGCTTTTTTGCTATTAAGTCAATTCTTCGTTGATCTCCTCAAATTTGTTTTTAATAGTAAAAAGAATTTATGTAAAAACATATCAGTATTACTAACAACCTTTGATCGAGTAGTTAAAAATAAATTATAATATATTATAAGATTTGAATTTGAATTCAAACAATCTCATCCTATTTTAATTATAAAATATTTCCCTTCTAACAAATATATGTATAGAAATTGAAATTAGAATCTTAAATTTATAAAATTTCTAATCTTAAAATTAATATATAATCATTTCATTCAATACTTACTCAAAATTTGTATTATTTCTTGTTTTTGTGAATATTTAATATTAATTTCATTATTTTTTTGTATAATCACGAATATCTTCAACCGTTTTACAATACGAAACTAAACCTATTTGAACTAAGAGTGGTAAACAGTAAAACCCTCCTAACAACAAAGACTCTAAGATTCGAATCACGTCCAAATACCTAAGAAAAAAGTTCATTTTTTTCTTCTTCCATTCACTTGCTAGTAATATTAATTTCATTATTTGTTCATCATGAAACATCCACAGATATTGCAATCCAACTAAATTTAAAATTTAATTCAAATAATTTGTGCAATCATTATTAAAAAATGAAATTTAGTAAAATTTTTATAAAAAACATCACGTTACAATAAAAATTAAAATAAAATATTATATTTATAACTCATTTAAATCAATCAAATAAATTAATATATAATTAAACATACCATTCAAATGCATACAATGAAACCTAAACATGTGCCAATGAGGCCTTGGCTCAGTGGCAAGTAAACCTGTTCATTGGGCTGGCCGGGCCGAAGGTCTATAGCAATATATTTTAGCTATGTCCAAGCCCGGCCCGTTAATTCGGGCCTGGATTTTAGTCCATGCCCGTTTTTAATTTTACTACATAAACCCTAAGCCCGAAGCCCGGCCCGGCCCTCCCATATTTTATTTATTTTTTTTTATTTTATTTTTTATTTATTTGTTTTTTATTCTTTTATTTCCTTTAAAATTTAATTTGATTTGTCAAAATTTTCATGTTAATTTTCATATTAAATATATAATCATGTTTATTAATCAATAATATTTTATATACATATAATTATATTATACTTAATAGATATATTTTTAAAAAAAGGCTTAATTAACAATATATTCGGGCCGGGCTCGAGCTTTGGACAGTCAAGCCCAAGCCTGGGCCCGGGCCCATTTTTGATCGGGCCTGAAAATTTTGTCCAGGCCCAATAAATGTGTCTAATATTTTTGTCCAAACTCGGCCAAATTTTGAACTGGCCATCGGGCTTGGGCGGGTAGCCCGGCCCTTGAGCAGGTCTAGTGGCAAGTGTAGATACCCTATTTTGTCCGAGGCCCTAATTTGTAAACATAATTAATTAGGTTATGTGACATTGTATTTTAATTTAACAATTTAGAATTAGGCTGGAATTTAATTAAAATTTTTTAGACTTAGAATTAACATTAATTGGGAAATTAAAATTAAAGTAGGATTTAGGAAAAAAGAAAAAGAAAATGAAATAAAATTAATTTTAGGATAGGATAATTAGATTTTTAGGATAATTATTTAGATTAAGATTAAATTTGATAGAGTTAGATTATGATTGACATAAGAATTAAATAGACAAAATATTAAAAAAATAAGAGATAATTATTAGAATAAGTATAGTTGTATTAGGACTCTAATAAATTTGTGATTATAAAAAAGATTAAAGCTCATGAGTTGAGACATTGGACAATCGAGCATCTCAGTTTCCAAATTCTTCCTCCGAAGCCAAGCCATCTTCCTTGCCCCAAAGGACTCGCCAACCTTACCTTATCATCCAAGCTTTTAAACCTGTACCATCTACTGAAAACAGCTGTTGCATCGTCATCTTCACTGCATCTATTGCCGCACTTCCTTGTCGTGATTGCTTGGAGACTCATCATCTTCATCACCGATTGCCCGTTGTCATGCAACCTTGCGTGGACGTCACTCTTGCCAGTTGCCGCTGTTAGCATCATCTTGCTCTTGCTGCATCTTTGATCCTAGTGGCTGCTACGATTCTTGTTTCACGTGGATGTTTGCAAAGTTTCTATTGGTAATTGGTACAAAGTAATAGAAGCAATAAAGAAAGAAAAGAAACAAACAAGGTTGAGTTGGTGCTCGGTTTCCCAGGTTTGTTTCTCTTTTATTGTTTAATTAATTAGTTAAAGTAAATATAATTTTGACAATATGATTTGATGATCTAATAATTATTGGCATGATTAATTTAGTGATTTATATGATGATGGTTTAACTTTGATATTAAATCTGACTTAATAATTTGATTTAAAAAATTTTCATGATAATGTTTAATTAGATATGGTATGAAATTATTGCATGACATATTTAATTTGACTAATTTAGTATGATTGTATATATTTTGTGCGTATAGTTTTTTTAATAATGTGACTTAAGAAATTGTATGATTAAGTATAGTATATTAAGAATAGTGTTTATGAAATAAATTTAGGACTATGATTAATTTAAAACTTATAAGATAAAAATAAAATTATAGAAATAAAATTAAACAAAAAGTATAAAAATAATAATAAATAAATAAAAGATAAGTTATTCTAACGATGAAATTCTAAAGGGATTGCGTTTGAGTAATACTTTTAGATATTTTGAGGTGAGGAGAGTCTTTTTAAGTCTCACCAACTGGATGGAAGATTTGAGAAGATATTTCCAATATTTAATAATTCATCATAAAAATAAAATAAAATTGAAATTAATAAATTCAAATTAAAATAATCAAAAGAATAGAATAAAAATAAGATAAATATATGATAAAAAAATTAAAAAATTAAACAATGTTAAATAACTTGGATAAATGTGGATTAATCCGATGATGAAATTTAAAGGGGAATTGCGCTTGAGTAGTTTTCTTAAAATTCCTAGGTGAAGAGATTTCTTCCAATGTCTCACCAGCTTGATGAAAGGTCTAGAGGAAATTTTCAATATTAAATAATTCATATTTATTTAAGTTATAAAAAGTAAAATAAAAAAATAATTATAGGATTAAAAAATAAAAATAGAGAAACAATTAATAATTTTTATATAAATTCGGATAGGAGTCAAAAGTAGGTGTTTCATAATGTATTTAAATCATCCGACGACGGAACCTCTTCAAGAAAGACGATTGGTCCTACTTGAATACTTTTGAGGTGAGAAGAACTTTTAAGTTGTCCAACCAGCTTGATGGAGGAGACTTAAAAGATTTTTCAATATTTAATCATATCAAAATTAAAGCAAACATATATGCAAAATTAAGATAACTTTAGACTATTTGGTATCATCTTAAGTTGGACGTTGTGGGGGTGCTAATCCTTCCCCACACGTAATCGTACTCCCGAACCTTAGAATTTTTGAACACAGACTAAGCCTTATCTTTAGACAAGAATAGGTGACCAATCACATCTTAGGTTAAAATGGTTGGTGGCGACTCATTGAATTTAAATCTAGCGGGCTAGGTTCTAAGACTTGACATATTACGACAGCAAGGAAGAGGCCTTGAGACTTTGAGATCTTAGGTTCGAGTCTCACCAAGTGTGAGCTTAAGTTAATCTAGATTGTGATTGTAACTTCTAATAAAAATGTACTACTCAAAAAAAAACCTAAACATGTGATTCCCTTATCTCATTGCTAGGAAATCAAAAGTACCTCCAATCCATTGTCTCATCTCCAAACAATGGCCTTTTTTATATAAAAAAATTCCACCCGAAATCCCCTGATTTCATGCTAAATTCTAAAATACCATGTATTAAGAGAATCGACCGTGTCATTTTCCATGATATTCAAGGCCATCATCCATCAAAACCCATAGCTTTCGAAACCATGGGAAGGGAGAATCATTGCTTGGCTATTGCGCAAAGGGTCAAGTCATCTTTTTGTTTTTGGTCATGAATGGGTCAACTCATCTTAAAACTTAATCTTAAAAATTAAGATGTAAGCATTTCATTCAATACTTTACTAGAAATCTGTATTATTTTTTCTGTTTTTTGTGAATATTTAAAATTAATTTCATTATTTTTTTTGTAATTATTAGTATCTTTATCTGTTTTACAATATAAGACTCGAGCCAAAAATGGTAACCAAGAAAACCGTCATAACAATAAAGACTCCAAGATTCAAACTAAATCCAAATACATGAACAAAAAGTTCATTTTCTCTTCTTCCAATCATTTGTTAGTAATATTAATTTCATTATTTTTTTTGGTCTTTGACCTTCTAGTATCCGTTTTATGCGATTACTCCGGAGTCGGGGAACTGTCAGGCCATATGAAAGTGAGGTGCCCCTCCAAGCATGGTTTGCTCCATAAGCATTACTCGAACCCGGGTCATGCTTAAGGGGGAATGAGTCCCTTACCACTCAATCCCAACCAATGTTGGTAATATTAATTTCATTATTTGATCATTATAAAACATCCACAAATATTGCAATCCAACTAAATTTAAAATTTAATCTAATATATATATATATATATATATATATATATATATATATATAAAGCCAAAGTATTTGATTACAAGTAGAACATCCTAAATGGATAGTTTAAAAAGTTGACATGTGTAATACCCTAAAATTAAAAAAATAATATTTATTTAATTTTTTTATAGATAGTACATTAAAAGTTTAAAATAAATTAATTATCTTTTAAAATCAATTATCTATTTCAATTTCTAAAAGATAAACATATATATTTTTATATATTTTAAAAAATTAAAAAATACAATATTATTTATAAATTTCTTTACCCATCTTTTATCAATATACATGTACTGTTGTTATATTCATTATTTATAGAAATAATTAATTTTGATATAAATTTTTTATATGGATGCACTTTTTTAGAGAAAAATACAAAACATATTTTATATTAACACGTTATATGTGTGGTAAGATGAATTTTTTTCATCTTTAAATTATAAAATGTCTACAAAAAATGACTTAATTATTGATTAATATTACACTTCTAATTTCAATAAGATTCAGTTTTTTATAATAATTTTATATCTTTTATATATATACAAAAAAGGGCCAAAACTCTTGGCTAAAAATAATATATCCTAGGAAGATACATTTACTTATATATATATATTTAAAATAATAAATTGATTATCTTTCAAAAAAATAATAAATTGATTTTAATTTTTATATAATATTTCTATTCAATTAATTATTTAATTGTAAAATATTTGAAATTTTAAAAAAATATATTTCAACTATATTATCGTAATTTAAATCAAATAAAATTTATATCATACTTTAAATTTTTTATCACTTATTATGTTATTTTTAAATTAAAAAAAATATATTTTTTACTAGAATTATCTTAAAATTTTAAACCTTTTAGCAAAAACATTAAAACTAGATATTTAAATTCATATATTTTAGTATTGAATTAAGCTTTCATATTTTTTTCAATTTTTATTTATTCCTTTTTCAAAATTATTTGTTCAATCATTTTATTTGGAAAAATAATATCCATATGGATTATTTATTCCTTTGAAACGTGTATGGTCTTAAATATAGCATTTAATTATTTTGAATTGATTTGAATTTTAAAAAACTCAAATAATAAATTATCTTTAGTTTTATTTCCATTAACAACTTTACATTACCTATCTTTTATGTTTGACACTATTATAAATAATTTTTTTAAAAACCCTAAAAAATAGAGTTTTTCAACACTAATTAATTGTATAAGATTAATTTGGAGTAATCTAAATTCAAATTTTAAAAATAAATTAGTTTCGGATATGCAATATTAACCAATAATCTATTAATGATTAATATAATAAGGATTGTTTTTATTAAAATTGTAGTTATTTAATTCAATTATTAAATATTTAAGATTTGTGATATTTAATTTTTTAATTTTTCAATTGTTATTTGATTTTGTATTATTTTTTAATTTGTGTGTTCAATATATACATCAAGTTTTTTAATACATTATTCAACATGTATTTTAAAATAATTTTTTTTATAATTCTATTCTTTGAATAACTATTATAAATTAAAATAATCATAGTACATTACATGAGTTTAAATCTAATTCAATTGTGCAATCACACTAGAAAATGAAATTTAGTAAAATTTTTTTTATAAAAAACAACACATTACAATAAAAATTACACTAAAATATTATATTTATAACTCATTTAAATCAATCAAATAAATTAATATATAATTAAACATACAATTCAAATGCCTACAATGAAACTTAAACAGGCGTTATCCTTCCTTATCTCATTGCTAGGAAATTGAAAGTACCTTCAATCCATTGTCCTATCTCCAAGCGGTGGCTTTTTTTAAATAAAAAAAGTTAAAATATTAAAAAAGTTCTTAAATTTTGTTACTTTATTTAAATAGGTCTTTATACTTTTATTGCATCTAAATAAGTCTTTAACCTTTTATTTGAGTTCAAATAAGCTTATAGACTTTAATTTGTACTCAAATAAGCCCTTCATTCTTAATTTATACCCAAATAAGCCATTAATATAAATCAATCTTTTATAAAAGTGATTAATCGATTTTTTTATTACATTTAAAACCTAACTTTCTACATAAAAAAAAGGCTAATTAGATATAATATATTATATAATATTTAATTATGTATATTATACTATATATTATATACTTAAAAAATGTTAATTAATTCAGTTAGTTTAATTCGTAATTTTAGTCATCGAATTAATCGAATAAATCAACTTATAAAAATTAATTTAAATCCAAAAGTGACTTAGTTGAATCAAATTAATTGAATTTTGATTAGTTAAATTAGTTTGAAATAATTTTTATTCATATTTAATCTTTTATTTGAAATAAGGACTTATTTGAGTACAAATCAAAATATAAGAGTTTATCTAAATGCAATAAAAGTTTAAGGGCCTATTTAAATAAAGTAACAAAATTCAAAGGTTTTTTTAATATTGCAACCATAAAAAAATCCACCCTAAATCCCACGATTTCATGCCTAAAATAACATGCACTAAGAGAATCGACTGTTTCATTTTCCATGATATTCAAGGCCACCATCCATCAAAACCCATAGCTTTTGAAACCATGGGAGGGGAGAATGATTGCTTGGCTATTGCGCAAATGGGTCAAGTCCTCTTCGTTTTTTTTGGTCATGAATGGGTCAACTCATCTTGCAACTTAGCACAACCCCACCTCTTATCTGTTCTTGATTCGGTGTGAGATCACGTAGATCGACCCAAATTCGGCTCAGATCGGAAGAATATTTGGCTGGGAAAAAAAAAAAGAAAATCTGGTCATGGGGGTGCCGGTGAGCGGAATGCAGCCAACGATGGCATCAAGGTAAGGCGAGAGCAAGGAGGTGAAATGAATCAAACCAACAATCTCCTTGCCAAGTCAAAGCCAATTAAAAGCTCAATTCTTGTACTTGCAGAAGAAAATTAGAAAAGTTTATGTTTTTTTCTCCACCACTCTCCACTGGAGGGGAACATAATTGAAGAATTAGGACTGGTTTTTGGTGATTTCAGAATTACCTTGGACGATGAGGTCACTTGCCAATGACTAAGGTTGCCTCTATTGCTTTTTCTCCATTGTTTTTCTATGTGCAGGTTTTCTCCACAATGACAAAGTCTTCGCTTTGGTTGCCATAGTCGAATCAATGGAAAGAAAACAAAGCAACAGCACAAGAAAAGAAGAAAGCAATTGAAGTTAGAAGCTGTAAAGGAAAAAGTACAATGTTTGGACTTGCGATAATTGTCTGTCTAACACTAGTTTCTCCACAGCCAACCTTATCCTTGCGATCTGCCATCAATGTTTGGCCTAAACCCAGACTAATTTCTTGGCCAAAACCACTCGCCACATTCATCTCTCCGAACTTCACCATCAGCTTCCCCAACCACCAACACCTCGCCGCCGCTGTCAGCCGCTACCTCCGCCTTATCCAGACAGAGTGCCACCATCCCCTAGTTACCCCTTCTGTCAACGTTTCCACCTCATCCCCTCCTTTGGAATCTCTTTACATCAATATAACTGATCTCGCAGCCCCCCTCCAACATGGAGTCAATGAAACCTACGCCATCTCCATTTCTGAAGCAGGTGCCACGGCCTATTTGACAGCCGCAACTGCATGGGGCGCTATGAGGGGTCTGGAGACGTTTTCCCAGTTGGTTTGGGGTGAGCCCTCAGCCGTCCCGGTAGGCTTGTATGTGTGGGATGCTCCCTTGTTTGCACACAGAGGAGTCTTGCTGGATACATCGAGGAATTATTATGGAGTAGAGGACATATTGAGGACTATTGAGGCGATGGGTGCTAACAAGCTTAATGTTTTTCATTGGCATATTACTGATTCACATTCTTTTCCTCTGATGGTGCCTTCGGAGCCCGAGCTTGCTGCCAAGGGATCTTATGGACCTGATATGATTTACTCACCCTCGGATGTGGCTAGGATTGTTCAGTTTGGCTTGGAACATGGTGTCAGGGTCTTACCAGAGATTGATTCACCAGGTGAGCTTGTTATGATAGCAACTTTTCCCTCAGGAAAAGTACGGCATGGTGATTCATCTTTATGTTGTCTGATGCCAATAAGTTCATGCCATGACAATACTTAAATCGAGTGGTTGTTTTCTAATACACTCATATACATATTGAATGAGTCTCATCTTATAGATGATTGTGATCATAATGAATAAAGAAGGCAATAACATAATACTGAAAACATAAATTTCCTTTGCAGTAGACAAAATTGGTTGTGGAAATTCTGTAATTTCCCTACCGTACATGACAAATAATCATTTAATAGGAAACTATGGGCTACAAATGTTTGAGTTTTGTCATTCCTTTCAAGTTATATTGAGGTTTTCTCAATTTTGAGTATTGACTTCTAGTCTCTGGAACCTTTTCTTATTTCAAACATGAAATTTCCTTGAGTAGGATACACAGTTTTCCACTCTTCACATATGCTTGAAAGAGAACTTTCATCCTTAGTATGCTCCAGCTTTGATGTTATCACCAGTATATCCAGCTCCTAATAAGTCCTTGTGATCTTATTATTAACAGCCAATGCATCACTCATACACTTTGCAACTTTGGATCTTACAAATTCAATCCATTGGCATAATCTAAAACTATATCCGCCACAATTAATTGGATCTGTTTGTGCTCCCTGATGCTTGATTGTAGAACAAGCACATGAACATGGTATACCATTCTCTAGACCACGCGTTACTTCATTATAGTTAGAGATAAGGCAGTGAGACCAACATGGACAATGACTCTTTACTTGTGAAACTGTGATTCCAGTTGAATATGGTAAAGGCAAAATATTGCTTAGTTGATAGCATTAAGGCATTTTTCATGCTTTTAAATATTAGTACATGAAGTTTCATCTTTAACTTCAGTGCTGTTTTGTCTAAAGTTTTGTTTTATTTTAACATTGAGTGAAGTCTAATGCGAAGAAACAGAGCACTCTGTCTAAACCAAGTGCACACTGGACACAACATGAAATGAGATGACAAAAAATTTTACTTTGCGATTGCAGGCCATACAGGATCGTGGGCAGAAGCCTACCCAGAAATAGTTGCCTGTGCAAACATGTTCTGGTGGCCAGCTGAAGGTGAATGGGCTGACAGGTTTGCATCTGAGCCTGGAACTGGCCAACTGAACCCCTTGAACCCCAAAACTTACCAAGTTCTCAAGAACATAATTCATGATGTAGCCATTCTATTCCCTGAAACATTCTACCATGGAGGATCTGATGAGATAATTCCTGGATGTTGGAAAGCTGACCCAACCATTCAATCTTTCCTTTCCAATGGTGGAACCCTCAGCCAGCTCCTGGAAACCTTTGTGAACTCTACTTTGCCTTATATTGTATCCCTTAATCGTACTGCTGTGTATTGGGAGGATGTTTTATTAGATAACATTATCAAAGTAGATTCCTCATTTCTTCCGAGGGAGCATACCATTTTACAAACATGGAACAATGGTTCAAATAACACCAAAAAGATAGTTGAAGCCGGATACCGGGCAATTGTATCATCTTCAGAGTTCTATTATTTGGATTGTGGCCATGGAGGTTTTCTTGGGAATGATAGCCAATATGATCAGCAAACAATAGGTAACTCTGGAGATGGTGGGTCTTGGTGTGCACCATTTAAAACATGGCAAACCATCTATAACTATGACATAACTAATGGTTTGAGTGAAGATGAAGCCAAATTGGTGCTAGGTGGAGAGGTGGCACTGTGGTCAGAGCAAGCAGATCCGACAGTTTTGGACTCGAGGATTTGGCCAAGAGCTTCAGCAATGGCTGAGACATTGTGGTCAGGAAACCGCGATGAGACTGGGAATAAGAGGTACGCCGAAGCAACTGATAGGTTGAATGAGTGGAGATATAGAATGGTAAGTAGAGGGATCAAGGCTGAACCAATTCAACCACTGTGGTGTGTTAGGAATCCAGGAATGTGCAACACGGTCAATTCATTTTGATTTCATAGATGTTCACTTGTTCAACATCAGAATTTAGAAACAAGTGAAATTTGGTTCTCTAATCACTAGGTTTATGCCACTTAAATATACAACTTGTATTGATTTTCAATTGTTTAGATATTATATTGCATATAGTTGCCAAGTTTCTTGTTAGTTCTAGCATTAAGTACTTGAAGAAATGGAATAAACATTTGCTTTTGGGAAGAAATCATGCGAGAATGAAACCCAGAGGCAGAAGGTATTTACAGAAATTATGCAAGAGTTGCTTGAGAAAATGCAATCAATGGGGCAAAGACCCATGAAAAGGAAAGACAGTAAAATTGAGATCCTCGCCACACCAAGGAAGATGAAAATACTGTTAAAAGAGACTAAAAAAGGTTAAAACATGTAACAATCAACCGGGAGTTTTATCTGGTCGAAAAAAAAGAAAAATAAAATCAGTATTTAAATAGTATCAACTGAAAACTGAATAAAAATGAAAGGGATGTATCATGTTTATTCAAATTATATAGTTCTCATTTTTCATTCATGTATTGTCACTTAAAAAACATATTTTTTTTTTTGGAAAATTATCCTATACACTGTTAGTGGAGTTTTTTAACTCCACAAGCGAGGTTAGGATGATGACATGTGTCTCATTTTAATTATTTTTTATTTTTTTAATATTTTTAAAGGACACATGTCAATATCCTAACCCTGCTTGTGGAGTTAAAAAACTCTACTGATAGTGAATAGAATAATAATCCCTTTTTTATATGTAATTTATTTTATTTTTATCAAAGGTAACGGTGATTTAAGGATATAATATAATCAAACTAAGTCAATTCAGTGAAAAGTTTAAGCTTAACTCATAATTTAGAACTCAAAATTCAATTCAAACTCGATCAAATTTCATCATTTTAACTTGAGTTTGACTCGAAATAGAAATGGGGCTACTCCAGTTGGTTCGATTAAGAGCATTTATTCAGCTAAAAACGAACTTTATTCTTATATTAGATTTCTAACTCGATTGTTTGTGCTCGAACTCAAATTTATATTACGTTTTTTTTATAATATTTTACAAGCACTAAGGGTGAATTCATAAGGTAATAATTAAAATAATATATATTAAAAAAGAAAATTTTAATTAGATTCATGAGATTCTTGATTTTATATTTGGATACTTGAATTTGATTTAATTGACTCATGTTATTTGAATTGGAACTAGATTCTACAATAACCGAGCTGAGTTCAAATTTTATTTGAATCAAACTTGAACAATTTATTAGTACAAATATTTCATTAATAATTATTTCATACATCACCCCTAGAGTTGTTTTACTTTACAAGCGATATTAGGATTATGACAAATGTCTTATAAAATATTAAAAAATAAATAAAATAGGATATGTGTTGTGAACCTAACCCTACTTGTGGAGTAAAAAAAACTCCACCAACGACGTATAAAATAGTTATCCATATTTTATTTACACCTTTAAGGAGAACACACCATTTGTTAAAATCATGTAAATTTTGTGTTGATTATCTGTTAATATGTGTATGTGTATATATATATATAGATATATAATTATTTATAATAAAATAATGGATAATTATTACATACACCGCTAGTGAAATTTTTTACTTCATAATCGGTGTTAAAATCATGATACATGTACTATAAAAATATTAAAAAATAAAAAATAAATAAAATAAGATATGTGTCATGATCTTAATCTCACTTGTAGAGTAAAAAAACTTCACTAATGATATATGAAATAATTATCCTAAAATAATTGTCGATAAAATAGAAGAACCTTTTTATTTTTTTTTCCTCAAACAAATTTAAATCCTTTAAATAAATATACACATTTTGAGCCATGAGTCTCTGGGCCTTAGCCGTTGAAAAATTTCCCGGAATTCTTGATGGGCCAAAAACCCAAACTTGTTCCCTCTTTTAAGATCTTTCATTTTTTAAAATTATTTTTACAAATTAATTTCTTCTACCAGCAAGTCAGCAACCTGATTCGATCAACGAACTAAACCTTGCAAAATTACAATCCTGAAATCTCGAAAATCTTTATTTTCCATCTTTATTTTTTAATCATTTTGTTTATGAAATTATACTAAAAGAAATGCAGCCTCTTGAAAGCATCACAGATTCCCAATTCTCTCAAAACCCTAATAATTCTTCTTCTGCTGGTAATGGGTTGCATGGCTGGCTCTTTGAATGTCATGGGTTTTGGCATAACTTGTTTCTCATTATTCCTTCCCTTCTCTTTGTTCTTTTCTTGAGTTTTCAAGCCAAAAAAAGCTTCCAAAAGCTCTCTCATGGAAGGTCCTACATCATGATTTCTTATTATGGTTGCCTTTGGCTCGTTAGCTTGCTCAATCTTGCTTGGTGTTGTCTTCAGGTTTGTGGATTTTTTTTTCTAATTTGATTTTTAAAGATTTGGGTTTCTCTTGAACTAGATTATTGATGGGTTAAAAGATGAAATTGATTTTTTTTTCTTTTGAAATGAATGATTGATATTTGCTAAAGTTTTGATTTTCTGGTGGTTGCTTTTATTGTTATGAAGCAAATAGCAATAGAAGTTGCTATAAAGGAAAATCAAATGGTAAATGGCATAATTAGTCTACTTTAGAGTAAAATCAAGCATTTTGTATCTATATGAGTGTAATTTTTTATTTTTAATTATTCTGAAATAGTGTTTAGTTTATATCTTTTTTTTTGCTTCCTTGGCAAATACAACAACTGAATGATAATGAACTTGGGTCTTTGGTTCACTAGAAGAAGCTTGAAAGTTGCTCGTGATTTTTTAACAATTTGGGGAATTAGGAATAGGATTATTTGGGACAGTTACCAAGCTTCAGTTTTTAGGTGAGGCTTCTTGGATATGTCATATGCGACAACGATTCTGAGAAGCTAATAATGAATAAACAAGGATCATTGGACTGAAATTGTGTATAATGAAAGCATTATTCACCAAGCTTCAATGTCTGGCTCTAATCACTAAGCTTTCAGCATGGCATGAGTTTGCATCTAACTTGATTTATTGATATGATGGTGTGTGTATGCTGTTTTTAATTTTCACACGTGTTGTGTGTTGGTGTTTAAATTTTCTTGGAAGTACCACAACAGACTGCATGCTCGTCTTAATCTGGCTTCATCTGTTGAGCTGCTTGGCATCATATCTTTTGATAGTTTGATCAAGTTAGAGTACTGAATTATATGTTTTGAGACAAGTATCATCCACCTGGATTAATTAAATATGACATGCATTTGAAAATTCTTGCTCTAGCTGCGAGTAAGGTAATTTTTTCTATTTCTGAGCTGGATGGTTAGTTTAAAACTATCTGTTGATTGATGCAGGCCTGGGAATGCACTTCTGGAAAGGAAATGGCATGGAATATCTTATCATTGTTTACAACTTCTGGGATGTTGTTCCTGGAAGTTAGCTTGGTGGCGTTTTTGCTTCAAGGAAATTATGCTAGTGGATTGGAAGCTTTGACACGAACGTTTGTTGTTTCAGGGCTAATTGTCGGTCTGGACTTATTTCTGAAGGTATTTATTTTATTCATAAATGTTGCATCTTCTTGGAAGTGGCAATATCTGTTACTGACTATGTCAAGCATGCATCAGATCGTGGTGGAAGGACATGACAGTTTCTACCTTACTGCACTTTAGATTAATAATTCAATAGCAGAGTCTGCATTCCATGAGGGCTATTTTTAGATTATGACCTACTTTAACTTATTTAGCAAACTAGATGTAAAGTACATGTTTAAGTTCTTTTTATCTTCTAATATTTAAAGACATAGAATGTTATGCATTTTTGTCCTTTTACCATTGTGAGTTCTTTTTGACATTTTTATATCAGCATTTTATCTTATGATATCAATATATCAACGGATTTTGTTTGCTTTTAGGCTATTTACCTATTTGGATTTGGGATCCCCTTGTTCATTGACAACACTGATCATCCACATCGGGTGAAATGGGGCCTGTGGGTTGTTCACCGGCTAGTGCTAACTGCCATTTATGGCTTCATACTGTTTATGTACCATTCCAGGTGGAGAGAAAGGTTACCTGGTATGTTCATCTAAGTTACATCCTGCTAGTGATTTAACAGTAGTTCTATAGTGATGTGACTCAGAATCTTCTACTTCTGCAGCAAGACCTGCATTCTATAAGTATGTTGCTATCATGTTCGTCTTGAACGCACTAGCGCTGCTTGCTTGTGGACTAACTGGAAATGGTGCTGGTTTTGGGTATTGGTAATATAATATTTTATTCTTTTTAATTGGATAATTTTGTTTGCTATTTACACGAGTATACCGTGTTCCTTTCCAAAGGGCTTCTTTAAAAAGAACAGGGAAAACCATTGACAGGTTGTACAGCGCCACACTTGTGTGCTACCACGCCTTGTACCTTCCTCTTCTGTATGTAACTTTTCTGGCAGATTTCTTCCAGGTAATCTTTTTTCTGCAACCATTACGAATCATGATTTATGATCTCCTCCCCCCTCCCCAATCTTGGCCCTTTTTTATTTCATATTCATAGTAATAATTTCATCTTGTTAATTGATTCGTGTTAAAAAAAACTTCACCGGTGCAGGAGGAAGACTTGCATTTGGAGAGTGTGTACTACTCGGAGATGAAAGACGCCGGTTTCTTTGATGCTGACTGGGAGTGAACAATGTATCAACTCTGGACTACTAGATTCTCTTATCATTAGGCTTTGTAATATGTAAATGAAATTAAATAGAACCAAGACCGCAAAATGTTCAATCAGATGGATGTTTGATAAATGTCTGCATTATTATGTACAAATATTGCTTTAGCAACAAAGCTGATAAGTCTAGGGTGTGCCTTAACTCTACCTTCTTAAAACATGGTTTAATCAGTTAGTCCTTGTTTTTGTTCTGTATTTATCGATCAAGAGGTGATTTAAGCTCAGTTAGTCCTTGTCTGGAGGAATGCAATACCTCACATCACTTATAAAACAGAAGCTCTTACAATGTCTGCTTCAGAGTTTCAGAGTCTTGCACTGAGGTTATTGGATTGTGAGCTTTTTCTTTGTTTTGCCTTGGAAGTACAGTACAGGGTCATGCCATGCACGTTTTTTAGTCCTGACTAAGAGCGTAAAATTAGGCTTCTTTCATGGATCAATAATGTACAAGCCATTATTAATGATACAGACTGCAACTTTCAACACTGAATAATGTAGATTCCTAGACAGGTTTTCAGAGTAGGGCCGATTCTCTGACTGCAATCTGTGGTAGATTTAATTTTAATATTTAATTACTGCATTAATTAATGGATTAAGTAATTAGCACTGTTATAAAGAATTAGTACTTTATAAATGAAAAGGCAAAAGGGGGGGTTTGTTCTCTAGCTTTGATATAAAATTGTTGGGAAATCTTAAGCTCGAAAAAGATTCAGCATCTTAGCCTGCCGTTGACACTGGTTTTCATGATTTTGTTGTAATGCTTTAATAAACAATCCGGATGATCTTACCTCAATAGATTCAACCCAAGTCACTTTGAGCTTTTGATTTGGGCATTATCTTTTTCAGGACTCACCTCTCTGCTAACACCTGCATCACCATTAGTTATTTGTGTACAGCTAGCTGGAACAAAAATTCAATAAGCCACAAGCCATGTAAGAAAAGCGAAACAATCAAATCATATAACATTGCGTAGTCATACAACACAAAATGTTAAATCCATAATTTAGCTAAAAATCCCATAAACTTTGAGTTTTCCTAGATTGAGTTCACAACATGATTCCCAAATACTCTAGAGGCAGCAGGCTAATAAATTAAGTGACATCAATATCGGCAAATGAAACCCCAACTTAGGCTCGTCTTTAGGCACTTTTCTCGCTGCAGAGCTTCTCAATAAGATCAGCAGCATCCTGAACGGTTGTGATGCTTTGGGCATTGTCCTCTTCCACAGTGATTCCGAATTCTTCTTCAAGTCCCATCACAATCTCAACCTGAAACGGTATTCTTCCAGTTACAACATGAATTACAAGCAATAATCTTAAACAACTAGACGGTAGAACAAAGAAGGGGGTAAACTAGGAGAGACATGCAACAAGGGAACTGAAAAGGAGAGACAGGGCTTCAAACTGTGGGAAGAACCAAAATGAGTATTTTGTTATGTTTGCCAAAATATAAAAGGTACAAAAACAATCTCATGTTTGGCTGTACGCATCCCTAGCCCAGAAATGCCCTATTACATGCCTGACATATATTCTCCACAAGGAAGAAGCATGACCCTAAAGCACATTTCACAGTGGAGATGCTGCCTTTGCTTCAATCAAAGCAAGAGTTGTGAGGAAAGCTAAGAGAGAAGAGCGGACAAGACTTAATATGAACAGCAAATATTACTGCATATGCCCATCTTAATAAAGAAAATTATGATTGGCTAGAGAAACGGGAAAATCACAGGGATTATATAGATGCAAGTATGCGAAACAAATAGATGGGGAAAAAAAATCATCAAACTAACAAATTCAAGCTCCCCTTGATCCTGCATACCACTTTTACTCAAATAAGAAGAAAAGGAAAAAATGAACAAAAACCTAACATTGACAGTTGAGAGAGTACCGTATCAAGAGAATCAGCTCCAAGATCAACAAATTTTGATTCACCGGTGACTGGCTGGTCACTTGCTATAGCTAGTTGCTTCCTTACTACTTCACATACCTTATCCACAGTCTCTGGTTTGGCCTGCCCAATGACATTTAACTTACGCATCAACATTAAGTTATTCACAAAAGGTAAAACTGTCGTTTCTGCATAAATGCCCAGATCATAACTAGCATATGATGCACAAGAAATATATTTTTTTAATGACATTAATGAAAATGCAGATACGAAGGACCCCAAGAAACCGCAAGGTAGAAAAAAAAAGCGACAACAACAGATTAACAGGCACAAGTGACTGGCACACATTTATACAAGGTTGACTATTTGATGTCAATTTCTTTGTTATTGGTCAATGGACACATGACAAAAATGTAAACCCCGTCCTGTAATCTTTGCCCCCACAAATAGGTATATAATTTCATTCGGTTTGAAACATACAGCACAGGAAATCCGCAAGCGAGCAGGCATTTGGCGCAACCTAAAGGAGAGGCTGCTTCTTCCCTGGTTCGTAAAAGAGACCAATTTCAACCCACCAACCCTGGTTGTAGCCTGCGAAAAGATGTTCAACAGCATGAAAATCAGTCAATAGTTCACGTTAAAAGAATAGTTCTTGAAGAAACAACAATCTTCAAAGATATTCTCAGCACCTTATACCAAACAAAATAGAAAATTTACTTTTGCAGTTCATCATAGCTATTTTACTACAGTTACAAAGAAAATCAAGAAGAAAAACCAAAAACGTGCCATTAATTATAAACAATTATAATTATAATTTCTAATTTTTACATCCAAATCTCTAAACAAGAACGAAAACATAACAAGGAAAATAAATTAGAAAATTTCAGATCTCGGATTACGTAGATCAAATCGGTCACGAAAAACTTGAACTAACAAAATTAACAGTAAAGCCTCATTCCGAACACTAAGAAAATCAGCAGTAGATTGAAAGCTATAAACAAATGGTCAAATCTGAACAAGACCAAGTAGAAGAACAAACAGATCGAAAAACTAAAAACTACTAACGAAGAACAAAAGAAATGAATGAATTATCGTCATAACGATTTGAAGACGGAAAGATTTAAGAGAAGAAATACCAGAGCTTGGCGAGGCTGCATAGAGATTGATGAACCAGCGATGGATGCCATTTGAGCTTGTTGAAGAGAAAAAAGATACAGAGGAGAGGAAATGAAGGACGGCGGAGAGCACGAAGAGAGTGTGGGGAAAATTGGTATTGGGTAGTTGAAGGGTTAAGTGTGGGTTTTATAGCTAGATGTTTTGTGATATTAGACAAGGAGTCCAGTTCACGTGACTTGTCATTTGTGAAATTGGCAGTGGCAGGGATGGAATTAAGTGGACGGCACATATGTGGAAAAGGTAAACACTGCATTTTATGCATTTATTTAAGCTAATTTTAGTGTCGTGTCACGCATAAAAAAATTATCGTGTTATACTGTGTCATACATGAAACAATGAATCAGATTTTTTTAATTTTATTAAAATTATATATTTTATTCATAGATTGAGATTTAGATTTAGATGACAATGCAGAGTGAATTTACAGAAAGAATTTTCGGATTCAACTTTTTATTAAACACATTTTTAAGAAGGGATGAAAAATCTTAATTATGAAAAAATCTCGAATAAGATTAATTTCTAAAAAGATATATATATAGTTTACACAAAAAAAATTGTATATTTTTTGTCAAAATTTTAATTCATATTCTTTTGTTTTTCTTTTTATATTACATGATTCTACTGGACTAAAATTTTTTTATGGTATGGTCCATTTTTTATAAGATTGGACTGAATCTGAATGAATTGGGGCCCAATTTGAAAAACAAAACAAAAAATGGCTGGGTAAATCATGTCCTTTCTGTTTAGCCCAAAAGATGTTGGAAAAGTTTAAATCCTTTTCCTTTTATTATTAATCTTTTTAAAAGTAAAAAAATGAAATAGCACTGTAAGCAAGGAAATATGTGAGCTTTTTTTTAAGATAATTGAAAGGTGAGGTTGAAATTTTTATAGTTTAAATCTAAATCTTACAATATGTTATAATTTTTTTAATCACTCATCAAATCTTATAACATATCACAAATTATTATTAAAATTAATTCACTGGTTCATGGTTCATTTTTTAAAACATTCCATCATTGCAATACATTCAAGTGATACTTCAATCAGTGATAATTGTGAATTAATTAAAGGAGATTGGATTGTAGAGATTCAATATAATATTAGAGTAAAGCGTTGTTCTGATTTTGCTGAAAATATGAAGAATGCCGAATCTTCATATATTTCAGTGTCAGAAGAACCTTGCTTGAATTATGTATGATAAAATGAGGATATTTTGCTATTTACATCTATTATTGGTCTGTTTTGTCTTGACTCGAAATTATGGTGAGTACTCATTGTCATTGCTGATATTCTTTCGATGTGTGGGGCAGATTTTTCTCTAAAGGGTTATTAGGCAATGAGCTATTGGTATTTAACATTTTCGTTCAAGGAAAGCATAGTCGGAGAACAAATAAACAATTTGAGACGTGTTCCAATATTTAAGTTAGTGCTCATAGAAAGTGAGGAAAAAGAAAAGAACTTTAGAGAAAAGAAGGGAAGAGAGCTTTGGAGACGAATATAGAATGAGGGACCATAGTTGTATTTCTGAAAATTTTTTTCTTATACCTATATTTCGGATTTGATTTAAGTCACATTTTGTCATGTTTTGTGCGGTGTGTCATAGATGGTGCACCGATCCAGTTTGAAGGCATGCATCTTTGACCAAGGTGAGCAAGCATGATGCAAAAGGCAAGTCATCAGGCAGATTGGATGCGAGCGAGAAGGATTTGGAACACCTTAGGAGCATATGCTTGTGAAGTCAAAAAATTTCATAGACTCATTGAAAGTTATTAATAAGATAGAATCAGACTCATTGGAAGCTGTTAATAAGATTCGAGGGAAACTGCAGGAAACTGATCCTTTATTCATGGTATTATAGAGTTGTCAAGACTTAATTTCGAGGGAGTGGCGCTGTTTCTTGATGCATAAATATTTTGAAGCTAACGGTTGTGCAAACTATTTGGCAAATATGGCTCAAGCAGGCAGGTTCATGTTAATGAAGATTGCTTTTCCTCCGGAGGGAATGGTTAATTTGTTAGAAGATGATTGTAGGGGTGTTAGCTATGTGAGAACTAACACAAGTAGTGTTACTACTTCTATGTACCAAAAAAAATTTTATTGACAATGTATTATACATTAATTTATGAGTTTGTATATGATGCACTGACAGTGTATAGTTTCTATATACTGTCAATGCATCAGAGGTTGATACCTCATCAATAGGCCCTTATTGGCAAATTAAAAAAATTTATTTATATTTGCATATAAAAGCCTATTGATGAGGTGTCAATCTCTGGTGTATTGATAGTGTATAGAAACTATACACTGTCAGTGCATCATGTATAAATCTTTAATTTATTGTCACTCTCATTTGTATAGAACTTAATTCAATTAATGAGAATCAGAGTCATTTTCTTGGCCTTCCTCTTTGCATTTTCATTTTTCTTGTTCAATGAGGCTTCTAAAGTGAAGATTTAGACTAAACAAAGATTTAGACTAAAGACCACAGGATTGTTCGACTTAAGCTCGAAGCTTGACAGCTGCACATAACTGGTTTGATTAGACGACTAAGGACTGGGCCTTTGGTTATACGATCGTGGGCTTTACAGATGGCTCAAGCAGATATTGACTTCACAGACACGTGTGTGTTGCGTGGTTTAAACATTTAAGACATTTCGGTTAGCTTTTTACCGAATAATCACGTTATGACTCATGTCATTTACGTTATTTGGCTTTGACGTCAGCTTGTTTCATTTGTTGAGAGACTTTAAAGTCTTTGCAAACTGTGAAAGTAGCTAAGCTTATACGTTCTTTGAAGGATTTTATTTCAAAGCAAGATGTCATCACAAAGAAGCTACCAAAAGTAGGGTTGAAAAAAAAATCGATAAAATCAAAAAATTGACTTGAATTGGAGATTTCGGATCGAATCGGTTCGGTTCAAATAATAAACGAATTCGATTCGGATTCAAATCGTGACATCATTGAACCGAATAAAATCTATTCGGATACGGATAATATTCGAATATTTTGGTATTTAGTATTTTGTAATATTTAATATTTAAATTAAAAGCTCAAGTTTTATATTTAATTAAAAATCTTAAGGAAAATTTGAAATAAAGTCCAAAAGTGCTTAAATGCCCAAAAAATTAAAATAAAATTTAAAATTACATAAACAAAAAGATCGAATAATTGATCTGATCCATATAAATTTAGATCAGATCGGATATTTTTTCTATTAAGATAATATACGGATCACAAAATTAAAAAACTGCACCAATATGACCCATTATCAGCCCTCCAAAAGTAGCCTACCGTGAATTTTGCTTGCCAATACGACTTACACTCATCTTTTGTCTAACAATTTCCAAGTCTCTTCCGTTCTATAAACTCCACCTTCTCATCATCTTATTTGAATCATTAATTGAATTAGTAAATGTTAAGTTTTAATAGATGAAATTGATATGAAAATTTGTAGACTTATTTATATAAAAAACTGTATTGTTATGAAAAATCATTTTTTGTAATATACTAAATTTTATAAAAATTGTATTAATTTAAACTATTTTAATAATATTTTTTAAAATTACATTTAATACATTATTCTCACAAAATTATATCTTTGATTGTTTTTCTATTGAGCCATAATTTGAATTAATCCAAAAAAGAGTCAATGGGATTTTGGCCTAGTGACAATAAGGGGGTTTTGAGAATTTGAAGTTATAAGTTCAAGTCTCATCGATAGTTTAATTATTTACTAATTTAGTTAGTTCTAGTTTTTTATTAATTTACTTAATTTGAAAAAAAATAATTTTCATAATTATTAGTCCAAAAAAAATATAATATGCTGATTATGATTAAAATTTCTAAAAAAAACTTAAAACAAGCAAGTGTTTTAAAAATAATTACATTTTTTCATAACACGTAATTTATATGATAAAAAAATTATGATTTTTCATAAAGTTTAGTTTATATATACATATTAACCTATTTCAAAATCATAATCTAAATTATATGAAAAAACTACTCGTCTACACTTCTACACCTTATTATGGTCCTAAAACCTTAAATTCAAATCATAAAAACCAAAATCTTTGATTTATTTAGTCATAAATTATTTCTTAAAAAACCATAATTTTCTTGGAGTCTACAGAAAGGTACAAGAGAACAAGAATGAAACCTTGATTTAATCACTCTTAAAGAAAAAATAATAATCACTAGATAAAATCTTATTTCTTGTAGTCGACTTCTCTTTACTTAATTTAAGACACACCTTCAAAGAACAGAATTTATTTTTCATGGATTATATTTTGCGAGCCTTCCCTACTAGATAGTTTCATTGTCAATATTTTTTTTTAATAGTACATTTTTCGTTAAAAATTATAATCACAATCAGCATATTACCTTTCATGAACAGATAACTATAAAAATCACATTACTCAAACTATGTAAACTAGTAAATAACTATACTAACTCAAGTTCACACTTGTGAGACTCGAATATAAGATTTCAAAATCTCAAGACTTTTTCTTTACTACTAAGCCAAAATCTCATTTACAGTTTCATTGTCGATATTAGATGTGAATGTGATGAAATAATTAAAAGAATCAGCCAGGTTGCCAAAGCAGTTGATGGCGGTCCATAAATGGCAGTTGAATTTGGAAGCCTGAAAAGTGGTTTTCACGTACACATCTATCTCAATCTCACTTGTTCATTTCTCCATGGTTTCTGTCAAGCTTCCCAACTAACTGGTTGGCTGGTTGGTTTTATTTCATTTTCATGCTCCCGATCAATATAGATTTGATTTGTCATCATCGATCCAAGCCACAACAGCCTTCCCTTGCCGACCAAGGTTTCCTCATTTTGCAGTAATCATAATCGTTTTTTTAACACAAAAATTGCCGGAACTTAACAATAATAATAAAAAAAACCAATGGATAGATTTTACGATTTGAATTTCAAATTATTAAATATTATTTATTAAGGATAATTGTGAAAATCATTGAGGTTAAACCTCAAAATTAAAAATTATAATGTTCCGATGACCCTCAATTTTGTAAAATTCTGAGCATCGATCATCTGCATAAATTTCTAATCCAACTTCTAAGGTTTATCATCCAATATAGTAGTAGTAAAGTTTTTTTTTTAATTTCGCAAATTTAACTAAAAGTTTTTTATCAATTTAGGATATATTATTAAAAATAATTAATTATTTGATAAATAAAAGTTGTTATAAAAATTTAGGATAATCATATAAATTCGTCATCAAAATTGTTATACATAATATATTCACTCCATTAATTCGCAAAAAGCAATAACTTGTAAAAAAAATATATCATACCTACTGTCACGTCATATTTAAAAAATGATTTTAAAATAAAATAGCTTAACTTTTACATTTTTCACCAAATTCTTTTTTTAAACTTTTTAAAATATTATATTAATCCGATTGTTACAATGCGACTCTTGATTTTACTTTGATTTAATAGTCAAATAAGCCCTCAACTTTTAGCCCAAAATAAAATTTAGCCCTCAACGTTTTATTGCATTAAATTCAGTTCATAAACTTTTATTTCAATGGAAATAAACCATCAACCTTTTACAATTATGCAATTAAGTCAAAATCTGTTAAATGACACTAACTACAATTAGTTTTGCATACGTGGCAGCTAACGTGGATAGCTTAGTTAACTGTCACGTGGCATGTCACGTATGCAAAACTAACTGCAGATAGTTTATTTAATAGATTTGGTCTATTTTCACTGAAATAAAAATTTATGAACTGAATTTCATGCAATAAAATATTAAAAATTAAATTTTATTTTAAACTAAAAATTAAAAACTTATTTAGCTATTAAGCCTTTTACTTTCGATATTTCTTAATTTTCTTTGTCTGTGGACTGACGAATTTTTGTCGTTCCATTCTAGTAGCATAACCGACTGTCCTTAAACTACCCATCAAAAAAAAAAACTGACTGTCCTTTTGGTTTCGTAAACACGTCAAAATGATGTAAAAAAAATGGTTTTAAATAAAACGTAAGCCGTTGTGGTTGTCAAATTTATTATATTTGAATTTGAAAAATTAATAATATTTAGACAGTGAAAGCGGATCGACAAATTCAATCCAAAATCCAATCTATAAACAGTCAGCTTTTTGTAAAGCTAAAGTCACTTTCAATTCCACAGTGTGGTGTGTCTGTCCGAGACGAAGACAGGAAACAGTGAGAGATATGATTGTACTTTGGCTTCAAATGTTGAATATCAACGTGTGGTGAATAATAGTCTGCAGGCTGAAAGGGAAGGGAGTGCTGTAGATTTTTTACTTCCATCCGTCAAAGGCACGAGTCACAAATTGTTATCTTATTTAACGTTTAAAATATTATTGTAAATATTAGATTTAATTAAATTATAAATTATAAAATATTATTGCTTTCAACATTTAGCGGTTTTTTTTTACAATGGAATGTAGATTTTAATGTTCAAAAACTTATAAAATTCTCATACCTTAAACGTAAAGGTAAGACTATTAGGTCATGTTTAATGCATAAGATGATGGATAAGATAGGATGATAATCATCTTGTCTTATGTTTGGTGCACATATTAAGAGAAGGATTGGATTGCAAGAAGGATTAGTCATCCTTCTAGTATAGGATAATTCAATCCTCTCCAAAAGATGAGAATTATTTTTAATCTTATAGGATTAGAAATAAATACTCATATTTTATTTATTTTATACTTAACATTTATATTTAAAAATTAACTTAAATATTTAATAAAATAATAAGGATCTTTAATTAATTAATTAATATAAATTTTTTCCTTCTTTTTCATTTTTTCCTTCTTTTTCTTTTCTTGTTTTTGATTAAAGAAAAACTATAATTTTGGTAAAATAATATTTTCTTGTACACATTTTTTAAAATTATTTTTTAGAAAATAAATTTTCAAACATAAAAATTATTATAAAATATATTTTTATCTAGTTTTTTCTTACATTTAAATTTTTATTTTTTATTTTTTCTTTCTTAATTTTTTTCTTTTTGCCTAAAAAATGAAAGAAAAATGACTATTAACCATAAATTATTAGAAATTATATATTTTTAATTCATCAAAATTGAATTATTAAGTTTAACTTGTATTTTTCTTTTTTTTTTCTATATTTCCTTATAATTGACAAAAAAAAAAGAAGATAAAAAAACCACAAAAATAAAAAAAAATTTAAGAACAGTCTTTTGAAAAATTTAATGTAATTAAAAAATAAACTTATTTCCAAGAAAAACTCAATTTTCTAAAAAAAATATATTTAATTTACAATAAAAAACTATTTTAAATTTAAATCATATAAAAGAAATAAAATCAAAAAGGAAAAAAATGGAAAAAAACAGAAAATGATTTTTATAAAAATTCATTTCTTAACAAAATAAATTTTTTGAAAAAGTAATAAAAATTTTTAGAAGTAATTTTTTATTAAAAAATAGCTAATAAATTGGACTATTAATTATAGTATTATAAATAATATTTAAATTTTTAATTTTTCATTTATCTTTATAACAAAAGAAATATAAATTTAAATTATGTTACTTTAAAAAAGAGTATTTAAAAAAATTATTTTATATTATTTTTAATTTTACACATAGCAAATATTGTGAAAGACATAAAAAATCATCATATCCTATTATTAATCCTTGTACACACCAAACATAAGATAAGATGATATAATCTAATCTAATCTTATCCTATTCATAATCTTATATTATCTTATCGTATCCTATCCTCATCTTATGCACCAAACATGACTTTAATGAATACTCAAAATCATTATTTTATTGATTTCATTGTATTAATTTTGTTCGTAATTAGTTGAAACATTTTCCTTTTTTATTGTTTTAAAGAAACACTTATATTGAATATATTTACGTAATCATATCTTTATTTTTAAAGCGTGATAATTTTACAATTGTAAAATTCAAATCTCAAAACTTATTTCATCAAGATAAAAAAAATGGTGCTTTGTACTTATTGTAATGGGACCTAATTAAACTATTAAAGGCACCACATTCCTAAACAAATGCACACCTGAAAATTATTCTGATCAAACTTTGACTTGATTTGTTGTATAGCATATTCTTTTCGAAAAGCAAATTTTTTGGGGAAAAAAAGTAGGGAAGAACATTGTCATAATGCACTATTTTTTGTCCCAAATCATATTCCACTATGATCGGGCAAATTCACCTAAAGGGAACTTTGGCTTTTTGGCAAACTTTTCACGCAGAATCTCTCCTTTATTGGGTGCCAAATGCTGGCTTCCTCATGCATGGAATTCGTACGACTCTTCCACCCCAAAAAAAAAAAAATTCCAATAAGACAATTATGATACGTGTAATTCTATTAAGAAAAGCGAATCTGTTTATTAATTATTATTATTACTTTTCTTCACCGACAAAATATGAATAAATATTAGAGAAAAATTTGAGTTGCTTGATTGTTGAATTAAAAATTAAATTATTTAATGAAAGCGTGTGCAAAAGAAATCGAAACGAAGATATTGTTTAATTATTTTTATTAAATCACATATTTTATTAATTAGAGATTAAAGAAAAAAATGTGGTTAACTTGTATCTATTATTGACTTTTTTTTCCTGCATGACATTTTGGAATCTCAGCAAATTAGTCTCATATATTCTATTTAAAATGATTTATCGTTGAAATTATAAAAACATATTATATTATAGTTTTTATATCATTTTATATGTAAAAGTGATGTTATCTTATATATTTTAAATTTTAAAATTATTTTTCATTTTTATATTTAAATTGTGTCCTTTCACTTATATTTAATGAATTTTAAATTAGATATTTAAAATAATATCATAATTCAAATAATGTAATGCGATTTCTACATGTTATTTTTCTCGAAGTTTATTTGCTTTTGTTTAGATATGATGAGGGTATGTTAAAATAGAATTTTTCACATATCTTAAATTTTGATTTTTTTAGTTTTATATAATTATTTTACTCATAACTAATTGATTTTAATTTAGATGCTTAACATTATAATAATTGATTTCTTAAAAATTTTGATGTTGTTGAGCCAGTTTTTATTTTAAAATGTTTATTATATAATTACTTAAATAAAATCAATCAATTATTCCTTAAAACATATAAAAATAATAATATTTATAAATTAAAATAATTAATTAAGCAAAGTAAATAGTTGAAAGCATGAGTTAATCATCATAAATGAAAAAAAGGGATACTGCAACTTCAAAGTGTCTTAAAGGAATAAATTTTGGTCAGTAATAGTATTACAATGATGAAGTCTTAAAGATGGTTTACTTTTTTACCAGAAGAAAAAGACAAAAAGATAAAAAATAATGGAAGAAAAACGAAAAATAAAATAATTAAAGAAACCCAAAATAAGGAAAAAAGTTATCCAATAATAATTATTTATTAAATATTGTGGGACGCATAATTCATCAAGTCATGACCAAACTTGATAGTTTTGTCATTTTTGAGCTCAGCTCAGCCCTTGTTAAACATTCCATCATAATTATTAATAGTGATACTGAGTAATTTTTTTTAGGTTTAATAGGCAAATAAACTTTTAACTTTTAGCATAAAATAGAATTTAGCCTTCAATGTTTTATCGCATGAAAATCAATCCATAAACTTTTATTTTATTGTAAATAAACCCTCAACCTTTCAAAATTATACAATTAAGTCCAAATCTATTAAATGATAATAACTGCCGTTTGGACATCTAACGTAAAAGCTGACGTGGATAGCTTAGTTGGCTGCCACGTGGCATGCCACGTATGTAATACTAATGGAAGTTAATGTCATTTAATAGATTTGGACTTAATTGCAAAAATTTGAAAAGTTGAGGGTTTATTTACAATGAAATAAAAGTTTATGGATTTATTTCTACGCAATAAAACGTTGATGACTTAATTCCATTTTATGCTAAAGGTTGAGGGTTTATTTCGCTATTAAACCTTTCTTTTAAATAAATTTTCATATTTGATTATAATATATTTTAGATTCAAGTCATAATTTTTTTTATTAATTGGATAAAAACAACATAATATATCTTTTCCACTATTTCTAAATTTATAAAGTTCGTTTATTAATTAAGTTGACTAAATAGATAAATATGCTAAATAGATTCAATCTATTCAGTTCACAGTTAATTTTGTCAAATATGTTTTAGTGACATCAAAATTAATGTTGACATGACCAATAACTGGTTGGCGTGAGTGGCTAGCGACTCTCGTCCCTTAAGCAAGGTCAGGATTCGAATCCTGATTTGTGTATGGAGTGGCAGTGTTGGGAGGGGGACTGCCTAACTGCTTCTCCCGACTCTGGATTAGTCACCGAAGGTGGATACCGAGGGGTTTTTCGATCAAAAAAAATTAATCTTGACATGAATAATTTTTTTGTCAAATTTATATATAGTTTTTATCACATTTTAATCTATATTATGTTCTTATCTTTTTTTTTTTGTCGCTCCATATAATGTTTTAGATAATATTTCAAAATTTGCCACATAAATTTTCAAAATTTTGTTCCAACATACATTAAAATAATATTTCTTTTTTTTTTTACAATTTCAATCCTTAATTAGCAAATCCCTCTATATATTCCAACATTTTAATTGTAATTTTAAACATGTTTTTATTAAGAATAGAGAAAAGAATACAAAACCAACAATATCCAAATCCCCAATAATCATAAATTATAATTAATTATTTTATCTAATTAAAAGTTGCTCTAAAATTAGAAGTAAACCAACATTTATTATTTATAATGGAAAACATAATTGTCATTCATTAAATTTTGAGAAATAGCTTCAACATGAGATTAATTATAAATTAATAATTTTATAATAATTTATACAACAAATTTGAAAAATGCTTTTTAATAAAAGTTGAAAAATAATATGAACCAAAAATCATAAAAAAATTAGATTGATACTTTATGAATTCACGTTGCAATTGCAATTTATGAATTTGCATTCTGTTTATTTTGTATTAAATACTTATAAAATATAAAAATTATTGTATCATGTTAAGGACAGTTTTTCTCAAATTTAAATATAATTTTTATCAAATTCTAATCCTAATTGTTTTATATTATTTTGTCGGATTTTTGTGTGTGTGATATCATATTGGTTAAAAAAAAAAAACGCTAAACAGGGCGGATTCAGTGTAGGAAACGGCCGGTACAACTAACGCTCTGGTGTTTTCCTTTGCACTTTTTTTTTTTTTTTAATCTCTTTCTCTCCTTAAAGCCTTGCGAACTATGCTTGTCTTTCACATCCCTTCTTCACAGCACCTCCTCCGCCACCAAACCTCAAACAACTTTCTCCCAAAAAGAATTCTGGGACTCTCCGCTTTGTTTTCTCTTTTATTTATTTTCGAATTTTAAATTCCGGCAAATTCTTCGTTTTCACGCTATAAATACTCTCTCCCTTCCCCTGTCTCTCTCGCTCGCTCGCTCGCTCGCTCTTTCTGGCCAGAGATTCTTTTGTTATTACCGGTAAGCGTTCGCTCTTATGATTTTTTAAAAGCGTTGTCGTCTTTCTGCTTCGTTTTTTCCATTTTCGCGCTCAAATTTATGCACTGTGAAAACTCGAGACTCGAAAATGATGTCGTTTTGACTGCTTCTTTCGAGTTTTGATCCCTGGACGGAATTCAAGAAGGCGATAAGATGTCGGTACCGTAACGTTGTTGCCGTTCCTCTCGAGTTGAAAATTCGAGTCAGTACCGAGTTCGTTTGAGCTCAAAATTTGTTACAGCTTAATTTTGAGATCAACATGGCGGAGTTTTGAGTCCTTTTAAATCTAAAGGAAAACGATCCGAGTTGTAACTGTCGTTATTGGAATTTTGCTTTAATATTTTAAAACCTCTTCTGCTTTTTTTTTTTTTACTTTGATTTCAAAACATCGTCGCCTGTGTTTCAACGAACTCGATTCATCGCTTATTTGCTTCGATTCTGATTTGAGTCAAAGCGCGTCACAACTCGATGTTGTTTCGATATCACCATGAATACTGGTTCCAATTTTTTGAAAAATGAAAAAAAAAAAAAAGAAAAAGAAATTAGCTAATCATTTGGACAATATTGCTGATAATTATTATGTGCAGATTAAGGTTTGGATGCTAAGTGATACGAAAATGAACGCACAACTTTTGGAGATTGAACCAAAGGAACTAAAATTCGTATGTGAGTGCATAATTACTTGATTGTTCTTTTTTTTTTTGTTTTAAAGTGTTTTGATAATAATTAGATAAAGCAACTTTTCAATCTTTAATTTTTTTTTATTATAGAAAAAGTAATCTAATGTTATTTAGAATTATTTCTTTGTTTTTTCGCTAAATCCGCGGGGGAAACAAGGAGGATTTGTTTAATCCTGTTTGTTTTAACCTTATTAAAATATATATAGTAAAATATTATTTTTAAATTATTTATATATTCATTTCTCATTTATTTTTTTTGTTTAATAGTTATTTTGAAGAAGCAATGCTCCTGCTCGGTTACGGTTACAAATAACACTAACCAATATGTTGCTTTCAAGGTTTGGTTCTTAACCAGCATGCTTTGCTTTTCTCTTTTATTTTTATTTAATTTATGTTATGTCCATGCCTTTTGGAAATTCTTATTTAATGAGATAGAATGTTTTAATGCCGGATTGAAATGTAATTGGAGCAATGATATTTCGTAGGTTAAAACTACATCCCCTAAGAAATACTGTGTGCGGCCTAATGTTGGCATTGTTTCGCCAAAGTCAAAATGTGATTTTACAGGTAAGGAGATTTTTTGTATATACATGTTTTAGGATTGTATATTTGTTTGTGTCTGCCTGTAACGAATGAATTTGAAAGTCGGCTTTAAAATGATGTAGAGTAAATGATCATGATATCATTGGAAGTGTACATGAGGTCACCTGGTCAAGGGACCCTGCACTTTTCAATGATTTTGCCATCTGGGAAAGGGAAATGATTGGGATAGGGGTAAATTTTCCAGTCTTTCAGGTTTTTTAAATGCGAGGCATGTTCCTCTGTTGTAGCTGGTTTCTATTGCATCTGTATTGAGTAAATGTATTCATGATTAATGTCCTCCGAGTGGAAAGGTATTGAGTAAAACAAAATTATATTCTCGTCAAATGACAATCTTGACCTTTGGGCTTTTTTTGATGGGAAGGAAAGAAATGGACGAAAAAAGAAAATTTATTAGTCTAATAATTAAACTACAAAATAGAAAAATGATTATGAAACTTAATTATTAGATCAACAAATTTTCAATTTTCACCTCTTTTTATATTTCCTACCAAGCAAAACCCTGCCATTGTGTTGCCTCAGTAGCTGGAGATGTGAATTTCAAAGCTAGCAATGCAACTTAGAAATAAATTGTAGTACTGAATTTCTGATATGATGCCCTTAATCATTCTTTACTCCCCTGCACTAAACTATATATTCTCGCTCTTGGTTTTTCATTTAGTTACCATGCAAGCTCAGCGTGAAGCCCCTCCTGATATGATATGCAAAGATAAGTTCTTAATTCAAAGCACAGTTATCCCAGTAGGGACAACTGATGAAGACATTACATCTGCCACAGTAAGTGATTTTCTGCCCCGATTGTGCTTCATTTGATAATAGTAAGTGACTTTCCCTCATTGTTTTGCTTGGCAGTTTGCCAAGGACAGTGGAAGACATGTTGAAGAAAACAAGCTTAAGGTTGCCCTTGTCTGCCCTCCAAATTCACCAGTATTATCACCACTTAATGGAAAATTGAATCAGGGAATAGATTATGATGCTTCAGTAACAAAAGAGCCATTACTCAATAGAGTAGGTATTCTTGCACCAATGTGAACGTTTAGATCTACTTTGTGTACTTTTTTAGCCCTTAAAATCAAGTTACTTGTAGTTCTACTTCTGACATGCATACAGACATGTATACACTCTTTTACGTGTATGTCTGACTGCATTTATCTTTTAAAGGAAATATATATTTTTTATTCTGAAAGTAGATGAGAAATTTTGTTTGAGTATGAGAGTTGAACACAAACTTCCAATCCATTGGTGAAGCTTATACCTATTACTTCTAAGGAAATTTTCAACGCTCTCTTCTCTGTGCCAGGTTGCCAAGGTTGAGGAGTCGAAGGTGATCAATTTTGAGGATATAAAGCCAACAAAGGATGTGGAGTGGAAGCCAAGGAAGGATATGCTCTATGCGGAGGATTTAAAGCCGAAGAAAGATGCAGAGCTGAAGCCGAGGAATGATGTTAATGGTGAGGATTTAAAATTAACAAAAAACACAGAGCTGAAACCAAAGAATAATTTTGTCAATGGCAAGGAGTTAAAGTCAGTGAAAGATGTGGAATCAAAGCCAATGGAGGATATTCTTGATATTAAGGAATTGAAGTCAGTGAATGAAAAGGATTTCAATGCATTGAAGGATGGCGAGGTGAAAACATTGAAGACCGTGGAGGAGTTGAAGTTTGCCAAAGATTTGGAGGAAATGAAATCAAAACTAAATGACCTTGAATCTAAGCTATGCAAGGTAAGTTGTTCTTGAGACAAAGAATGATGTTTTGATACTGACAGTTTAAAATAAGGTTGAATTATATTTGCCATCATTAATATGCATCTGTTAGTGCAGCTTTATAAATTTTCTGTAACACTCGTAGTCATGTCCTTTACAGGCTGAAGCTACCATTTTAAAACTGACAGAGGTGAGGAAGTTAAGCACTCAAGAGAGGAAGATCTTACAGGAGGAACTAGTAAGTTTTCTGTCTGCATTTTTGTAGATTCTTGTTATATGTTCCTTAAACGTCTTCAATCATGGACAGTCAATTCTCTAGCCTTTTCCTTAGTGTGAACAGTGATGCCACCTTTACGGGTGATTTTCTAGCATGGTGAATGGTTGTCATGTGTATGACCCCAGACGTCTTTCCTTTCTCACTTTATTAGAATAGGCCAGTGACTTTTTTAGTACGTGAAAATCCTTTTGTCTTTTATGCCCGGAAGAGGACGAAGATTATACCAAGCGGGTGGGAGAGGTGGAGGGCAAAGTTCGGGGTTCTACTTAGTGCCCTCCAGTTCGGATCATTTAGGAAAGCAAGTGGAAACCCTATATTATAGAATTCTGAATCAGCCACCTGAAACCAATTTTCTATAAAGTCAGAGACAGAGCCAAAGGCAGCTTTATTAACTTGTAGCAAAACAATGTATGTTTCAGTTATGCGAAGCTGAAAGCCATTTAAATTATTGATGATAAACTCCATGTTTATGCAGGCGCTATTGAGGAAAAATACAAATTTAAGAAGAGTTCAAGTGGGATATCCTGTCCTATTTGTTTGTATGGTAGCAATCGTAAGTGTCTTTCTCGGATACCTTTTGCATCATTGATAAAGACCATTTTCATGTGATGCTGTTACGAGCAAAGCAGCAACAATCATACAGGGTTTGTTAGTAGTTTAGAAATCTAAGAGTATAAATACTTTCCTGCTCATAGCAAATGTGCTGGGTATTATAGGGCAGCAATATAAGCAAAAGTTTGCATGTAAAGGTTTGTGTTTACCTGTTTGGCCAAAAGGGAGTGAAGAATATATGAGGTTAACCCTAGGAATTAGTAACTGTTTTTTTTTTTTTTTTGACAATTATCGTCTTGATATTGAAATTTTTATGAAACTTTAACAAGAAAATGCTGCTGGGACTCGGACCATTTTCGTAGAGGATCAAGTTAAGTGTTTGAACTCATGGATGTAAATTCTTAATTCGTTACTACATAAGATAACCCCGTGCTTGTGGTATTTGATTTAAAAATATACCAAAGGGTAGGTTTGCTTCTGTCAAAACTTAAACCATTTTCTTCGATATGTTCTTACCGGGCATGTAAATAAGACGTTTGTACTTGTAAACTATTTGATTCGATTTGGATAAATTTGGAAGTCAGTTCGGTTATTCTCAATCCAGCTCTAATAGCTTGAGTTATTGAGCAAATTAAATTCAAATATTCTAATAACCAGTATTAGTAATTGAGGAGTCTAATTGAACTTTTTTATCTTAACATATATGTTTTTTATTAGTTAAAAATTAATTTATAATTTTACTTTTAATGTTGTAAATTATTTATAAAATATTTCAATTCGAGCTCGGATTTGAACAACACAAATAATCAAATTTAAAAGTTAAAATCAAATATTAATATTGAATTTATTTTTTACTTAATAAATAAAATTAACCGAATATGTTTGTGTAATTTCATTATTAATCGAATCAAATTCAAATTGAAAAAAAAAAGGTGATAAAATTCCAATTGATCAATTTTTTAATTGTATCAACTTAATTCGATTTGATTACTCGGAAATGGAAATCAAAATTTTCATTTGATTCGGTTTGACTACACGGAATTGGAGATCAAATTTTTCAATGTATCAACTCGACGACTTGATTCAGTTCGTTTACTCTGCCGATTACACACCTAGTTATCATTAAAAATAGATTTTGAACTCCCAAATCTCAAAGAAGAGTACATATCAAGATGTCAAAATAGTTGAGGAAGAATAAATAGGAACTTTAGTTTGGAAACTTAACGTTAACAAAATAACTATAGATGAAGCACACAGACCAGACGTAATTACACAAAAACCTATATTGTGCTGACTTCTCGCCGGCCTAGTTAAAAATTGTCAAAAATTTTCACAACACGTTCGTGTTTTTGTGACCAGCGACGCATAGTACACACATACCTTTGTACATCTTGTTCGCCCATCTCAATGCCATTCAGGTGGATTATGTACACCCCTTTCTGTTGGGGAGCCAGGAACAAAGGGCACAAAACCCCTGCCACCAAACACTGGCCGCATGAAGGCATCGTCGAACTTGCGCCAGTAGTAATGAACAGTGTGCGTTGGAGTTGTAAGAAGTGCGCGAATGCTGCCTGGTCGCTGCAGTCCGGCTGGACTATCGACAAAGGAGTCTTGGCCACTAAGAAATGGCACCGTAATCGATTTTGGAGTAGAGGTGTCTGAGAGCATGCTAGTTGTTGCTTTGGAACGAGGCAGCAAGAACCGTATTAGAGGTTTGGTCATTATGCCAAAAACCTGAGCAGAACCAACAGAAAGAAGGGTTAGTAACATCTCCAGGTAACTCTTATGCATATGATAGATAAAAATGAGAGTCGTATAGAGATAGAAAAAAAAGGAATTTTGGGCATTTGATTTCATATTGCAACTAAAGATAAAAAAACTTGAATAGTCAGCTAAGACTACAACGATTTATTAGAAGTAGGCTCTACATCTTAACCAAAGGGCTAAGAATGATAATAGAAGCTTGCCGACGTAACAACTCAACCATTCTTATGCAACATTTTTTGTGATAAAGCTCAATTGCTCAAATAATTGAGCATATAAGAAGCATTAATGTTGAAGCAAAACCTTCAATGTTTTCAAAAAATAAAATAAAAGGAGGATAAGATGCCATGTATTATGAGAGAAACATTCAAATCTTTAAGCCGTTAAATTGAAGGCAGGAGACATCTTACCATAGTGCTGAAAAGAACAACAGTGATAGTGCTTGTAATCAGAATTGCGTTCCCTCGCTGTTGAGTATGCCCTGCCATTGTAAACTGCAATTATATAGAATAATAGTCCATTAGTTGGAATCAATCACACAAATCTCTCCCCACTCCCTTTCTCTACTTCACTCCCCCTTTTCCTCTCATTCTATCATTAGTATTTTGAACTTAATTTCAAACATGTATCAAGGATTTTGAATTTCATCATAATCTTTTAGGCAACTTTAATATAAGAAAGCTACATTTCTGTGATGTGTAATTAAAAAGTTTTTGTTTCAAGAGATACAATATTATCCGAACTTTACCTGATTATACGCAAGTGCCATAGATACAGCACCTCTCATGAGACCAGCCCACCATATGATGATCTGAACAAAAGAAATACGGAGAAATAGCAATGTCAAGTAACATCATTAATTGATATAAAAGCAAAAAGAACACCATGAACTCGTACTTGTTGTCTAAAGCTGATTTTTTCACTAGCTGATTTCTTTGCTAAGTTGGATAAAAATGAGAGGGGAAACACAAAAGCTGCTCTTCCGACCATAACCAGAGCAAGTAGCACAGAACTAACGGCAGCTGATGTTCTAGGGCTGCAAAAAGGAGATCAAAGACAATATCACTACCGCAGATCATTCTGAAAATGGAAGTTATTTTGTACAAGTTGCCTGGGGGATAAAGGAAATGGAAAAGAAAATCTGAAAAGTATACTTGAAGCAGACGTTAAGAAAAAAAGCAACTCATTAATTTACACTCTACCAAAATCTAGTTAGAGTACTTCCTAGCAGGCGCATAGAGCATACCTATCACTTATAAATCTCCATTTCTCAATGTCCAAGGCATCCATTCCGACATAAAGAAAGATCAAAGTCTCAGCAACAAATGACAAGGTAGCAAAAGCATGCCTGTGTTTGAAGAAAAAAACAGAATCAACTGAGTCTGAGGCATATAAAGAGTTTAACATTTGTTCTAACATCAATGACCCATGAAATTTATTGCCTCTAAGATAACACTGTGGACGAGACATACTTGGAAGTTACTCTTGAACTCTCAGTAACATTGTGCCAGGTATAATGCGACATCACAATCCCGCAGAAAAACACTGTGAGAATGCCACTCAAATAGAACAGCTGCAGGGGAGGCAACATTAAAGTTATCCAACAAGCACATTAATCATCAAAATTTGAAGCTGTTATCAGAAAAGAAAGGGCTGTAAGAAACTGCCATATTATGCTAAGAAGAGTCTTACTTCAGCCAAGATATATGAAAGGTATGCCATGAGCAGCATAAGAGCAAACTCACGATCTGTTGAGTGCCTGAATCATGTAAATGAACTACAATCAATAATTAATTATAAAATTCAAAGAAATTGAGCCATCAACAATGCACTGCAATAACAAAATTCATGCTCAGTTGAAGTCCTCAGTAAAGTAGAACTTTTAATATCGCAAATGATTAGAAAACATACCTGCCAAAGTACAACTTTTTGATGATGTAAGCACTTAGCAACCCAACCTGTAAGGAAAAATAAAATATCACACATTTGTGGAAGTGCAGTGTTCACAGAATGAATCTGATTTTTATGAAAAGAGACTTACAATCACTCCCAGAAGAGTGCTTGCTAAAAATAAATACAAAAAGCTGCCAATAAACTCCAAAGCAATTCTGGGATTGGTATTACTGAGGTCAAAACTCTGGATTGCATTGAAAAGCACCACTGATGTTGCATCATTTACAACACCCTCTCCAAAAACCAGACTGTAGAGTAACGGAGTCTCATCCTGATTAAGCACCTGTACCATCAAGGAGCAGCTTCAGCATAGCAAGTTTGAGATACCGTCGTTTCAATTTAGAAATGCTATACAATTTTAATTTATGCATACCTGCAGTGTGCAAACAGAATCTGTTGCTGCAAAGATAGCACCAATTGCTGAAAAATGTAGGAAAAATAGTAAGCTCCCCAAACAGGAACAAAGCCAGTTTGAAAATAAGGGAGCAATAAGGGCAAATACCTAGATAATCTCCAATATCCAATGAGCCAATGTCCATTTCCTTAAAGAACTGAATAACACCTGTTTGAAGCATCAGAGTTGCAATTACAACCAGCAAAACTGATATTGGCAATACTAGGATGAACATCAACAAACTAAGCCAACCCCTAATAGGGCCACCTGGCTGCCAATCCCCACCCACAAAAAAAAAGAGAAGAAAAGAATTTGTATATGTCTCAACTGCATCCATAAAGTCGTTGAAAGTACCTAAAGATATAACTGTACAAGATATTAATGTACCAACAGCCCCAAACAGCATGATGGTGATAAAGTTACGGAAAAATTGCTTCTTTTTCACCTGAAACCTGGCAGAGAAAGCAGAGATCAGAAAACATTATAGAAAAGACACCTATGTTCCTCTATTTACAAAACTGGAAACAAGGGGAAATTCTCAATATACTCAAGTTCAAGCCAGGATAGAGAACTAAGGAATATGCACTTAAACAAAAGTTTCACTTTCACATTGAATAAGTGTTACATATACATATATTTTAACTTTTAATGGTATAATAAAAATCTCTATATTTTCCATTAACAAGAGAAATGAAAATGGAAGGAGAACAAACTTACCCAGCATTGAATATAATAGGGGGCAAAAGATAAATAAAGAAAAGATCTTCGCTGAAGACTAAAAGATGTGAGCTTTTACCCCCACTAGTCAACAAAATAACTACCCCAGTACAAAGACCCTGTTAATAAAATCAAGTAAATCAAATATGTCAGACAAGTAAAACATATAATCCAAGCAAACAAAACTTGGCTGAATGGTTCATAGAAGCCTAAACCGAAAAATGTCAAGAGAGAAACTCACAATGACAAGTGCGGTAATTGACTCATTCATCCATCGGTTCTCCTCCAAAAGATGACCAATCACAATACAAGCGCAAAGAAGTGCGATGAATAGGTTTATAGAGACCACAGAGGCATGATCTGAAGTAGATAGTGTTTGCAACTTGGAAAATGCAGCAGCTAACAGCGGTGCCACCATATTGACCTTTTTTTAATCAAAAATTTATCGAATACAACCAACTGATTCTAATTGAAGGCAGTTAAAGTCCAAAGCTTTAGATTTGAATTTTCCTTCAGCACTGCATATCTTGAAAAGTTCTATGTCTCTGAACTGTCCATTCAAGAACTTTCAAATCGCAAAATCCACACGAACTCTGCAATTACAAAAACCAATAAACACCAAAGAGTTAAACACACATATTCGCATATTCATTCTCAAAACCTCATCTTTTTTTCCATTTTTCGTTATTTCCGTTCTGTTCTTGTGGCTGCTCATTGTCTTGAACTCTTGATTAGACAAAATATAGAATACTGAAAATAAAAATTAACTCCGAACCAAAAAAAAAAAAACCTCGAAATATTGAGGAAAAACCGAAAAATCAAAGGAAAAATTATTACTTTTAATTTAATTATATAATGATACTTAAAAATGTAGGAAGGAATAAGAAAGATGAAGAATTTAGAATTTTTTTCAGTTACCAAAGTTAGTTATTCGAAACGAATATTCTAACTGAAATACAACAATAAATAAATTTTCTTTTCCTTTCTTTTTTTTTTTTCGTTCTTCCACTTTCTCAGCAACCAAACATAAAAAAAAAAAACTTATTCAATCGATTAAAAGAAGCAACAACAACAACATGCAGGAAGACCGCACTTATATTTCAGCATTTTATAATTTTCTTTTACAAATATTCTGTAATTTCATTGAATCAAAACAACAACACACAAATAAAAAATTAAAATTTTTTCTCTTCCTCTATTTTGCTTTCATTCTATTGTCTCAGCAACCAAACATCGAAAAACAGCAAAAATAACTAAAGCTTACCGAATTGTTTCAGAGAATCAACAGCATGCAGGAACTGGAAACAGCATTCGTATTTCAGCTCCGAGCAAAATTTGAAGAGAAAGCTTAGGGAAACCAATTAAAAAAAAAGAAAAAGAGAATCCAAAGATCCACCGCTTCGAAATTTTCCCACGAGAATATTCGCAAAAAAACGGCCGCAATTTTCCCTTTTTCAGCTTCAAATTCTTGCTTTTGATGGAGAGAAACGAACAAAACGAGACAACTTTGAAAGATTTTTGAAACTGCTTTGAATTTTGTGTTCTTGAGAAATAGAATAGAGCTTTTCATTTACGAGAAAATTCTGGAAAAAAAAAGAAAAAAAATAAGAATTTTGTGGAGTGCTAGAAAGAGAAAGGCGTGCTACGCGGGTGATAGTTGAACACAAAGAAATGTTAGAATACAGTAAATGGAAAAACATTAAAATGTAAAATCTAATAAGAACCGTTGACCTAATGACTGGTTTGTTCCAGATTAAATATCATGGTTTTGAATGATGGTTTCAGGTGATACTGGGGGTAGGTGAATATGGTAGTTAAGAAACAGAAATAGTAACGCACATAACAACTTTACCTCTGCCGTGGAAAACAGATTTAAATTTACCGTCTTAAATAAAGTAAGCTAATAATTGTAACAAAAAAGTAAGCTAATAATTCACTCAATCAGTAAGGATTAGCCTAAAGTTATTATTATTTCTAAAATGATTTTATTTATGTTCAAAAAAAAGTTTCGTTGTGTATGCCAAAAAATAAATTCCATATAATTAGAGATAAAATAATTTTGTATTCTTTTCATGTCCTTTTTTATTTATAAATTCATGCAAAATATAAAAATATGTCACAATTTTTTGGTGTAAACACAGGTATTTCATCTATTTTACGGTTTAAGATTAATTATATTCGGACCAAAAATAGCAAACAGTAAAACCCTCACAACAATGGAGATTACAAGACTCAAATCCTATCTAAATACCTAAGAAAAAAATTCACAATTTGTATCCCACGTTAAATATGAAACACATTTTTCAATTTTTTTAATCCATAAGTTTTTTTGTCAAATTTTAACTCACATTATTTTTTAGTTTTTATACCATCTGCTCGTTGTTGTATTTAAAATGAATTTATATATGATGCACTAATAGTGTATAATTTTTATACACTTTCAATGCACTAAAAATTGATATTTCATCAATAAGTTTTTATAAGTAAAAATTGAAAAAAATATATATGTATTTATTTTTAAAGGTTTAACATTTTTTTACTTTGTTTTATTAATGATGTGTCAATCTTTGATTGATTGTCATGTATAGATATTATACATTATCAGGTCATGTTTGGTGCATAGGATGATAATTATCCTATCTTATGTTTGGTGCACACATTAAGGGGAGGATTAGATTGCAAGGAGGATTAGTTATCCTTCTAGTATAGGATAACTCAATCTTCTCAAAAAAGTGAGAATTATTCCTAATCCCATAGGATTAAATAAATATTCATATTTTATTATTTTATCCTTAACATTTATATTTAAAAAGTAACTTAAACATTTAATAAAATAGTAAGGATTTTTAATTAGTTAATATAATTTTTTTCATTCTTTTTCATTTTTCCTTCTTTTTCTTTCTTTTATTTTTTTTCTTGTTTTTGATTAAAGAAAAACTATAATTTTAATAAAATAATATTTTCTTGTACACATTTTTTTTAAATTATTTTTTAGAAAATAAATTATCAAACATAAAAATAATTATAAAATATATTTTTTAACTAGTTTTTTCTTACATTTAAATTTTTATTTATTCTTTCTTAATTTTTTTCGTTTTGCCTAAAAAATGAAAGAAAAATGACTATTAACCATAAATTATTAGAAATTATATATTTTTTAATTCATCAGAATTGAATTATTATATTTAACTTGTATTTTTCTTTTTTTTAGATCACCTAATCCATAGATAGATCTACTCCGACGATCTACCGATAAATATATATTTTTTGACAAATCAAACAAAAATCTCCAATCAAACTCTAAGCAAGCACTCCGTGGGTTCTACTTTTTCCGCTAAAAAATATCTCAACAAATACCTGAATAAAAATAAATAACAAAAAATATAAATATAAATCAAACATAATCATCTTAATAAAAAGGAGCATATATATAGGACTATTTTAATGAGTAAAATTAAATTATTAAAATGTTGTTGTTCTCATTAATTACCAGGAAGTGTTGCATGTGATTTGATTCTAAAGGAGTCTGATCTGATCAGATCAGATCGGATTTGATATTGTTTTCTTGTTTAGACCATTTAGCCGAGGTCCGATAGAAGTCTCACGAGTAATCTCACACCTCTTTTTGGTTTCTGGTGGACCTTCACGGATCGTATCATAAAGTTTTTTCACTTTTTTTTTAAATTGTTTATTTTAAAACAACATATTATTGTTGGTTCAGTTGACAACGCACATTGAGTTTGTGAAAAAAATTTTCAGGTTCGACTCCCACTAAACACATCTTTGGAGAGTGGTAAAAAGCCTTAATTGTGATTAAACCTCGAACAAGATTAGTCTCAAATCGTTAAAATGGATGAGGATACATGTAGTCTACACCAAAACAGATGAAAATACATGTGGTTTACACCAAAAAATTAACATTCGATACTTAGTTACTTACAACGTAATCATTAAATTTCATAAAATATTAATCAATATATAAATTTAAAACTTAATTTTTAGAATAAACATGCTAAATTAAAAATTATTTAAACTCAATTTATTTTGGTATAATAAAAATTTTTATATAAAATTTACATGTATTGAGACTTGAATTTTAAATTTACAAAAAAAAAATTTATATTCACTTAATTCATTTTAAAAATTTTTATCAATCTTTAGATTAAGTCTCGTTATTAATCAAAGGTCTTACTTAGACTCAATTGATTGTTGAATTCAAAACTAGAAAAAGACACTAGCGAGTAGTTTGACTAGGAAACGAAAATGAGAGTTGAAAGGTCACTTAGACACTTGGATAAGTAATTTTGTTATTTTGTCCATTTATGTCGTAGTATATGGAATCCAAAATAAAAAAAAGGGGATGCAATAATTACTAATTGCTTAACTTAGTATAATAAAGTGTAAATTACGGGAAGATAATAAAAATTCAATTTGGAATTTGCAACTTCCATTACATTATAAGATAACGTTAACGAGTGCTATTAGACACAAATTAATGTGATATTTAAAGAAAATAATTTATAATTGATATGACAAAGTTTACCCGTGTTAGGCCAGGCCCAATAGCGTCAGAGATTACCACATGGCAAAGACTCACTGGTCCACGTGTCCATCGGCGACAGAGGCAAAGCGCGTCACACCTGTCGCTGGGCGACAGGCTCTTGGTCCCACGTGGCATTCGGCGAAAGAGGTAGAGGTGTTTAATCATACCTGTCGCCCTGCGATAGGCCCGAAGTCTATCGCCTATAATCATAAGGCGACACATGGCGCTCATATACCTATCGCCTGGCGACAGATCCACAGCTCATCTCCTATAGTCATATGGCGACACGTGACACCTGACCTCGGCTCCCGCGAGCGGCAGAACCCTGACGCCACAGTGTATCACGTGGTGTGAGTCTCTCGCCGGCGATAGGCCCCGAGTGCTTCCGATTTTTTAGGAATTTGTGTTATATTGAGACACAGACTCTTAGCAAGATGATAGACTTATCCTTAAACAATTAACCTAGGATGTTGGCCTATAAATAGGCCCCCAGGTACAACTTTATTCTCTAATTTTTTGACTACTGGCTTTTACGCTTCCCAATATTGAAGACCTTTTTTTGCTGACTTAAGCATCAGAGTGTCTACGCAGGGAACCACCCCTGCGTCTCTCTGACTTTTCTTGTTTTACAGAAGCTTTTTGGAGACACGTGGAGACTAAGTACGAATATCTACGTCAGCATACTTTTATTGTTGTTTTGTGCAACAACAATCGGTGCCGTCTGTGGGAAACGTATAAAAAGCCAAGATTTTCTAAGATGGTGAGAACAAGATCTACAAACGTAAGGACCGGAAGTGAGGAAAACTCTGTGAGCTCCCATGAACAACAGATTCTCCAGACAAACCAGCTGAATAGGGAGGAAGAAAGAATTACTGTGTCAGCGGCAGAATTCGAAGCTCTAAGGCGACAGAGCGAAGAAACTACCCAAGCGCTGCGAGCCATGGTGGATCTGTTCCAAGGAGTTCTCCTGACATTGGATCTGCCGCCTGCCGTGCAAAACTTAGTAGGAGGAACAAATAGAGGTGTCCCGCCGCAAATGTTTGGGCGATAGGAGGACATGACAGCGGCAGACCCCTCTCGTCGGCGAGAGGTTCCCTCGGTGGAAGAGCACGACATTCATCAGGGCGCGGCAGGACTGGGGAGTGGCAGGCATGTCGCAGGCACCCAGCGAGAGACTGAGGAAGCATATGGCTTAGAGCCTGCGATAGGGGTCAGGCGACAGGGTAGCGGGAGGCCTGTCGCAGGAACCCAACGAGAGAACGAAGAAGCAGTAGAGTTAGAGCCTGCGACAGGGGTCAGGCGACAGGTTCCACATGTAGGGTGGCAGATGTATGGGCGACAGGATGTTGACCGGGCGACAGGGTCTACCGCTCACCACCATGACTTGTCAAATTTTGATGGTGCTAACTTAGACCATGGTATTGGAGGTGCTGGAAAGAACGGGGTCGAAGATCAAAGCACTTGGGGAACCGGGTCGGAGTTTGACCCCACTTGGTGCACGCAAATGGTACGAACAAACGCATCTCAAGCTCAGGGCAAGGAAGTAATAAGAGACCTACCTGATTCGTCTCATGCCCGAAATCAGCTCGCTCCCCCCGTGGACATGAAGAAGATGATAGAACAGGTACTGGAAGAGAAAAAGTTAGTGTCTGCAGAAGAGAGCCAGAGGAGGAGAGTATCGTTCTGCACAACCATCATGCAAAAACCTCTACCCCCAATGTTCAAAATGCAGCAGATGACCGCCTATACCGGAAAGACGGACCCCTACGACCATATGCAAAACTATGAGGCACTAATGTTGTTACATGGATGGGAAGACGAGATAATGTGTAGAGCCTTTTCCTTGACTCTGTCGGGACATGCGATGAAATGGTTTAATAACCTGCCTGAAGGGTCCATTATCTCTTTCGACCAACTGCGAAGTGAGTTTCTCAAGGCGTTTGCGGTAAATAGTCAGAGAGGGAAAGAACTGACCTACCTGCTCACTATTAAGCAGGGAGCTAAGGAGTCATTGAAGAGTTATGTGGATCGGTTCAAAGATGCTACTTTAGAGGTGCGAGATCTGCAAGTCGGTAAAGTCGTGGCAGCCATGGTACAGGGGACAAGGTCTGAGAAATTGCAAGAATCCTTGTCGCTAGATCAGCCAACGACCATCTCAGACCTACTTTCCCGCGCACATAAGTATGTAACCCAGGAGGAAGTAATGAAAATGGTGGCGATAGGAGAAACTAAGGATGGAAGGAAACGAGGAAGAGAGGTCACTAAAGCATCTTCTAGCCAACCGAGAAAGTTTGAGAAAGCTCCCGCACTAAAATACAATTCCTATACCCCACTCACCGAATCTCGAGCTTCAGTGTTGGCAGCAATTGAAGGATCAGGGCTTATACAGACTCCAAAGAAGACGTCAGGGAATTTGGGCCGTGATTTAAGGTCGTACTGCGATTACCATTCAGCACATGGGCACACAACTGAGAAGTGTAGGGAGCTGATGAATCAGCTAGAAAAGCTAGCACGAGAGGAAAAAATAAACCGTTTCGTATGGAGAGGTGGTAGAGCTAACTATCCTGCACAAAACAGAGGAAACAATTTCAGAGATAGAAGAGGTGAAAACAGAGGGCCTGTCAGACGAAATGAAGGGGAAAGAAGAGACGGTGACAGAAGGGTAGAAAGAAGGAACCGAGAGGAAGATAATGAACCCACTGGGCCAGCTATTAACGTGATATCCGGGGGTGAGTCGTTAGCCGGCACTTCTTCCTCGTCTCGAAAGACCTACGCCCGACAGGCTTATCAAATTAATTCGGTAATGGAGGAAAAGCATGATGAAGAGCCTATCACCTTCACGCCAGCAGACAGAGGTGATGTAATGATCCCTCATGATGACCCAATGGTGATTTCGGCAGTAATAGCAAAACACCCAGTGAGTCGCATCTTAGTTGATAATGGGAGTTCGGTAAATTTGATTTATTGGAGTTGCTATGAGAAAATGAACATCTCCAATGATAGACTGAAGCCAGTAACCACACCGCTGTATGGCTTCTCAGGAGAAAAAGTGAAGGTGGAAGGCGCAGTTCAGCTACCTGTAACATTTGGGGAAAGCTCGAAATGTGTCACTCGACAAGCGTTGTTTATGGTGGTGAGATCAACTTCCGTGGCATACAATATGATCCTCGGGCAGCCATTGTTAAATGATATGAGAGCGGTGGTGCATCCCTGCTATTTGTTAATGAAGTTTCCGACTCCCCGCGGTGTGGGACAAGTGCGGGGAGATCAAAGGAAAGCCAGGACATGTAATGTCGCATCCACCACATGTAAAGGGATTCAGAGGAAGGAAACCCTTACGATCGAAGAAAAGCCTAAGCCAAAGCCTGATGAGGAAATGGAAGCAATCCGGTTGGATGAGAAAGATGAAGAAAGAATAGTGTACGTAGGAAGCCAATTGCCTGAAGAAATAAAAATGGAGATAGTCCGATGCTTAAAAAAGAATTCTGATGTGTTTGCATGGACCCCAGCTGATATGGCTGGAATAGACCCTAAAATTATTTGCCATCGGTTGAACGTAATCTCAGGGGCAAAGCGGATAAAACAGAAGAAGAGGAATTTTGCTCCAAAGAGGCAACTGGCAATAAACGAAAAAATCTCGAAGCTGTTGCAAGCAGGATTCATTAGAGAAGTTAATTATCCGGAATGGTTGGCTAATGTTGTGATGGTAAAGAAAACCAACGGGAAATGGAGAATGTGTGTGGACTTCACAGATCTGAATAAAGCTTGTCCTAAGGATTCGTATCCACTACCTCGAATTGACAAGTTGGTAGACGAAACTTGTGGTTATGAATTACTTAGCTTTTTGGATGCCTTTTCGGGGTACCACCAAATCATGATGCATCCAGATGATGAGGAGAAGACCTCGTTCATTACCGATGGTGGGACTTATTGCTATCGAGTGATGCCCTTCGGTTTAAAAAATACGGGTGCGACCTACCAACACATGGTAAATAAGGTGTTCCAAGACTTGTTGGGCAACACCATTGAAGCTTATGTTGATGATATGATCATCAAAAACCGACAGGGAGAATCACATGCCGAGAAAATGACTAAGGTATTTGATGTACTGCGACAATACAAGATGAAGTTGAATCCCAACAAATGCTCATTCGGGGTGAGATCTGGAAAGTTTCTGGGATTCATGATTACTAACCGAGGGATAGAGGCTAATCCCGAGAAAGTTCAAGCTATTTTGGACATGAGGCCGCCTAATATAGTAAGAGAAGTCCAAAGGCTAACAGGAAGAATAGCAGCCTTGAGTCGTTTCTTGTCCAAATCAGCTGAAAGAAGTCTACCATTTTTCAAGGCGATAAAGGCAGGGAAGAACTTCAAGTGGACGGAAGAGTGCAACGACGCCTTTGAAAGGTTGAAAGACTACCTGAAAGAGTTGCCTCTGTTATCCCGGCCACATCCCGGAGACCACCTCCTTATGTACCTCGGTGTAGGAGAGAAAGCTGTAAGTGCACTCCTACTAAGGAAAGATGGGGATAGAGATTGCCCGATTTTTTATGTAAGCAAAGTCCTGCTAGATGCTGAGGCAAGATACCCCTTAGTTGAAAGAATAGCTTTATCCCTGGTGATAGCAACTCGGAAGTTACGGCCGTACTTCCAAGCTCACTCGGTGACTATCCTAACAGATCAGCCCCTCAGGCAAATACTACAGAAACCAGAAAACTTTGGGCGCCTAATTAAGTGGGCTATCAAATTAAGTGAATATGACATTCACTTCCAGCCTCGCCAAGCAATAAAAGGACAGGCATTGGCGGATTTTATTGTAGAATGCACTGGCCGAGAGATCCAAGAGGAAATAAAGTTAGTCTGGTGGAAATTATTTGTAGATGGAGCTCGTAACATGGATGGCAGTGGAGCTGGAATTGTGCTAATATCACCTGAAGGGGAAACCTATGAATATTCCCTACGTTTCGATTTCCCAAGTTCAAACAATACAGCCGAGTACGAAGCCTTGATAGCTGGGATGAGACTCGCTGAGAAACTAGGAGTCAGCAACTTAATGGCACATAGCGATTCACAATTGGTGGTAAACCAGTTCTCGGGTGAGTATGAAGCACGAGAACCCACCTTAGTCCCTTACTTGCAGAAGGTACAATTGCTGGCACAGTCGTTCAAGCACTTCCAGCTGACTCGGATAAATCGAACAGAGAACAACCATGCAGACGCTCTTTCGAAATTGGCTTCTTCCAGAAGGGTCAAAAGGGGTTTGGTCAAAGTGGGATCCATCGCTAGACCAAGTATTGAAGAAGAAGATGTCTGTGATGTCGAAATAGGAGGCGATTGGAGAAGCCCAATTAAAGATTACATACTGGGGGGCACGCTCCCCACTGACAAGGACGAAGCTCGAAGGCTGAAGTTAAAAAGTGCTAGGTTTACCGTGGTAAAAGGGGAACTCTATAAACGGGGATTCACAATGCCCCTGTTGAAGTGTCTAGGGCCCCAACAGGCTGAGTACACCTTAGCTGAAGTTCATGAGGGAATATGCGGCGAGCATTTGGGGGCTCGAGCCTTAGCCTCGAAAATATTGCGCTCGGGGTTTTATTGGCCTACACTGAGCAAGGATGCCACAGACAAAGTGAGAAGATGTGAAAAATGTCAGAAATTTGCTCCCATAATTATCGCGCCTGTTTCGGCTCTTCAGAACACTCTCCAACTAACTCCATTTGCCAATGGGGACTAGATATCCTGGGGCCTTTTCCCCTAGGCACAGGACAAAGGAAGTATTTGCTTGTGGCCACAGACTACTTTACCAAATGGATAGAGGCCGAGCCTTTGGCCACAATTTCTGAAAAAAAAGGTGGAAGCAATGGTGTGGAAAGACATAATTTGCCGATTTGGGATCCCCCTTGTGATAAATGCAGATCATGGAAAGCAGTTCGACTGCGATGCTTTTCAAAAATTTTGTAGTGGCCTGAAGATTCTCCTAAGAATATCTTCTGTGTCTTACCCACAGGCCAATGGGCAGGCAGAGGTGAGCAATCGAACTATACTGCATGGGTTGAAGACTAGGCTGGACAAGGCAAAGGGAGCATGGGTAGATGAGCTCTCAAGTGTCCTATGGGCCTACAGAACGACAAGCAAAGTGTCAACAGGTGAAACACCATTCAATTTGGTATATGGCACTGAAGCCCTCATCCCAGTAGAGGTTGGAGCTGAGTCACCCCGGTTGGTCCCCTACATCGAGGAACTCAATTCTCAAGGACTAAGGGAGAATCTAGACCTGCTAGACGAGCTGAGAGACAAAGCAAAAATGAGACTGGCTGCTTACCAACAGAGGGTAGCTACTTATTACAATGCGCGGGTGAAGAACAGAGAAATGCAAGAAAGAGACCTGGTGCTGAGAAAGTCAGCAATCACAAATGCCCATAAGGAGGATGGAAAGCTCCGGGCTAATTGGGAAGGACCATACAGAATCAGAAAGATGGTTGGACCTAGCACATGTACCTTGGAAACCTTGCAAGGAAAGAAGATATCAAAGACTTGGAATGCCAACCATCTCAAGCTATATTGGCAGTAAACTTTGTAATTTTTGCTTTTTGATTCTTGTCTTTACTTTTCCATCTATTGCTACATCACTTTATAGATGTTATTATTTTTCTGATTCATGAGTAAAGGCCAGCCAATCATTTCCTATATTCTCTAACGCAATATGTGAGACAGATTATGTGTTACAGGAATTAAAATGAGGCAACAGCTGGCAAACTAAAGTCCCTAAGCGAAAAATGCGAGACGGGCAAAAACAAAGTCCCTAAGCGAAAAATGCACGAGACGGGCAAACACAAAGTCCCTAAGCGAAAAATGCGAGAGACGGGTAAAAACAAAGTCCCTAAGCGAAAAATGCGCGAGACGAGTAAACTAAAAGTCCCTAAGCGAAAAATGCGCGAGACAGGCAAAAACAAAGTCCCTAAGCGAAAAATGTGCGAGACGGGCAAACTAAAAGTCCCTAAGCGAAAAATGCGCGAGACGGGCAAAAACAAAGTCCCTAAGCTAAAAATGCGCGAGACGGGCAAACACAAAGTCCCTAAGCGAAAAATGCGCGAGACGGGCAAACAAAAAGTACCTAATCGAAATATGCGCGAGACGGGCAAAAGACCAGTCCTTAATACGAAACGTACGTATAACAGGTAAAGGTACAAGCTATATAGCAAGTTACGAGGTACGTTATAAAATTTTCGGATTCATATGTTGCAATAAGTTGACAAATTATGATTAAACTTTGGCGTTTTTAGTCTTGATTATTCTAATAAGTCCTTAAGCGAAAATAACACGAGATAGGCACACTGCTCGAGAAAAGTTCATCTTTGCACAAGACTGAAAATGCTGTGTCAAAGTAGAACTTGGGGAGCAACATGGTATCAAAGTATATATTCGCATAAACAGCAAGAAAGAGCTACAGAATGAAGCTACAGAATAAAACGGTACTTTTTACTGAATGAAGCTACAGAATAAAACGGTACTTTTTACTCAAAAATTTGTACAAGTGCTGAAAGAGCTACAGAAAGAAGCAATACTTTTCATTCAAAATTAATCTGTACGTAGGAGTTAACAAAAAAAAAAACTAAATTCTAATCCACGGCAATGACCAAGTCAGCCGGCTGAGAAGGCGCCACATCGGCACTAGCATCTTGAGAAGCTTGAGGCTCAGAAACTGGAGGATTCGAAGCATCAGGATCCTGGGGAGCCGAAGAAGCCATCCTGGGAGAAGGAACATCACCTAATGGAGCTACCACAGCGTCAGAGTTTGGCACAGGATCAATGGCTGCAGAATCCGAAATCTGAAATTCATCGCTATCCAACTCCAACAGTGCTTCAATAGACTCAGGCTGATCGCCCGCCTCGATAGGCTCAGAAACATCACGCACTGCTGGAAGCTCAGACCGATCAAGTGCCTCGGAAGACTCAGGTTGATGCTGTGGCTGTCGAGAAGGCCATGGACCTTCAAGATTGTCCAGCTCATCTACGGCCCCCTCCGTTAAGTAGGCCTCCGGACCTTGTGAGTCGGGCTCATATTTGTTCCACGAAGGGGCGTCATAGTACTTGGCCTCCTCAGTAAAGAGTAATTCGGGAAAAGCCTCATTAGGTCGGTGCTTCTCCAGCCAAGAACGAGCCAGATAGAAACCATACTTAATAAATCCCGTTGCAAACTCTGTCTTCTTGTCAAAGCAATGCTGGGACAAGCGATATTCACGAACGGCTTCGATCCGGGCCTCGATCCGAGCTTCTCTTTGACGATCCAGTACATTGTGCAGCTCCTCGATAGCCTCATCTCGCTGCCTCTCCATAGCTCCCTGATCATCGATGGCCTTATTGTAGGCTTCTTGGTACCCCTGAAGGGAAACAACCTTCGCCTGCTCTTCCCGGAACCTCTGCTCGAGATCGGCATATTTTTTATTCATCTCCTCCATCCTCTGGACATAAGGACGAAGCTGGCTAACCTCATTTGCAAGCTCCATTTTCTGCTCACGAAGCTCGTGAATATCTCTGTCAGCTTGCTCCCTGAAAGCCCGGTGTCGGGCATTGACAGTCGCGATTTGTTGAGCCGACTGATGAGACGAAAAAACAGAAATTAAAAAAAAAACAAAAACAGGGAAATTAATCATCACTCAACGAGCACAAGAACTCTTACCTTCATAGCGAGATAATCAGAATTATCCTCCGCTTCAAGGATGTTTGTGAAAAGCCTTGCCTTGTCGCAAGGAAGAATGGTGCTCCAGGCCAAACGAGATGCTATCCTAGCATCCTCGATACTGTCGTTGTCGTTTACTCCGGGATAGGTCTGGAAATCCTCCCCACCGACGACGACCCGGCTATCAACAGTATAGCGCCTCAAAGTAGGGTCGACCACCTTGGGTAAGACTGGTCTTGCGGGCATTGAGGCTTCAATGATCAGCCTCTTTATGTATTTGCGCCTAGGCTGGCGAGGAGCCGACCTACCCTCAGCAACACGAGAGCTACCTTCTTGAGGGACTGGATCACTCCTTTGGGACTCGGAGCTCTCGCGATCGCCTGAACCTCGATTAGGGACAAGAGGCCTCTTCCGTTTGTTTCTCCCGACCTCTTGTGTAGGACGGCTGGATTCACCAGTTGCAGGAGGAGGAGGAGGAGTAGGAGCGCGAGCCGGTCCAGATGGGGCTCCAACTGGCGACCGAGGAGGAGGAGCCGCTTGAGCAGCAACATTGGCATCCCTCCTACGCATCAAATCTCGGAAGTTCATGCCTGCACAATATATAAAGAAAAGATTAGCCGACCAAGTGAAACATCACGCACATGTATACAAGAAACAAAAAAAGGATGGAAAACCTAGAAAACCACCAAAGTCCTCTAAACTATCCAGATTCGAATCCAACGGAAAATCAACGAAGGGACTCCCAAAGGCATCAGCCTGAGCCCATTCAGGGCCATCCCCTGAATAACCACTAGTACCCGGAGCCTCAGGGGTCTCGTCCTCCGAATCTGAAGAGGACTCATCTACAAGACGGCCCACAGGGGGTAGATGCTTCAGCTACTAGGACCGGGGATGACTGACTCGGACCAGCATCAGATAAACGAGGAGTTGTGGGCAGGTTAGATGGGGCAGCAAAAGCTTCAAGAACGGTCCTGCTTACGCCCTAGCCGGCAGCGACAATGTTTTCCGGGGTTAGAAGAGAAAATAAATTACGCTCCCCGGCTAAACAGATTTGCCGAATAGGCTCGCCAAATTGGTCTCTTAAAATTTCCGTCCTAAACCTGTCCGAACGCTGTGAGTGGTCAGAGGTATCACGATTCCATCTAGAGCGAATCCGCAGATTGCTTGGAATCTCGACAACGACCCACTCGCTCTCAAAACCGCGCAGTTTATTGGGGAGATCCGAGAAGATTTTGTTATTAGGAAACTCGCTGACTGTTAACCGTTGAAGAGAGAACGTTATCAATCCTTTCAGCCTACGAACTCTAAAAAAGACGCTTAAAAGGGGAACCGTTGGAACGATACCCAGATGATGACACACTATGGAAAACGCTACCAGCTGAGCCCACGCATGGGGGTGGAGTTGACACCGGACGATGTCCTTGTATCTAAGAAATGCTTCGCCAAACTCCGGAAGAGGGAAGCGAAAACCAAAAGACAAAGAAGCCTTATGGACGGCCACACCATTTCTAACCAAGTCAGGCGTGACCTCCCCTTGCACTGGGAGTCTATAGCCATAACCCGATGGAAGAGGTAAACGAGTCCTAATATCCTCTAAATCAGTATTTGTCAAAGAACACACAAGACCACCTGTCTTAAGTGTTTTACCCGGGCGTAGCAAGGACATGGCAAAAGAAAGCAAAAACTACCCGGCGACAGATCTAGTAAGACGACAGACCCCTTGGGCGATAGACCCCTTTGGGCGACAGAACCCTTGGACGACAGACCTACTGCAAAAGACACTTGCGGAAGACTAAACTCTACGCGGAAGACCAAATCACCTGCGGGAGACCAAATCACCTGCGGGAGACCTAAAACTAGTGTGGTAGGCGAACATATAAGGCGACAGGGGTATACTGACTGACGATAAGATAAGCGAGAGACTCCAGGCGTGAGAGTGAAAGACTCTTTGTGGCGAAAGAACGAAAAAATGGACGACAGACGGCTGCTCAGAGATTTTCTCGTGCGCTCTCTCGTTTGGTCCCAGCAGTTTATATAGCCGCGACAGGGAATGCCAAACGTCGCGCCTGATTACACCTGTCGCATTGTAGAATTTTTCACCTGCAAAAAATACCAAAGAAATTGCAAAAGAACAAAGAGAACTACTAATTGTGGGCTGAAGGCCCAAAAACATATATTTATACTCTCTTGGTTGGAGAAATCCAACAAGAGAGTGGGGAGCAATTGACATGACAAAGTCTACCCGTGTTAGGCCAAGCCCAATAGCGTCAGAGATTACCACATGGCAAAGACTCAGTGGTCCACGTGTCCATCGGCGACAGAGGCAAAGCTCATCACACCTGTCGCTGGGCGACAGGCTCTTGGTCCCACGTGGCATTCGGCGAAAGAGGTAGAGGTGTTTAATCATACCTGTCGCCCTACGACAGGCCCGAAGTCTATCGCCTACAATCATAAGGCGACACATGGCGCTCATATACCTATCGCCTGGTGACAGATCCACAGCCCGTCTCCTATAGTCATATGGCGACACGTGGCGCCTGACCTCGGCTCCCGCGAGCGACAGAACCCTGACGCCACAGTGTATCACGTGGTGTGAGTCTCTCGCCGGCGACAGGCTCCGAGTGCTTCCGATTTTCTAGGAATTTGTGTTATATTGAGACACAGACTCTTAGCAAGATGATAGACTTATCCTTAAACAATTAACCTAGGATGTTGGCCTATAAATAGGCCCCCAGGTACAACTTTATTCTCTAATTTTTTGACTACTGGCTTTTACGCTTCTCAATATTGAAGACCTTTTTTTGCTGACTTAAGCATCGGAGTGTCTACGCAGGGAACCACCCCTGCGTCTCTCTGACTTTTCTTATTTTACAGAAGCTTTTGGGAGACACGTGGAGACTAAGTACGAATATCTACGTCAGCATACTTTTATTGTTGTTTTGTCCAACAACAATAATTAATGTATTATGAGATTTAAATTCTATGTTGATACATTGTGATGACTTTAATTTATAATATTTTCTAAAAAATATCTCTTTAACAATTTCGCCACTTTATCACCCAATTTACTGTGTTTTTCAATTTTAATTTTTAATTTGTTAAAGATTTTTAAAACTCGTTAAAAGATTTTAAAAATTCGTACATAAACTAATATATACATACACACATACAGATTAATGTTTCAAAGAGGAGATCCAATGATAAATTTTAAGATTTTTGAAATTGATAGAAGATGAGTTTATGAATTAGAGGGAAAAAAATCATTTATGAATATGTAGTTCAAGATTATATGTATAAAATTAAATAGCATGTTTATATTCGTAATTATTGGTAAAACAGATAATATTCTTTTTTAAATAAAATTTGTTTATTCTTAAGATTGTGTGTGTGTGTATATATATATATATATATATATATATATATATATATATATATATATAAAATTATCTCAATATATATAATATATATAATTATCAAATACATTGTTAGTAAAATTTTTTGACTTCACAAATGAGGTTAAGATGATGACATATCTTTTATTTTATTTATTTTTTATTTTTTTTATATTTTAAAAGACATGTGTTATTATCCTAATTCTTTTTATAGAGTCAAAAAACTTAACTAATAATGTATTAGATATTAATCCTTTGTATATAAGTTGATTGTTGCTAGTTTTACTTTATTAATCCTATGTACACATTTTTTTTTTATAAGTTCATCGTTACTAGTCACACAAAATAAATAAATAAATAAATAATTCTACTTTATTTTGTGATTTGAAAATTGAACACCTCTGAATTTTGTTGCTAATTTTCATTTATGGTATTTAACCAAAATAATTTGATTAGCAAGAATCATAAGTACACATTTTATGGTTATTCTATTTTAGCATTCATCAATCAATCGCCTCTGTGTTATTGATTTTGCTTCAAATTGTATTGAAGATAATATATTAAACGTGCTGCTCAACTCTTGTATTTATTTTGAGTATAGTCTTAACACTAAACCAACTCACATTATTGTAAGAAAAAATTTATGACATATAATGCACTGATCCTTTGCATAAAAAATTAATTTGATAAAACAACAAACTTATCGGATAAAGTGGATAATTGATTAAAGTGACACTTAAACTATTAAAATTTGATATTTAAAAATATATTTATTTAAACTATAACAAATGGTAAGTAGTTAATTTAAATAAGTGAAATGTAGCAAGTAATTAATTTTAAATGTCTTATATGTTGGTAACAAAAAATATTTACGTAGGCAATTATGTAGCTTGACTTATCAATATCATTTGTTTCTCCTATGTGAGTCTTGTTCTCCATCTTATATTATGTGTATAGGTGTAGTGTGTGTTTATAGAGGATTCCGCCCTTAACAAAATTATCATGGTTTTGTTAAGTAACGTGTTCCTTTATTGAACAAATAAATATAAGATTAATATCCAATATATTGTTAGTAGAGTTTTTTGATTTTACAAATGGAATTAAAATTATAACATATATCCTTTTAAAATATTAAGAAAATAAATAATAAATAAAATAAAAATATGTCATAATTTTAATCCCGCTTGTGGATTACAAATGGAATTAGGATGATAACATATATAATTTAAAAATATTAAGAAAATAAATAATAAATAAAATAGAACATATGTCATAACCCTAATCTCACTTATAGAGTCAAAAAAATTTATTGACAGTATATTAGATAATTATCCATATATATATATATGATTTTAGGATTTATCGTAAACTAGAATCGTTTTCAATTTTTTTAACCAACAATGTAATAATCATGGAATTAAATGCTAAGTTCCAACTTAAGTATTGTTGGTCATGAATCTTGGCCTTTTTTGAACAAAATTACTGATAGCTAATTATTGAAAATTATTACATCCCAACATTATTTTTCCTTGAATTATTAAACTCGAGTGGTCTTAGAATGAAATTAGATCTAATGATTCATGTCTAAAAGTCACGTTTGTATTATGTAAATCGTGTTCGTATCATATAAAATACAAAATTTTGTTCAAAATTTATATCGATAAATCAAACACAATTTTTTTTTTTTAGATTTTACCAAATTTTAGCTACTGTTAGAGCTGCTTATTAGGCCGGATTGGCCCGACCTGGTTCGCAACCGGATCGGGTCAATCCGGCCCAATATCCGAACTGGTACTGTACCGGTTCGGAACCGGCCCAGCTCAGTATGTTATCGGGCTGGGCCGGTTTTAAATAATCAGAACCGGGCCCGCTAAGGGCCCGATCTATTAAGGACCGGGACCGGTTCCGATTGAACCGATCCGGTTCAAAAAAAAATAAAATAAAATAAAATCAAGGCGCGCGCAGTGGCAGCCTTGTCCCTTGTTGCAGAGAGGCAAGTCTGTGACTTGCCTCTCTTTGATGCGCCGTTGCCCATCAATCTATATATTTTTTAATTTTTTTAAAATTTTTTTATTCTAATTTTTTCCTATAAATACCTCTATTCTATCTTCTATTTTTCTTTACATTTCTTCTATATTTTCTCTCAAATCTACTATCTATATTCATCTACTCTTATTCTCTTCACTCACATACTCTCTCAATATTCACTCAAACTCTCTCAAATTTACTTAAATTCCCTTATTCCAAATTTATAATATCATCATTTCCTTTCCAAATTTCATTTTTCTTTTTATTTTATAATTTTACAAATTTTACTTTTAATTTTCAAATTCTAATATATTATATATATCCCTTATTCCAAATTTATAATCTCATCATTTTCTTTCTAAATTTCATTTTTCTTTTTATTTTATAATTTGCAAATTTTACTTTTAATTTTCAAGTTTCAATTTTCAAATTCCAAAATATTTTTTATATATATATATCATACATCTATTTTTTTTTAATTCTTAACATATATTTATTTTCAAAAAAAATATAAAAATGTCAAATTTCTTTCGTCGTTCATGCTCTGTTTCTCGACCTTTTGGTTCCACTTAAATTCCTAATTTGGGTGACGAATCATTTACTGAAATCGAACTCGATATTCATTCGGAGGAGGAGCTTCCTTTGGCGGCGCCATCGGTTGGTCATGGTCGATGTGGAGGAGGTCATGCTCAAACACAATCATCAGCTGCCACCACTGCTGCTACATCATCAAGGCCGAAGTTTAGTCGAAAAAAAACGAGCAGGGTATGAGAGTATTTCAATATTATAGCAAAAGAAGGTGAGACGAATAAATATTGTGCTATCTGTAAATTGTGCCAAGGCGTTTACTCTTATAACTCCGGTGGAGTTGGTGGCGGTACAGGTACGTATAAAAGACATTTAATTACTTTTCATAAAATTAATCCTGATGCAGAAGAAAATGAAATTTTAGAAGCTAAACAATCTCAAATTAATACACATGATGGTGGAAAAAATTTTATTTTTGATAATGTTCAAGCTAGACGTGGTTTAGTTAGATTTGTAGTTAGGACTAAACAACCATTCACAATTTGTGAAAAAACAGGATATTTAGAATTTGTTTGTAACTATTTACAACCCGTATATAAATCTATTTCTAGACATACATTAAAAAGAGATTGCATGTATATGTTTAAAGAATATAGACAAGCTTTAATTGATAAACTTAGTAATATTTCATCTAGGGTTAGTTTAACTAGTGATATATGGACTAGTACTAATGGTATAAGTTATCTTGTTATAACTTGTCATTGGATCGATGAAGATTGGTCCATGCAGAATGAATTTTATCTTTAGATGTAATAGAAGAAGCACATAATTCATATACTATTCATAAATATATTACTAAAGTTTGTAAATTATATGGACTAGAAAATAATAAAGTTTTTGCTATTATTTTTTATAATGCTTCGAGTAATATTGCAGCTATTCCTCATTTAATTAAAAGTTTAAATCCTGTTATGCAAGGCATATTTTTTCATGCAAGATGTGCATGTCATATTATAAATTTATGTGTTCAAAGTGGTTTTAGTTCTAGTGGTACTGGTAGTGGCATACGTCCAATTGATAAAATTAAAATTTTAGCAAAATGGATTCACACATCAAGTAATAAACGTGAATGGAAGCAAATTTGTATAACAAATAATATACCTGTTAAAGAGTTTCCACTTCTCGTGGAAACAAGATGGAATTCACTTTATCGTTTGCTTTCTTCTATTTTACCTTATAAAGAATTTGTTACTCATTTTTATAACAATTATACAAGTAGCACACATTTAGTACTTTTTGAAGAAGATTGGACTTTTATTGAATATTGTGTTGATTTATTATCTACTTTTAAAGATGCAACCGAAAGATTTTCAACTAAATTTTATCCAACTACACCATATTTTGCTCCTATTATCTACACAATGTTTGACAAATTTGTAAAATTTAGGAATCATGAAACTTTAAGTTCTTTTGTATATGATATGGAGGAAAAATTTAAAAAATATTGGGAAATAATTCCTCCTATTTATTGTATTGCAACTTTACTAGATCCTAGTCAAGGTGAGGTAAATATAGAAAATTTTTTTGATTGTTATAAAGAATTTCTTGGTCTTGATTCTATTGGGGATCAAAAGTCCTCAATTAACAATCTTTTTTGAGAATTGTTTAATGTTTATGAAACAGAAAGGAGCAATTCAACTTTAATCGAGTAGAAGAAGATTCATATGAAGAAACCGAAAGTAGCAAAAAAGGAAAAGGAATTTTAAACGCAATTAAGGAAGCAGCAAAGAAGAGAATGAAGCTAAAAGGAAAAGCGAGTGGATCGGGATCGGGATCGAGATTGGGATCAACAACTCGAAGAAGTTCTAGCTTCAATGAGCTAGGATTTTTCTTAAGTCAAGATTTTTCTGTAGATGAAAACTTTGATCTTCTCTAATGGTGGAAAGAAAACCAAAAACAATTTCCAGTTTTAGCTTCCATGGCTCGAGATGTTTTTGCAGTGCAAGTTTCTTTTGTTGCTTCGGAATCCACATTCTCGACATGTGAAAGAATTATTGGAGACCATCGAATCACTCTTAATCCGGATTCATTGTACATGTTAACATGCCTTAAAGATTGATTTGATGCGGAATCGTGCAATGTTGAACTTGGAATGGCCAATGAATTCACTGATAATAATTCAGAAAAGGAGGAAGAAATTTCCAAGGCAATCCATATAAATTATGAAGAGTAGAGAACAATCTTTTTTTTTTTGTAAATTGTATGTAAAATTGTAAATAAGTTTAGTCATAGTGAATATTTTTATGGAATATGGTCCCGTGGTTTTTACCCTTCTAACTTTTGAAAGGGTTTTCCACGTAAAAAATCTTTGGTCTCCTACTCTCTCCTTTTTTTCCTTTGTTGTTGTTGTTGTTGTTGTTGTTATTATTATTATTATTACTACATACCAAATTAATTAATGTTATACTTATCTATGTTTAAAATAAATATTTAAAATACAAAATGAATTAATATTTTAAAAACATATTAAATAAATGAATAAATAAATAAATGAATAAATATTAAGTAGATGATATTTCAAATATAATAAATTATTTTAAATGCAAAATGAATATAAATAAAGATATGCAAAATGATATTGCAAAATGAATATAATAATAATATTCATAATATCATTATTTGTATTTTGAATCAAATATCATTTTATCATAATAACTTTATTATAATATTATATTCATAATATAACTTTATTTTATTATAACAATAAATTTATTAGATAATTTTATAGTAGTTTATTTTTACATTATTGTTAGATTAATTAAATAAATTATAATATAACTTTATAATAAATTATTGTTAAATTAAACTATTAGCATGATTTATTATAAAAATAAATTTATTAGATTAAATTATTAAAATATATTAATATATATTAAAATAAATTAATATAAATTTTAAAAAATAAAAATTTTAAATGAAAAAAAAACTGGACCGAACCTGTTTAAACCGGTTCGATCCGATTTTTAGGCGAATCGGTCCGACGAACCAGGCCGGTTCGCCTCTTAAATAACATAGAACCTGTCTGAACCGACCGGTTCCCTATCGGTTCAGACCGGTTCTTGTTTGGTTAGGGCCTAAACCGGTGAAAACTGGCCCGATCCGGCCCGTAACCAGCTCTAGCTATTGTCGCATTTGATATATATATATATATATATATGTATACATAAAGCTATTGTCACGTTTATAGATTTTGAATATGAGTTTAATCTAAAAATATATTAAATTAATAAAAAATATATTTCAATTAAAATTTGTTTCTAAAATATATTTAAAAAATTTAAAAATTAAAATACCAAATGTAAATAGGATTAGGCTCCGACTCTAAACAAAAATTCATCAAAATGATAATAAAACCCCAAGCCCAATTATATTTATAGGCAATAGGCTCCATAAAATACAAGAGTTTGAAGATTGTTCTGTTATGACCCAAAATTTTTTCATTGGGCCCATCAAACACTACAAGATAAAGATTCAAGAATAAGAAGACTGAGTTTAGCAATTGGACTATCAAGCTTTCTCTTCGGATCCGAGCAGCCTGACCCGATCCATCCTCGCCCAGAAATGGCTTTCCATCTTTATTCTATCTTTCTTTGTTTATTTTTTTGCTACTGTTTCTCCTGTCAAGTTTTCAAGCTTCAGCAGGGGTTTTTGATTTTTATAAATATATTATTTATAATTACTAGGGTTTTTCTTTGCCCTCAGTGTCACTCTTTTAACTTCTAAAGTTTTCGGTTTCCGATTCTTGTTCGGCTAACTTTCGTGAAGAAGAAGAAGAGAAAGGACTGGGGAAATGGGTTCACAGAAAAAGGGTGCAGCCACTAGGGTTTCGGAAGACCCAGAGGAGTTGGCTCGTCAGCCATTGCAAGCCATTCTCTTAGCCGATAGCTTCGCCACCAAGTTCCGTCCAATCACCCTTGAACGCCCCAAGGTATCCGTATGAAAATACGTAACGTATTTTATATTCGTATACGCATCTTACTCAAATTTTGTTAAATTTTTTGGTTTAATTGTAAAAATTGTTTCTTTTATTGAAGGTGTTGTTGCCATTAGTGAATATTCCAATGATAGATTACACATTAGCGTGGCTTGAGTCCGCGGGAGTGGAGGAGGTTTTCGTGTTCTGCTGTGCTCATTCGAAACAAGTGATTGATTATTTGGAGAGCTCTGAGTGGTCTTCTCAACCGAATTTTTCGGTTCAAACCATCGAATCTCACAATTCCATCAGTGCTGGCGATGCGTTGCGTTTGATTTACGAACGCCATGTGGTATTGTTTTTTATTTTTTATTATCTTTTTCGGTAAATGAAGAGTGTGTTTGGGATTTCGCTAAGAAACATGTTAATAAGATTTATGCGTATTATTTGTAATTGAATGATTAAATAAGGCACAAGCCTCTTGTTAAAATGTAGAGAAATATTTACCCACATCAGAGTTCTTATTTTGAAATATTAGGAGGTTGGTTAGTTGGTGTTCTATGTTTGTAAACACTGGACATGGCTTGTTTGCTTCCCTTGTTAAAAATATTGTTTAGTAATTTTGTTTGTTGGTATTTTGGGTAATCCTCCACTTGTTGCAAAATTTGCTAGCCAAAGTTGTTGGAATTAAAGAATTATCTAACCAATTTGTTATAAGGTGTTTCTGGACAAACAAATTATTAAAGCGAATGGTATTGAAAGCATGCATGTCTAATGAATACCAATTGATACAAACTACTTTAAAATTGGTAGACTGCCAAAAAAGTCCATGCAAAATAGAGAAGTTAAAATTAGAAATTGGGTTATAATTACAACTTCGATTCGACTTAAAGACCCAAGGAGGTAGTACCAGCTCATCTGTCATGTCTGGGTACTGGGTTTTGTAACCTAGGCTATGCAGATGGGTTAGTTTTGGAATTTGGGAGCATTGAACTTTTGATCTTTGTGCATCATGGACACCTCTACTAAAATGTGACCTGCTTACTGCCATTATTATTTTCACAATTGTTTCTGTAGGAAGTCAATTATTATTAATATTTTAACTGCAGTCGAGCTTTCGATATAAAGGAAATGAGGACCACATTACTAGCGTTATTCTTGCTTGAACTTCATTTTTAATAAGTTTAGATCTTTTATAGGGTTTTAGTTGGGAGTTGCTTTTTTTTTTTGGCAAATGATTATCTCATGTTTGGATCTTATATTCTACAGTCATGATTTGGAGTTTCTTTCACTCAGTACCTACTGTTTTTTCCCCTTATCTTTTCAGATACATGGAGATTTTGTTCTCATTAGTGGAGATACAGTGAGCAACATGTCACTTACTCAGGCAATTCTAGAACATAAGGAAAGAAGGAAAAAAGATGCTAATGCAATAATGACCATGGTTGTTAAACAGTCAAAGCCTTCTCCAACCACTCAGCAGTCTCGACTTGGTACTGATGAACTCTTTATGGCTATAAATCCTGACACAAAACAGCTTCTATGTTATGAGGATAGAGCAGAGTATTCAAAAGGGTTTATAACTCTTGATAAAACGCTGATAGCTGATAATCCTTCTATCATTCTGCACAATGATAAACAGGTTCATTCCTTCAAATCATCCATCGAAATTCTTTGGTTACTTTTCAGATTACCTCTTATGCCATTGTTATTTTTTTTAGCAAACAGACACTGAAAAAGGAAGCTATCAATAAGTTAGTGACAGGTTTGACCTTTTTGTGGTTATGGCACAAATCTTAACAAACTCTAGTTACTTTTCTTGGTGGGAATTGTTTGTAAATGATGATAATAGAGATATAATGTGTGTCCACATTTACTCGGTTGGCAAGTATTTGATGCCATAAAATTCTTGCTTATTTCAATTGATGGGTAGCAGTCAATATCTCTGTTTCTTTGCTATTTTATACCTTTTACATAGTTGTTTACTTATCTCCTATGGCTCTTTATAACATCACTTTGTTCTTCATTAATTATTTACTCCGAAATTTTCTTACCTTTTATTGTAGTCTTTATCCTTTTTCTCTGTAGGTTTGTATTTATCAACACTAAAATCATTGATTCTCCTTGAATCAGAAAGAACTTTGACCCTTAACTTCAACCTAGGTCCATTTTAAGTTTCTAACTTTTTTCAAGCTACATGACTAACAATGTCTTTCAGTTGGTGACAAAGACGATTCAGTTGCCCAAATTTTTTTACTTTTTTTTAACACATTATCTGGATAAAGTTAAGCATGTATGGTATATGTTGTTTCTTTTTAATTGATAATTCTTCACTAACTAATTAGGATTTGTTTTTGCAGGATTGTTATATTGACATATGCTCTCAAGAAGTACTAAGTCTTTTCACTGATAATTTTGACTATCAACATCTACGACGTCATTTTGTAAAGGGATTGCTGGTTGATGATGTATGTGTTACATAGTATCCACTTTCATCATGTTGTTTTAAAGTATTTTCTGATAACGTACTTGCTCTTAATGAAACAAAAACATGTGCGTGCACCCTCAAATGCAAAGTTTAAATAGGAAAGACAAAAAGTGGGAGGTTTCTCCTTTTACACTCAAATTGTGCATATGCATAGCTATGTGATAGCCGAGCCTTGTGTTCGAGTGATGATTGATTGTCTTCTAATCTGCAGGAAACTTTGTTCTAGATCTATGTGATGGAGTTTACGAACCTGTTTCTTTTGTAAACTGCATCATAATTCTTAAATTATCATGCTTTGCTCTCATCATACGTTTTTTATGCAGTCATCATTGCTCAGTTTACTTTCTGTGGGATAGGTAAACATGGTGTTGCATGTCTTTATCAACTCTGATTTTTTTTTTTTTTTGCAAAATGTTAGCATTTTTAGCCTTTACAGTGCTCATTACTCTACAAGTTTTTTGTTGTCAGTTTTAATTGGTATATCAGAAATACAGAAACCCTAGAATACTGATAAATACACTCACACACACACAAAAAAGGTCATTAAAAAAATGACAGGGTAATAGTTAGAAATTTGGAATGAAAGTTGGGGGTTTACTAATTCATACATTTATCATTTATATGTATCTTAGCATCAAACTAAGCAAGTAGCATACAAAAATAGAATATATGGAATATGATGCCCTATTTGATGATGCAGTTATTAAAAGTTGATATCTTATGATAAACAGAGGCATAAAAATTGAGAAATATTTCAATTGCTAATCGCTACAGGGCTGAATTTTATAAGACTTTGTATCTTATTGCTTTAAGGTTTTATTTTATGGCTGCAGATTATGGGTTACAAGATCTTCACTCATGAAATTCACTCAAGTTACGCAGCTAGGATAGATAACTTTCGAAGCTATGATACCATTAGCAAGGACATAATTCAGAGGTGGACTTATCCTTTTGTGCCAGATATACTCTGTGGAAGTTCTGCAATAAAAGTTGAGAGGCAGGGAACTTACCGTGCATCAGGTATAGATAGAAAGGAATTAATGGTTAATACTTATTTGACTGCAATAAAATTTTCATGCTTTGAACATGTAGCTTGGTTAACTAATATTTCTTTTTTCTTCAGAAATTTCTCTGAAAGTGGCTTAATTAACATTTTCCTTTTTATTTTTTTAGAAGTCACATTGTCACGTTCTGCACAAATAGGTTCGTTCACTGTCATTGGACAAGGCACCAAAATAGGGAACTACACAAAAATCTCTTATTCTGTTATTGGAGAAGGATGTACTATTGGATCAAATGTTACAATAGAAGGCTCCTATATATGGAATAATGTTACCATTGAAGATGGCTGTCACTTAAGGCATGCAATAGTATGTGATGGCGTGATAATGAAGTCAGGAGCAGTTCTGGAACCTGGTGTTGTTCTATCTTTCAAGGTATGCATCCCTCGAAACACTTTAGATCCTTTTTTTGAAGTTTCAGATGTTATCAGATTATTATAGTGATTAGTTTTGAATTCAGAGTTATATTTGTTATGTAGATTTGCATCATGACTCTGGACGTATACTGTTTCAAATATTAATAAATGTGTTGGACTAATATATATGATATGTTATGGTAATATTGTCATGAGCTGTCTCCCAACTGAAGTAACTCAAACTTATGAGTTTTTTTGGCTCGTTCTCCTTTCTGTCTGGACATGCAGCTAACAATTTCTTACTACTATTGAAACATCAAGTCGACCAGATTTACTCTTTATGGTATTTAAAACTTTTTACTATGTACTAAAATAAGCTGCACTTCAAATATTTGTAATTGCTATATGATTAATTATCAATAGTATTTTTCAGTTATTTTTTTTTCTTTCTTGTCTTTATGCTTCATCCTTATTTAATACAATTTCCTGTTTTATTAAAACCATCAATCTCATCTCCACACCTCCCGGAGTTCTAGCTACACCTTTAGAGTGTTTCTATTTTTAAGTCTACTTCGCGACCTGTCCCATTGCCATTCTCACTTTGCTTTCCAGGTCCTATCCTTGATTGAAGCTGGAGGCTTGAAACGGCATCTGTAATTTAGATTCTTGTGTTGTTATTTTTTTTATTTATGCTCAAAGACAACATTTGCTTCAGTTCATAATGTTTTTTGTATAGTTTAAAGTTATTGTTCTCTTCTTATTTGTTGATTGCAAGAGATCTGAACTTTTCTTTTCTCCAGGTTGTAGTTGGACAACAGTTTGTTGTTCCTGCATACTCAATGGTTTCTTTACTTCAACAGCCAACCCAGCAAGATAGTGATGAGGAATTGGAATATGCTGATAGTAGTAGCGGCACTGCAGAGCTTCCATGTAAGTTCCTAGACATATATAAATTCTTAATATCTGTTTTTTTTAAAATTGATCTAGGAATTTAGCAGATACAGTAATACTGCAACCTTGATTATATTTAAACATAGCATGTGAAGGTCATACCTATTTGTCCTCTTTATATCGTTGAAATTTCATCTAACATATTATGTGTCTAGAATCTATAGATATGACGTAAGTAAGGGCTGGTACATGAGGAAGCTTTTTGGATATCATGCAGGTTTTTGGGTTTAGACAAATCTGTCAGAACTTTTTTCTTCTTTGATCTGTTCTCTCTTTCAGTTGAGTAATTTTTTTTGTCTATAAATTTCGTTTGTCTTGCTATCTATCCTGCATATGCTTCTCATTGGTGCCTAAAAATATTGGTCAATTTTTTTATGAGCAACTAGACTGTATACCTTTTATCTTAACAAAAAGTATGATAAAAGGTGCAATGGATTAAATTCAACAGTCTATTTTCAAATTTAATTAAAAGTAACATTCTCCTATTCTTTATCCTCTTTAGAATTCTTACTTTAGCATACATCTACTTTATGAATTTTCTCCATTATAGAGAAAAAATTAAAAGCAATTTCCGACAAATGTAACCAATGGGTTGAATTGGTTGGATATAAGTGTGTATTTCAGTCTAAGAGAAGGATACATGTCATACCAAAAGGAATTACATTGAGTGGTAGTGTTGAGTATTTGCAGATATAATACTGTATGTGCTGTCATGATGTAAATGTGGTAAGCTATAGGCTGCATAGGCTTAGGAATGTGCTTACAAGGTTTGCCTGAATGGGAGAAAACTAATGACAGAACTAAAGTCACTTTTGGCTGAAACTTTTGGGGAATGACTTGATTGTGTCAGATTGTTCCAAAAATTATATATGTTGTTTGTCGTATCCTTGACTAGAGTGAGGATAGTTGACTTGAGTAATTTTTGTCATTTGCTATGTCTGATTTTGAGAAGGTATGTGCATTTCTATTTTTAGTTGTTTCCTTGTTTGTGTTATACTTTACATGGTTAATACTCCCTTCTTTTCTCTGTTCCTCTCAGTTATCAAATATAGGTGCATATCATTGTCATCATCATCAAAGCCTTTATCCCAATAGATTGGGGTAGGCTAAGTATAGGTGCATATAGTGTGTGGAAATATGGAATTTTTCGTTGCTTCTAAACTCATAGAAATGAAATTTAGCTCGTTGTTTCTTACTGTTTACAGGCAGAGTTTTTTGTATTTCAGCATACACGTAACTCTTTGTATGTGCTTTTGTGCGTGTGTGGTTTAATGATTGGTAATTTTGCCTGCAATCTTTATTCTTTCATGCTTGTGGTAAGCAACCATTTATCTTCTAGAAAAGAGGGATCTTCTTTCTTATATCTCCTTGTAGAAGTTAACTAAGCAATTACTGGTGCAGTGGATAAATTGAATGGAGACATTGCATCTGATTTGTCTGAGACACGATGTGGGCCAGCATCTGAGGTCAGTTCTGTGGCTTGCTTCTGACATTAAGGCATTGCTGCTGGTTTTGCTTGCAATGCGTGCGAGTGAATACAGAGAAAGTTGGAACTAATAATGCAATTCAAGAGTATTATGAAATAGGAAACAGAAATTTTTATGATATATCTTTGCCGATATTATTATATAGCATATGAGGTTGAGTATGAATATATCCATGACAAATATAGGTTCATCACTTTTTTTTTCTCTCTCTCATGCTTCTCTGGCAATTAAATAATAACCTGGATTACACAATTGTTTATGATTATCAGCTTGGTACTGGTGGAGTTGGTTATATTTGGTCAATCTTTGAAGGAGCACATGATGAGGAATGGAGACATTCAGTTGCACCTATTCCCACAGATAAACTGGCTAAGATAATGCTAGATAAAGATGAGGATGAGGAACTCTTAGCCGAAGATACAAATGTTCTTTCACCTTCGGGAGAGCTGAAATCTCATTCTGACGGTAATGGTTCTGAAGATGATGATAATGAAGGCTCTAGAGATGACTATGTCTCCTTTGAGAAAGAGGTAGTGTGTTGACTGGATTCCTGGTGATAGTATGTAGTACAGAGAACTGTTTACAGTTTCAATTCTGGTTTGCAGGTGGAAGCTACCTTTTTAAGGGCTGTTCATGAAAATGTCGAAGTAGACAATGCAGTCTTAGAGGTGAATGCACTTCGGTAAGTTGTGTTCATTTTAATTCTCTGAGCAAGCCAGGACCATAAGCCTAGTTGGTGGACCTCTCAACTAAAGTTTTTAAAACATTTTCCCGAATTGTCTTTATGTAAAATTTCTGCTGTCCTTTTACATTATTTGAAAGTACAAAAACTAAAAAACTGGAATTTTTCTAGAGATGGATAGAGTCCATATCACGTAAGTTTTGTTGTTAACAATTGCTCTTCACTTTGCTATTTGCTAATCATCTTTCACTGATGCATGTTCATATAGCTACTATTTTAGCAAGACCATGTCATTTTTAAGTTATATTTTAGTCTAATGCCTTCAGCGCCAAGGTGCTTGACAGTTTATCAGACTGCCACTTATCTTTCGCAGACCATCCTTGATTCCATTTCCATGTGGGGATCTCCAATAACTTCTGGCATTAAATTTTTTTCTTCTATTGCTTCAAAGAGCTGTTCAGACTTAGATGTTTTTGTAGTTCTCTATGAAATTACTTATGGACTAATTTGTTTCCTAACTTGTTTCCTGCCATTTTTTCAGATTGTCTTACAACATGGCATCTGTAGACTGTGCTGGAGCAATATTTTACTCAATGATGAAATGGGCAGTGGAATCTCCGCATAGCTCGGCTAGTAAGTGTATTATTAACGTCTGCATTATGTTCTCTTTTCGTTTAATATTTTTTTCGTGGCCAGTCTGGTAGCACTATCTTTTACACTGCATTGATACAAAGAAACTTTTTGTAATTTGACCATGCATGCATATACGATAGAATTCAATAAATATTGATACAGATGCATGTATGTACATACAAGTAGACTTGTAGCATCTGATTTTAGGGACCTAAAAACTGCAAAGCAGTTAACAGCAGGTGGGCAGTGAGTTGTGCATCTAATAAATCTGATCTAACTCATCCATCTAATGAAGCCCCTAAATTACAGCATTCTCCAAAGTATTAGAGCACTGTTGACCAATTCTTTCTTGCCATCCTATGTTAGGTCTCAGTCATTTATATTCTTAATCTTTGAGTTATGTACAAGTCTGTTTACCATGGACCAAGGTCGGTAGTTGCATATGGATTCTGTATTTCTTTTGTATTTACTCGTTCATGCATGATTTGTTCAAAACAACAATGATGATAGGCCTTTAATTTTCTTAGAAGCTGTGTAAAATCTCTGTTGACTTCATAGTGCGGTTTGTTGACGATTTTGATTGGTCTCCTAGAGTGGCAAGTGGCAAGAGGCAACACTGGGAGGGTGGAGCCATGTGTCTGTCTTTCTGAATTTAACTTTAAAATTACTTGGAAAATGTTTAAGCTGTCTCCCACGTGTTAGAGCAATTGTTAGCAAATGAGTTCAAATACCAAGCAGCTTAAGACAGGAGTGGATGCTAGATGATTCTCCTAACTATTGTTTATTTTACCTATATTGTCTTTCCTGTCTTACTGCTGAATGGTTGAATTATTTCAATTATGTATCTGCATGAACATGTGTGCTTCCAAATAGTCTATTTTACAAGCATCTCTTTGCTGCTGTCAATCCCTCATTCCCACTGAAAAAAGAAAAAAGGAAACGTGTATAGATCACCTTATCATTTATTGTGGACATCAATCTCCATACTGAACATGTTTGTAACTACTAACTAGTTTGTCTGCAATCTATTGTGTAGGTGAATTGCTTAGAAATGCAACAGATGCAATCAAAACATGGCAAGAACTTTTGAAGTATTTCCTGCATGATATAGATGAGGAGGTTTGTATTGTTGATCTGGTGGAAATTTCCATATCTTTTTCTGATTAAATATTAATTATAGGCTGAAGCAGTAGTACTTGTTTTGGACTGCTACATCTAATTTCATTCTTTGTATCATTCATCGGATGAATGGGGTGACTTCTCTGTTTTTATATCATGTGAAAATAAGTTTGTAGAAATGCATACATTCCTATTAAAAGAAGGCTTGATAGCCAAATATACCCTCAACCTTTTGCGCAAAATGGATCTAAGTCCTCAATGTTTTATTGCATGCAAATCTGTTCTGAAATTTTTATTTTTTGTAATTAAACCTCTAACCTTTCAAAATCATGCAATTAACTCCAAATCAGTTAAATGACACTAACTTTGTTTGTATTGTACATGTGGCATGATACGTGGCATGGTACAAAGCTATCCAGTTTAGCTGCCAATGTAGGATATACAAATGACAGTTAGTGTTATTTTACAGATATAAATTTAATTGGGTTATTTTGAAAATTGGAGGCTTATTTACAAAAAATAAAAGTTTATAGACTTATTTGCATGTAATAAAACGTTGGAGGCTTATATTCATTTTGTGCAAAAGATTGAGGGTATGTTTGAGTATTAAACCATTAAAAAAACTTAGATACTTTTGTGTATATTACAATTTTGTGCTAAACTTTTTTGTGGTATTGCCTAACAGATTGAGGTTATTTTGAAATTTGAAGAAATATGCCTGGAATCTGCCAAGGAGTTCTCCCAATTGTTTGCACAGGTATTTCTACCGCTATAAATAGATACGGTAGGGTTTAAATGTTCAGAGAGAGATTGGTTGATAAGATCTGGCTGATAAGGTTTTACAAAGTTACTGAATCCAATCTCACAATTAATGGTTAACCTTTTAATGGCAAATAACTAAAAAACATATTCTACATTACTGCATACTTTGTCATAGTCTCCATTCACCTTGATTAATCGAAGAGAATAGGTGCATACCTAGAGATGGCAGTGAATTTGCTAAGTTGGGTAATTAGTCTAGCAACTGCCATTTTTTAGAGACGTCTTAATAGGTCAATGATGAAATTTGCAGGGCAATTACCATTTATTCATGTATGTGTGTGCTTCTTAACTTGATAATGCAGCTTGAGATCCAAAGTTTTAGGAGACAAAATGGGGCATATGAGTTTGAATTTGTAACACCCTCTGTCTGATTTTTCATTATTCTTTCGCAGATTTTGCATCTTCTATATGATAAAGAAATTCTACAAGAAGATGCTATTTTGAGGTGGGCCGATGAGAAGGAAGGGGCAGATGAATCAGACAAAGTGTTTCTCAAGCAGTCAGAAAAATTTATACAGGTAAAAAATTGAACTCATCTTTCTGTTTCCTAGTGTTTGTAAGATTGTGCATTCAGCTTCTAAGATTGTCAAATGAGCATCATTGCTTTGCTCATGTATCCCCTTTTACATACTTGTGGCTTTTATTGCAGTGGTTGAGAGAGGCAGAAGAAGAAGAAGAAGACTGAGACGAGCACGATTCAGGGCTGGCTGCTTTTGTCATTGATTTTTCGCCATGGCCAAACCTTGGTGCAATTTTGCAATTTTGTTTTGATGTGGCTAACAAAATCTTCCAATTAACCATCACAAATGTTTGTGTTGAAACGTGCAATGGCTGTCCATATCTGCAGATTTACTTATGGGCTATGGCAATGATTATACAATTTTTTTCCTGTTATTGAATAAAGTCGCTAATTTGGTCAGGTATTCCAATTCCCTTAACTGCTTTTACAATGGTTAATAAAGGTGCTTTCCTTTTCTTTTCTTTAAAAAAAATTATGTAGCCATTGACAATTTCTTCATCGAATGAATAAAGAAAAGTTATAACATATTATAAAAATTGAATTGAAATCCAGCTTAAATAATCTCCAAAACAATCTCAATTCAAAAGCAAAGAAATTATGTTGCCATGATAATTTTCGAGAATTTTAAAATTGAAAATGATCAGTTCATGTTATATTTTAAAAGTATTAAAAAATACACTTATTTAAATTAAATAATTTAAGGTTAAATGAATTTGAAATATTTATGTATTTTACATATAATATATTTATTGTGTAAGAAGCGATGTAATATACAAATTATATTCATATTTACTTTTGAATTTTTTAGAAGAATTTTTTAAAATGAAAATTCGAAACTATTTGATACACGAGTATTTTATCCTTAAATAAAATATTTAAGGACTAATTAAAATTTTTATTTTATATTCTATTCTATTAAAATAAATTCCTGAGTGATTACAATTTTATTAAAAGTATACATAAAATATAAGTATTTTATAAAAATTAAATACATTTAAAAATATTACCGACAGAATTAAGGGTGTTACTGATGAAAAATCTTATTTTTGATAGCGTATATGGAATTGATTTTGAAACATAAATGCTCTTTATTTTTTATATAATTTCTAATACATTAAAGGATTAAATTCACCCAAGTAAAGATTTTAAAAGCACAATTGGAAAAAAAAAATTGAAACCTTCTATTGACAACCTATCAACTATGCTACACAAATTATTTAATTTTTTTAATACGAAAATGCCGTTGAATGAAAATATAATTTTAGCCTTAAAACCATAATTTTATCTTCTTCACCTTTATTCTTGACAACTAGTCAACTATTATTGAAACCTTAAAACCCTTAAATCAACACTAAAATTAACCTTTAAAATCTTAAAAATTTAACCAAGGTTTGACTTAGTAGTTATTATCTCTTATTGTGAGGGATTAAGTCCAATGTTTGATTCTCTATTCCCCTTGTATCTCATATGAATCAAAAAAATCTTAATAATTTGTTTTTTTATTGATAAAAAGTGCCCACGAAAGCAACACTTTTGTGAAGGATCGACATTGACTTTTCCTCAAAGTCAATTTTAAGAAAAATATAAATAAATTTAATTTTTGATTGAAGAGATTTAAGAACTTATCTTAGATTTTTTTAATTTTTTAAAAAATTCAAGATATTTAAGAAAGATTGAAGAGTTAGAGTTATGATTGAAGAGTGAGGCTCGAAGAGTTTAGGCGTTTAGGATGGAAGGAGAGTAGAACAGGTATTAGGTTTAATTTAATAGGTTGTGAGATGTAGTAAAATTGAGATTTAGGGCCAACAACCTCTTGACTTAGTGGCTAAGGATGAATTGTGACATATTGTAAGTATTGGGTTTGAATCCAAGCACCATCATCCCCAGTTATTTAATATTTTCCTTGTAACAAAAAAAAAATAAAAATTGAGATTTAGGGTTTCAATTTTTTTTAATAAATAGATTATGTGGCATAATTGATAGCTACTCAATAGAATTTCTCAGAAAAAATTCTTTTAGAAAAATAAAAAACCTTAGAGGTGGAGGGTTTTAATTCCCATCCATTTTTTTATGGATAATTATTTCATACACTACCGGTGGATTTTTTTACTTCGCAAGTGGTGTTAAGATCATGATACATGTCTTATAAAAATATTAAAAAAAAAGACATGTCATGATTCTAACCTTGCTTGTGAAGTAAAAAACTTCACTTGCGGCATATAGAATAATTATTCTTTTTTTATTTTTATTTTGATTTTGACTTTGTTGAGAATGTCAAATTCCTAATATAAGGGAAGATCGTCTAATAAAATTCACAAATTTAATTAAAAAAGAGTAAGATTCTGAAAAAAACCTAACATTCTGCAATCCAAGTGCCCTCTAGATGTTTTCAGTCTCCACGCTTTCATTGCAAATCATTTTTTGCTTATCATAGTTAGAGTTTATATATAATGCATTGATAGTGTATAGTTTCTATATATTAGCAGTTAATTATAAGATGACACTCCATAAATGAGTGAAGTCTAAAAGTATATAGGGCTTTAAAAATAAATTTAAAAACTTGGTTAATATTTATTTATAAGGACCTCCATATGAGTGACATTGCATGATTGATTGACAGTGTATAAAAACTATGTACTGTCAATGTATCATATATAAACTCTTATAGTTATACATTTAAATTTTTGTATTTTTACTTTTTATTTTTTTATAAGCTGTCTTTGATGATTTATTTATTATATATCTTTGATTTTTTTACTCTTCCTTTATTAAAAGAAAAAAAAGGAAAAGAAAAGCATCAAGAAAACATCTTACATTTTTTTAATCTAGTCATTGATCAAGAAATTACCTTTTTTTTTAACCACACGTATCATCACGATTTGAGACTAATTTTATTTGGACTGAAAGTGATAAATGGTACCCTTCTATCAATGTCGACTCCATGTTTGATTCAAACTTGATTCAAACACTCGTAAACGTTAATGACAAAACACACAAACCGCAAAACCACTCTACCCTTCTACTCAGTTGCCGCCATTATCGTCTCTGTCTCTTTAGATAGCTTCGTTCACAATATTAATTTTTCCTCCCATATACAATATCAGTTTATAAAATACTAATAATCCATTACAATTAAAAACCATCAAGTACTTATGGGCTAGTTTGGATGGATGGTACAATTGATTTTAATGAGATTGAAAAAAAATATTATAGATATATTGTTGACACCTAATTTTGTCCCATTTTCATTGTTATTATTATTACATATATATATGTATTTATTTTTATTTTTCTTATTTATATTATTTATATTACTTTTATTATTATTATTATTATTATTATTATTATTATTATTATTATCATTATTTGTTTATAATTTTATTATTATTTGTTTTATTATTATTATTATTATTATTATTATTTTGTTTTTGTCCAATCCATCAATCACCATCACTGTCCGCCGGTCACCTTCCCTAGAGCCACCGCCACTGTCACCTACCCCCTGCCAGCCATCCCATCTCCACCAGCCGGAGGCCAAACCCAAGCCCTTTACAATCCCCCCATCTTCGGCTCACAGAAAAAGGAGGGGAACCGAAACACCCTTTCCCTCAAATCTCTCGAGCCTAACCCTAACACCAATAACCACAACCACTCACCACCACCAAAACCACCCGAAACCCCCTTTCCCTCAAAACTCAACACCCAGAAAACCACAAAACCCCAATCCGAGACCGATTCCCAATTCACCATCACCGAAACACCCACGACACCATCCCAACACCTAAACCACCATTACCCGTCAACCCCAAACCCCAAAACAGCCATAAACCCACCTGCAAAAGAAAACAGCAAACAAACACAAGCCCCAACAACAGCACAACACAAAAAAAAAAGAAGAAAAGACAAACAGAGAACCAAAAAGGGGGGTTTCGGCTTGAGGTGCTTTATAGGGTTAGGGCCTCAAGATTTGGTGTAAGAAGCTGCCAAGGGGAAGAACAAGGGCTATCTGAAGATCGGTGGCGAAGGCGACGGTGAAAGAGGCTAGATTTGGGCTTGAAAGCCGACGGCTTTAGCTCTAAATCTAGGGCTTTTGGGGCGTTTTTAGGGAAAACTAAACCTAGATTTGGGCTCAGGGGGTGGAGAGCCTCCGAAAAGTAGTTTCTTTTTTTTTTCCGACCACCAACGACGGTGGCCGGCGACGAGCTAGGCGCCGGAGGACGGAGGACGGCGGCCGAAAGCGACCCCAGCGACGGCCGGGAATCGCCCCGGCAGAGAGCCTTCAAAGGCTCCGGTTTTTTTTAGACAAAGGAAGGAAAAAATGAAGAAAGAAAAAAAAAGGGGGTTTTTATAGGGGATGGCTGACTCGCGCCTGGACCTGACCCGGGTCCAGGATCCGCGCACCCGACCCGGGTCCGAAGTTCGCCCGCCTGGTTCGTCGAGGAAGGAAGACCCGCGCGCCTCAGCCGACCCGACACCCGATTCGCGACTCGGCTCCTGACCCGTTCTTGCCTGGGCCGACTCTTGCTGAGCCCATTTCCCTTTGGGCTGTCATTTGGACCACCATTAGTCACCTTGAAGCATTGATTTTGGGTTTTAAACCCAACCCCTTGGGTATTTTCTAATCTTTCTAATCTGTTTAATTATTAGTATAATTTGTGTGTATTTATAATTTTTATATTTCTATATTATATAAATCTTACATATAAAATTCACTAGGGCTTATAATAAGTGTTAGAATTAAAGTTTAATTAATATATAATTCCCCTATTTTAGTTTTAATAGTAAAGAAATAATAATGATAATAATAAATAAACAAATAAAAATTTTCCTTTTAATAAAAACTCTTTATTAAATTAAATATTGTCCGATGATGGGATGTTATGAAACTCACAAGTAGTGATTTCTTAACTGATCCCTAGGTGAGGAGAGTCGTACTAAATGTTACCAGAGTATTGGGATATTTAGTATGATTTTTCAATAATTTATTTATTTTATTTTATTTTATTTTTTATTTTATTAAAAATAAAAATAAATAAGATTTTTAAAAAAGAAAATTGAAAAAGGAAATTAATAATAAAAATTAAATTTAATTAAATATTTGTCCGATGATGGGATGTCATGAGACTCACAAGTAGTGATTTCTTGATTGATCCCTAGGTGAGAAGAGTCTACTAAATGTTACCAGAGTATTGGGATATTTAGTATGATTTTTCAATAATTTATTTTTTATTAAAAATAAAAATAAATAAGATTTTTAAAAAAAGAAAATTGAAAAAGGAAATTAATAATAAAAATTAAATTTAATTAAATATTTGTCCGATGATGGGATGTCATGAGACTCACAAGTAGTGATTTCTTGACTGATCCCTAGGTGAGAAGAGTCCTACTAAATGTTACCAGAGTATTGAGATATTTAGTATGATTTTTCAATAATTTAATTTGTTTTATTAAAAAATAAAAATAAATAAATTTATTAAAAGAAAATTGAAAAAGGAAATTAATAATAAAAATTAAAATCCAATTAAATGAAGTTTGATGATGGGATGTCAAGAAACTCACAAGTAGTGATTTCTTGACTGATCCCTAGGTGAGAAGAGTTGTACTAAATGTTACCAGAGTATTGGGATATTTAGCCAAATTTCTCAATATCAAGAGTTTCATTAATAAAATCAAAATAAATAAAATTTCTTTTAAGTTTCATATGCATCATACATTTTCATCAATACTACATGTGTATACGATCGATTATAAAATAGCGTGAGCACCACCGAAGATGAGATTCTATAGAACTCACAAGTAGTGATTCTTAAGAAATCTCTAGGTGAGGGGAATTATTTCAAATGTTACCAGAGTATTGGGATATTTGATTTAATTTCTCAATAAATGGTGTTCATGTTTTTTATAATGAAATTTTTTCAACCATATATAATAGTGATTTTTAAGCAAATGCACGATTTTTTTTATAAATACAATAAGTGAATTAAAATTAAGTCAAGATTATTTTACTAAAACTAAAAGATACCACGTGGTTAGGATGGTACCGTTTTCTAACGGGCGTTGTGAGGGTGCTAATCCTTCCTCACACGTAACCGTACTCCCGAACCCAAGTTTTGTTTTCGCAGACCTCAACATTGTCTTTTTAATAAAACTTAAATTAATTTTGAGATTTTGTTCAAAAGATAAATATTTTAGGTGGCCAATCACACCTAGTCAAAAAAGATTGGTGGCGACTCCCTTTTGTTTTTAAATGTTTTTCAAAATCGTCGAGCGCGAAGCTGTTACGACAGCTTGGCGACTCCGCTGGGGACGCTTTTTGAGGGTCAAGCCATTTATTAATCATGTGTTATCCTAAGTTTTAATTTAAAGGTCTTAACTAATATTTAAATTTAATATCTTTAATTTTAAAATAATTAGTTGCATTTGTGTTTTAATTATGTTGATTATTTTATAGCATTCTTTAGTTGTATATATTATTGCTAATAAATTGTTGGGGTAGAATAAGAGTTATGATTTGATAAATGTTCCCTCATACACACATTTGCACTTGCATTTGCATAACATGAGCCCTATACCCGGGTTCCGTCCTCCTTAGGAGGGAGTAAAGTACCTATGCTCTCGTGAGGTAATCACCTCCGCAATGGCAAGCGAAATACTCCCACTCAAATTAAATCTTACTAGTCTAGTGTGGACGACAGTGAGGTATAATTTGAGAACCTTTAGATTTTGAAAACCTAGCCCAGCATATAGAAAAACCTAAGAGGCTAGCCTTAGGTAGAGCCATGTCCAATTTTTGCAGAAATTAACCCAAAATTAGGACACGGGGGAACACTATTTGACCCATTTTTCTCATGTCAATAATAAAGGTACGATCGATTTTGATTTGAATTGTATATAATTTAAGTCTTTGATTTTTTTTAAAAAAGGAAATTTTGTAAAATAAAAATGGAAAAAATATATTTTCTTTATAAAAGATCTTGTAAAAAGAAAAAACACCTATTTTTGAAAAAAATAAAGATGTGTGATAAAAACCATAGAATAAATGTGGCTTTCTTAAAAAATGCAAATAATTCTTCATTTTTTAAGGAGGGAATTTTTTTTGTAAATATAGGTTCATAGAAATAAGAACTAACAAAAATGCATTCTCCAAAGCAAGAGGAAGAAAAAGAAGTTTTGTGTATATTTGGTTACAAGATGTTTTTATATAAAAATAAAAAAGGTTTTAATTTCTTTCACTTTTCTTTCTTTAAAAAGAAAAATATAAAATGATAAAATGTGGATAAACCTTTCTTTTTACAATAAATAAATGAAAAAATTTGCCAAAAAAAATGTCTCTTTCACTAAAAATAATAAGAAGAAATTCAATTAAGTTTTTTAATTTTAAAAAAAAACAAAAAAAACAAATTCTTTATTCTTTATTCTTTTTGGAAAAAACTTCTTAAGATAAAGTTAAAAAAAAAAAGAGTAAAAGGGGATTGAGTAGGAAATGAATTAATTTTTCTTCAAAAAAAAAAGTTAGAATAAAATGAGAAAATGAATGAAAAAAATTTTCTTTTTTAAGTCAAAACAAATATTGAAGGAAAAATGGATGATTTTTTTTATATATAGAAATTTCAAAGAATAGTTTGACATGTAAAATATTTTTGGTTTAGGAAGTTTAATGAAAATGCTAAAATGCTTGTGAAAAACAATTGAAAAATGGTTTGAAAATAAAAACAAAAATTGTTCGTAATCTTCTCATTGCAGGAAAATTCTTTTTTTTTTTCGAATAAAGGTAAACAAAAAAGGTCAACCAAAGTTTTCTTTGAATTTGTTTGGTGTATAATTTCAAGAATAATTTGATATCGAAAAGGAATGTAAAAGAAATAAATTTTTGGGTACAATAAAAGTCTGGTAGGAAATGTGAAAATGGGTATGTGCAAATGGTCAGGTAAAAGGAAAATACAAAAAAAAATGTCTGGTGAAAAAATGTTTTAATAAAAAAAAAAGAAGAATTTTTAGGTTTAGAATGGAAATGTATTTGTTTTTTTCTCTTGGCATATACAGGCGTAAAAAAATTTGTTATTGTTTAAGCATTGTTTATACAGAAACCCAGCTTCTTAAACATTTTTGCGTTTCATATCATTTTTACTTCATGTCATCTGGTTCATTTGTCATCATTGCATACATGATGTCTATACATTCATTAACATGTGTTTATTTTATCATCATGCAAGTCAAGTAAAAAAAAGAGAAAAAAGAAGAGGTCAGATCTTCATCATATTTGCAATAGGGCATACATTACATTTCATGTAAACATTCGTTGTATTCCATCCCATTGTATCATATCTCATGCATTTCACACCGCATTTCAAAGTGGAAGAAATTCTTTCTGATTTTTATGAAAAAAGAAACTTTTTGGAACATTTTGTGGGGCATAAAATGATTAAATGATTTTTTTAACTTGTCATTTCTACATGTTTCAGATGTGATTTTCCAAGTTGACATGAAAAGTTGTAAGACAGGAGGGATTTTCAACAAAAATTTGTGTATTTTACTTTGCTATGACATTAATTGTTGTAAATAGATTTTTTTGAAAATATAGTAGAAAATTTTTCATGTACATTTTTTTATTTTGATTTGTCATTGTATTGGATATATATAAATGACATTGGTTGATTCTTTTTGTAAAGAAGTCACATTTTTTAAATATATATAATGATTCAAATAAAGCCTCACATAACCAAATGGTCAAGGAAGTTTAGCAAAATGACAAAAAGAAAATTTGTTCATAATAAAGTGGAAAGAGTCTTGAAAAATTAGTGATCGCTACAAGGAAAACTCAACCCATCAAATACCTTCTCCTATCATTTCCATGCCCCAAAATTCTTAAAAGGCCTTAAGGCATTTGAGGGGCAAAAGCTTGAACTCAAATGATCCATTTTCATCCGATCACAATATGTCATTACAGTGTAATGACCTTCACCTGGGTAATGAACAATGAAACAATCAATTTGATAAAATTCATTTTTGGATTCCTAGAATAATCAAGCATGACACTCTTTTAAATTTGAATTTTGGTAATTTGATATGTGTCAAAACTATGCCAGAAATTCATACTTGTCAAAATTGCCCAATTTTGTTTGAAAAACCACAAACCATGAGATTCCTTAGGCCATTTCTGAATCTTTGATTCATTCATGTGACTGAAACCAAGATTGAGGAGGACAAAGTATCATACCCTTAATTTGCCCACAATTTTGTTTGAAAAACCACAAACCATGAGATTCCTTAGGCCATTTCTGAATCTTTGATTCATTCATGTGACTGAAACCAAGATTGAGGAGGACAAAGTATCATACCCTTAATTTGCCCAAATGATGCAATACCTTTTTCCTCTCTCGGTAAAAATACCATGAGCAACCCAAAGTTGAATATGCCAATTCCAACAGTTTTCACTAGCTTGCGGGCATTTTGTAGCAATATTTTGTTGTCGCATGAGTTGTAAAAGAGAAAAAAGAAAGAAAGGAAAAAAGCAAAAAAAGAAAAAAAGCAAAAAAAGAGAAAAAAAACGAAACAAAAACAAAAAAGAAAATTGATTGTAACATCATGCACCCGAGATATTCGAATGATTCCAAACAACAAAAAGGGAGAGAGAGAGAAAGAGAGGAGGAGAAGAAGAAGAAGAAGAAGAAGAAGATGCCAAAATATGAAAATATCCAAGAAATTCAATTCAAAAAAAAAAAGCCAGAAAAACAATGTTTGACCCTTTTGGCTCAAGGAAATTTTCATCAATTTAAGTGACCATGTTTGAAATGACAAATGGCCATCTTTCACCATTCTTTTCACAAATCTAAAATTTATCCATTTGCTACCCTCTTTGGGCCTTATAAATTCTTTCTAAATAAACCTTAACCAAGGATCACCCTCCACATCGGGGGGCACATATACAAAAACCTTGTCCAAGAGTACGAATGATCGGCCCCAATTCTAAGTCAAAATGGTTTATCATTTTAAGGGGCAAATGTGAGGTGAATTAGCTTTACAAGATTTTGATTTCACTCCATAAAGAAAAAAATGAAGAAAAAAAAAGAAGAAATTGCAAGAAAGAAAAAGAAAAAAGAGAAAATGAAATGAAGGAGTGACAAAATATGAAATAAGAGGAAAAATGAATTGAATAAGTCTTCACATTATACTAAATGATCCTTGGTTGATCACCCTTAAACACATTTTTGGGCCTTATCCATTCTTTCAGAACCCCGAAACCTGGCCTGCATTACGTACCTTGACAAGTCCATTTCGATCAAGCGTGGATACTTAAACAGGAAAGATTTTTCCTTGATGAATTATCATAACCAATGAAGCACTTCGCTCATTTCTCAACCAAGATTATTCTTCAAGAATCTTCACAATCAAATTTGGATGAATTTTGAATTCTTAAGTGCATGATGGAACAATTACACAAAAAAAAGAAGAAAAAAAGAAAAAAAAGAAAAGAAAAGAGGACGGGGCTTTAGGGTGAAAACCCCAAAAAAAAAAGGGCAGTCTAAAGCCAAAACGAAAATATTTGTGAGGTCATTCATAGTGCTGGCAAGGTCAAACAAGAAGTGACATTGCGAAATAATTTTGAGACCCATGAACATCTAAGGCCCTTAAGAGAATGTCCATTTTGATGATGCGTCAAAGGGATTGATGTAAAATTTTGAACCTACTCTCTATTCCCAAACAACCCAGCAAAAGCTTCGGTCCATTGTGGCTAGTTTTGACAACTATCAAAATACATAAATTGAAAATTAAAGGAGTGTCAAATTTTGTCTGCATTTCAAGATAAACCTTTTTGCAAAACCATGATTTGCAGGGAATTCATCATTTTTTGAAAAACTTGTGTTTCATTTGTGAGCCCAAATGAAAGAACATTCATTCCCTTCTTCACTGAGTTGTGCGCTTTTTCTTGATGGACTAAACGTTGATGTGTGAAAACCACCTGATCCATTTGATGAGGATAAATTACCTTCCCCCCACACCTACCTAAATAGTGATCACCAATCTTCAAGAAACTCAAATGATAATTCTTTGTTGCATTTGTGTTTAACTTTCTTTGATCATGATTATGTGGGGCAATCTTGTGAAATTAAAAAGTTTTGGGTAGATAAACGTTTTCAAAAATAAAAGCTGTTTATCTTTTGAATTTGAAAATGGGAAGGATGCTTGAGGCAATTTTGTTTGAAATTTTTTCGATTGCTAATCAAAATTCTGATGGTGTTTCAAGCAGAAATGAGAGAGAATTTAATAATTATTGTGGTGTAAAGAATTTCTTGTGCCATTTTGGGGGAAATTTTTGTTAGGAAAAATTTTGATTGTAAAATGAATTCTTATGGTGTTTCAAAAAGTAATAGTAAATAAAAATGTGATGATTGTCTTGGGGCAACCTTTATGGCATAGTAAAAAAATGGCTTCAAGTGATGGGACAAATACTTTAAGGTAAGGTAGAGGAGAAATCAAAAATGAAAAAGTTTTGGTCAACAAGAAGAGAAACTCGAAAGAAAATTTTGGATAATTGCATTTGCATGAAGCATTTACATTTGCATCTTGATAGAATTCGTTTGCATTCGCATCATGACAAAAGTTGTCTATATCTAAATCATAATAGTTGGCTATTCATTAACATCATTGATAAAGAATTTTGCATTGGCATTGTTATTATTGCATTTGCATTTGCATCAGTGATCATTGCATCTGCCAAACATTGAAAATGTGAATATATGAGTTTTTGGATTGAAGAAAAAATAATTTAAAAAAGAGAAGAAAAAGAAAAAGAAGAAAAAGAAAAAAAAGAAAAAGAAAAAAGAAAGAGAAAAAAAGATCATCAACATCATTGATAAAGAAATTTGCATTGGCATTGTTGATATTGCATTTGCATTTGCATCAGTGATCATTGCATCTGCCAAATATTGAAAAATGTGAATATATGAGTTTTTGGATTGAAAAAATTAAAAAAAAAGAGAAGAAAAAGAAAAAAGAAAAAAAGAAAGAAGAAAGAAGAAAAAAAGAGAAAAAGGAGAGTGGAAGAAATAAAAAGAAATTTCTTGTTGAAAATAATAAAGTGATGAAAATGTAGTTTGAAAAGAAAAGAAGAGATTTATTTCAAACACATAAAAAAAAAGGGTAATATATATAAAAAAAAAGAGTTTTTGGAAAGTGGGAAAGTCAAATGAAGAAGAAGAAAAAAAATGAGAAAAGGTAAGTAGAATATTTGAGAAGATGAAAAACAATGAAGAGAGTTTTCACATTGGGAATATTTGAAGAATACTTGAAATGAAAAGTTGAGAGCTTTTAAGATGAATGCACAAGTCAATGATTCTTGATTTTAAATTTTTAGAAAGTGGGAATTCCAAATGTGAGAGAAGACTATTCTAAAAAAAAAAAAAGAGTGTTTGTGAGCATGAGATGAGAATTCAAGCCCAATGTAACTGGCACTGTTCTGAGGTTCTAAGCCCAGTAAAGTTGGCATCCAAGATGAACTTAAACCCAACGTAGCTGGCACCTAGATGAGGTTATGCCCGATGTAGTTGGCACCGTTGTGTGGTATTAAGCCCAGCGAAATCGGCACATAATGAAATGAGGTTAAGCCCAGTAAAGTTGGTACCCAAGATGAATTTAAGCCCAACGTAGCTGGCACCTAGATGAGGTTAAGCCCGATGTAGTTGGCACCGTTGTGTGGTATTAAGCCCAGCGAAATCGGCACATAATGAAATGAGGTTAAGCCCAGTAAAGCTGGCACCTAGATAAAAGTTTAAGCCCAGTAAAGTTGGCACCCAAGATGAATTTAAGCCCAACGTAGCTGGCACCTAGATGAGGTTAAGCCCGATGTAGTTGGCACCGTTGTGTGGTATTAAGCCCAATGAAATCGGCACATAATTAGATGAGATTTTAAGCCCAGTAAAGTTGGCACCAAAAATGAAAATTTAAGCCCAACGTAGCTGGCACCTAGATGATGTCTAAGCCCGATGTAGTTGGCACCGTTGTGTGGTATTAAGCCCAATGAAATCGACACATAATTAGAGGAGATTTTTAAGCCCAGTAAACCTCGCACCTAGATGATGTCTAAGCCCGATGTAGTTGGCACCGTTGTATGGTATTAAGCCCAGTGAAATCGGCACATTATGAGATGAAATTTTAAGCCCAGTTTAACTGACACCAATTTTTGAACCTAATTAACTGGATGCATGATTTTCAAGGTATGAAATGATTTCCAAGTCCTCAGTAACAATCGTATCTTTTTAAAGTTTCATTGCCTCTGCTGCAAGAGGAGCACATTTTCAGGAAAAATTTTTAAAGTTTCAATGCCTCTGCTGCAAGAGGAGCACATTTCAAGAAGAATTTAAAGTTTCATTGCCTCTGCTGCAAGAGGAGCACATTTCAGGAAAAATTGATTAAAGTTTCATTGCCTCTGCTGTAAGAGGAGCACATTTCCAGAAAGAATTTAAAGTTTCATCGCCTCTGCTGCAAGAGGAGCTCATTTCAGAAAAAAAAAAGAATTTAAAGTTTCATTGCCTCTGCTGCAAGAGGAGCTCATTTCAGAAAAAAAAAAGAGAATTTAAAGTTTCATTGCCTCTGCTGCAAGAGGAGCTTTTCCAGAAAAGAAATTTAAAGTTACATTGCCTCTGCTGCAAGAGGAGCACATTTTCAGAAAAGAATTTAAAGTTTCATTGCCTCTGCTGCAAGAGGAGCTCATTTCAGAAAAAAAAAAGAATTTAAAGTTTCATTGCCTCTGCTGCAAGAGGAGCTTTTCCAGAAAAGAAATTTAAAGTTACATCGCCTCTGCTGCAAGAGGAGCACATTTTCAGAAAAGAATTTAAAAGTTTCATTGCCTCTGCTGCAAGAGGAGCTCATTTCAGAAAAAAAAGGAAATTTAAAGTTTCATTGCCTCTGCTGCAAGAGGAGCTTTTCCAGAAAAGGAATTTAAAGTTACATCGCCTCTGCTGCAAGAGGAGCACATTTTCAGAAAAGAATTTAAAGTTTCATTGCCTCTGTTGCAAGAGGAGCTCATTTCAGAAAAAAAAAGAATTTAAAGTTTCATTGCCTCTGCTGCAAGAGGAGCTCATTTCAGAAAAAAAGAATTTAAAGTTTCATTGCCTCTGCTGCAAGAGGAGCTTTTCCAGAAAAGGAATTTAAAGTTTCATCGCCTCTGCTGCAAGAGGAGCACATTTTCAGAAAAATTTTAAAGTTTCATCGCCTCTGCTGCAAGAGGAGCACTTTTCAGAAAAAACATTTAAGTCCTCCGGGCACAATTCTAAGTCCTCCGGGCAAAATTTTAAAGTTTCATCGCCTCTGTTGCAAGAGGAGCACATTTTCAGAAAGGAATTTAAAGTTTCATTGCCTCTGCTGCAAGAGGAGCACATTAAAAAAAAAAACAAAAAAACAAAACAAAACAAAACAAAAAACAAAAAATGGATGGTTTAAATTTTAAAGTTTCATTGCCTCTGCTGCAAGAGGAGCATATTTCAAAAAAAATCAAATAAAAAAAAAAAAAAAAAAGAAAAAGAAGAGAGAGAAAAATTAGGTCATAAGCCGGACAAAATTACTGTCAATTGTCTTTGCTCTATTCCTGATCCTCAGCAATGAGCAAAGAGGGGCAGCTGTTGACACCTAATTTTGTCCCATTTTCATTGTTATTATTATTACATATATATGTATTTATTTTTATTTTTCTTATTTATATTATTTTATTACTTTTATTATTATTATTATTATTATTATTATTATCATTATTTGTTTATAATTTTATTATTATTTGTTTTTTTATTATTATTATTATTATTATTATTATTTTGTTTTTGTCCAATCCATCAATCACCATCACTGTCCGCCGGTCACCTTCCCTAGAGCCACCGCCACTGTCACCTACCCCCTGCCAGCCATCCCATCTCCACCAGCCGGAGGCCAAACCCAAGCCCTTTACAATCCCCCCATCTTCGGCTCATAGAAAAAGGAGGGGAACCGAAACACCCTTTCCCTCAAATCTCTCGAGCCTAACCCTAACACCAATAACCACAACCACTCACCACCACCAAAACCACCCGAAACCCCCTTTCCCTCAAAACTCAACACCCAGAAAACCACAAAACCCAAATCCGAGACCGATTCCCAATTCACCATCACCGAAACACCCACGACACCATCCCAACACCTAAACCACCATTACCCGTCAACCCCAAACCCCAAAACAGCCATAAACCCACCTGCAAAAGAAAACAGCAAACAAACACAAGCCCCAACAACAGCACAACACAAAAAAAGAAGAAGAAAAGACAAACAGAGAACCAAAAAGGGGGGTTTCGGCTTGAGGTGCTTTATAGGGTTAGGGCCTCAAGATTTGGTGTAAGAAGCTGCCAAGGGGAAGAACAAGGGCTATCTGAAGATCGGTGGCGAAGGCGACGGTGAAAGAGGCTAGATTTGGGCTTGAAAGCCGATGGCTTTAGCTCTAAATCTAGGGCTTTTGGGGCGTTTTTAGGGAAAACTAAACCTAGATTTGGGCTCAGGGGGTGGAGAGCCTCCGAAAAGTAGTTTCTTTTTTTTTTCCGACCACCAACGACGGTGGCCGGCGACGAGCTAGGCGCCGGAGGACGGAGGACGGCGGCTGAAAGCGACCCCAGCGACGGCCGGGAATCGCCCCGGCAGAGAGCCTTCAAAGGCTCCGGTTTTTTTTAGACAAAGGAAGGAAAAAATGAAGAAAGAAAAAAAAAGGGGGTTTTTATAGGGGATGGCTGACTCGCGCCTGGACCTGACCCGGGTCCAGGATCCGCGCACCCGACCCGGGTCCGAAGTTCGCCCGCCTGGTTCGTCGAGGAAGGAAGACCCGCGCGCCTCAGCCGACCCGACACCCGATTCGCGACCCGGCTCCTGACCCGTTCTTGCCTGGGCCGACTCTTGCTGAGCCCATTTCCCTTTGGGCTGTCATTTGGACCACCATTAGTCACCTTGAAGCATTGATTTTGGGTTTTAAACCCAACCCCTTGGGTATTTTCTAATCTTTCTAATCTGTTTAATTATTAGTATAATTTGTGTGTATTTATAATTTTTATATTTCTATATTATATAAATCTTACATATAAAATTCACTAGGGCTTATAATAAGTGTTAGAATTAAAGTTTAATTAATATATAATTCCCCTATTTTAGTTTTAATAGTAAAGAAATAATAATGATAATAATAAATAAACAAATAAAAATTTTCCTTTTAATAAAAACTCTTTATTAAATTAAATATTGTCCGATGATGGGATGTTATGAAACTCACAAGTAGTGATTTCTTAACTGATCCCTAGGTGAGGAGAGTCGTACTAAATGTTACCAGAGTATTGGGATATTTAGTATGATTTTTCAATAATTTATTTTTTTTATTTTATTTTATTTTTTATTTTATTAAAAATAAAAATAAATAAGATTTTTAAAAAAGAAAATTGAAAAAGGAAATTAATAATAAAAATTAAATTTAATTAAATATTTGTCCGATGATGGGATGTCATGAGACTCACAAGTAGTGATTTCTTGACTGATCCCTAGGTGAGAAGAGTCTACTAAATGTTACCAGAGTATTAGGATATTTAGTATGATTTTTCAATAATTTATTTTTTATTAAAAATAAAAATAAATAAGATTTTTAAAAAAAGAAAATTGAAAAAGGAAATTAATAATAAAAATTAAATTTAATTAAATATTTGTCCGATGATGGGATGTCATGAGACTCACAAGTAGTGATTTCTTGACTGATCCCTAGGTGAGAAGAGTCCTACTAAATGTTACCAGAGTATTGAGATATTTAGTATGATTTTTCAATAATTTAATTTGTTTTATTAAAAAATAAAAATAAATAAATTTTTTAAAAGAAAATTGAAAAAGGAAATTAATAATAAAAATTAAAATCCAATTAAATGAAGTCTGATGATGGGATGTCAAGAAACTCACAAGTAGTGATTTCTTGACTGATCCCTAGGTGAGAAGAGTTGTACTAAATGTTACCAGAGTATTGTGATATTTAGCCAAATTTCTCAATATCAAGAGTTTCATTAATAAAATCAAAATAAATAAAATTTCTTTTAAGTTTCATATGCATCATACATTTTCATCAATACTACATGTGTATACGATCGATTATAAAATAGCGTGAGCACCACCGAAGATGAGATTCTATAGAACTCACAAGTAGTGATTCTTAAGAAATCTCTAGGTGAGGGGAATTATTTCAAATGTTACCAGAGTATTGGGATATTTGATTTAATTTTTCAATAAATGGTGTTCATGTTTTTTATAATGAAATTTTTTCAACCATATATAATAGTGATTTTTAAGCAAATGCACGATTTTTTTTATAAATACAATAAGTGAATTAAAATTAAGTCAAGATTATTTTACTAAAACTAAAAGATACCACGTGGTTAGGATGGTACCGTTTTCTAACGGGCGTTGTGAGGGTGCTAATCCTTCCTCACACGTAACCGTACTCCCGAACCCAAGTTTTGTTTTCGCAGACCTCAACATTGTCTTTTTAATAAAACTTAAATTAATTTTGAGATTTTGTTCAAAAGATAGATATTTTAGGTGGCCAATCACACCTAGTCAAAAAAGATTGGTGGCGACTCCCTTTTGTTTTTAAATGTTTTTCAAAATCGTCGAGCGCGAAACTGTTACGACATATATCTTTTTTTATAAAATAATAAAAAATATAAAACCAAGAATGAAAAGATAATTTTACTCTTCCACATATTTTGTCTTTTACACCAATCTCACCACACCGGTTTCAACGCCTGTATAACGTATAACATAACAAAAGCTTGACCAAATTAACTCGATAAAGTTAACAGATGTATTAACCAAATTAACTCCATAAACTTAACAGATGTATTTGCTTCTTCATGAAGGAAATCACAATTCGAAAAAAGAAATGAAAGGAAAAACTCGATAAACTCCTATTAACATATATATGTACTGGATAACAATCAAAGCTTGAACTAATAATTATTAACGCTTTTGATATAAGATTAAATCTAAGCTTTGATTCCCCGCCTTTCTCCTTCAACTCCTTATAAAAAAACAAATATACTTGACAATAAAAAGCCACAACATTAACAAACACACATAAACCCTTCAAGCATAAATCACAGCTTAGACTCAAACCCCATAATTACTCTTCAAGTCTTCAACCAGACGACCACTAACCTTACTCAGCCTTGCCACCACCGTTGCCACCATTGTTGCCGCCGCAAGCTTCAGTAAAGTTCCTCATAGCCTCCTCTATCAAGTGCTTCATGGTTTCCTCGTCAAGATTATGACTATTATTCTCGTCGACGTTATCACCGCCTGCTTCAATTACAATGTCCTGCAAATCATCAATGAATTCTTTCATGGCTTTATTCTCTGAAAGCACTCTCTTATTCTGTGCAAGCGCAGTTTCAGCAGATAGTAACTTTGCTTCCATGCTTATTTTCTCCTCTTGCATCATTTTCAAGTCAGCTTTCATGGCCTCAAGTGCACGCTGCATTTTATGCTTCAGTAAATTGGTATGTTATTCTTGTAGAAGTGGTGGTATTTATAGATTTGTTTGGCCCTCTGGCACATGCATCAAAGAAAACACCTTTGTTTGTGTGTGTGTATATATATATCGAAGCTACAAAAACATATATTAAAAAAAAGAGATTAATCAAATTCTTAATAAAAGATGCCCTGCTGACTGCTTCAATGGCCGCGACATTTTTTTTTTAATTAGAGAGACAAAATATTAGCTGTTCTGTAACTTTGTAACCCCAACTTTATATTGGTACCGTATATAATTTTTTAGGAACGTGTTGTACTTAGCTGTTGGAAATAATTAGCATAAATTTGCATTCTAAAATAATTATTGATAATTCTATAATTTATAGAATTATCATGAATTTAATGATATAATTTATCTCTAAATCATTAATATTAGATTCAAATCCCTCATTTATCTGTTAAATTTCTCTCAATGATGTAGGAACTCCAACTGATAAAGAAGTCAAAGATGTGAAGGATTTCAGTTCCAAATTTCATTCAAACACAAGATTTTGTTGATAAAGCTTCATGCATGGATATCTCTACTTGCTGCCAAGAAAGATAAATTGTTGCATTTATCTTTTATGAAGATAAATTATCAAGATGGACTTTTTGCTAAGGATAGAGATAAATAAGGGAGCTGATAAAAGATAAATTTTCTTTGAAGATAAAGATCGAGCCCTATCAGCCAAGATTTTGAGCTAATCATCATCCCCACTGCCTCTATAAATAGCCAGCTTCAGCACCATGAAGAGAATCCAATCCTACTAAGGGATATAGAGTAGTTTTAGTTTTATTCTCTTTGTTTAATTTTCAAGTTTTCATCTAAATTTCTTTTGGTTTTTATTTTGGAATATTTTAGAAGTTTTATTTAAATAAGATTTTTTTTATTTTCACTTTCTTGCTACTTCAATTTCAAAAATATTATTGTTTTGATAAAAAGATTCTTTCGATCGTTTGAATAAAATTAGGGTGGGAAATTTTAGTACTTAGTAAGCAATTCACAAATTCAATCCTCGTGGGAACGATACTCTATTCATCACTTTATTACTTGCTACGGTCCGTACACTTGCGGTACACTCATCGAAAATTCGGTAACAAGTTTTTGGCGCCGTTGCCGGGGATTGAAGGATTTGTTTTGCTAATATTAATACCAAGCATACCTAGTTTTAATTCAAATATTTTTTTTTATTTTTCTCCTTCCCTGATACTAATATCTTCTCTTGTTATTTTTGCGAGGTACCATGGCTTATCGTGCTGAGCCAAGAACCATGGGAGACTATGCAAATCCTTCGTTTTTCGAAATCCATTCAAGCATTAAGTTACCGAAAATCGAAGTTGATTTTCAGATAGATCCGAACATCATCATGATGATCCAGAAGTCGATTCAATTTGGAGGGTTGCCCAATGAAGATCCATGCAATCATATAGTCAAGTTCTTGGAGATGAGTGACCTGTGCAGATGTGATGGCGTTACTGATGATGCCATTCGACTCAGATTGTTCAATTTCTCTCTTCGAGATCGGGCAGAAAGGTGGTTAAACGTACTTCCGCATCACTCAATCACTACATGGGATGATTTGGCTCGTAAGTTCCTTGCTAGATTCCTTTCACCAGCACTCATAGCAAAGAAGAGGAATGACATCTTGTCTTTCATGCAATATGATCTTGAGCCTTTTTGTGAAGCATGGGAAAGATTTAAAGACTTACTTCAAAGATGTCCTTCTCATGGATTACCCTTGTGGTTACAAGTCCAAGTATTCTACATTGGTTTAGGTGATCCTTCGAAGGCATGGATCAATGCAGCGGTAGGTGGAGCTCTTATGCAAAAGACTATTGAGGAAGCATATGATTTGGTCGAGGTAATGGCTTCCAATGACTACCAATGGTACTATGGAAGAGTTATGCCTGAGAAGGTCATCAACACTCAAAGTATAGATCCAGTTATGACTTCGACTTCTCAAGTAGTCACCTTGCCTGAAGAAGTCTATCAGAGTCCCTTTGTTGCTTGTAAGATAGGTGAAGGGAACCATGTTAGAGAGAGTTGTCCCGTGAGCTTGGATTTTGTCACCCCAGTTAACATTGAGAATCCAAGTATGGAGAGTCATCCGATCCATTCTTCGAGTTATCACAAAAGTCAACCATCAATTTCCTTGGAGCCACCGAACATAGTTGACTTTGAGTATCAAGTTCCATTGCAACCACCAGTTGAAGAAGTGGTAACTGAAGAGGTTGAGAAGCCTTTACCACCTGAGCTCATTATTGAAGAAAAAGTCAAGGTTGAAGAGCTTTTACCGTTAGTGCTTATTGAAGAAAAATGTGTGGTGGAAATAATTGAAATGGAGAATAGTGAGAGTGAGAAAGAAGATGAGCTTAAAATAGAAGTCCTAACTCCAAAAGTTGATGAGCAGTTATATGAGGTAGCCTTCATTGCTATCCAGGGCTATCTACAGGCTAATGACTTGGGCTATATATTAGAAAAAAGTGAAGACTGTAGAGCTAAGTCCTGTGAATCGAAGAATCTGCTCGAGTCTCCTACTAGGAGGGTGCATTATGTGCATCCATCCATATTTAGAATTTTTGAACCACCTTGAAGAATGACAGACATAGTCAGGCTGATGACTATAAATCAAGCGCTTCTGGGGAGGCAACCCCAGCATTTTATTGCTTTCTTAGTTATTTCTCTTATTTCTTAGTTTAGATATTTCATTCGTTGATTTCTTTTCTTTATTTTATAGGTGTCAGAGTCTAAGTTTGGGGGAGCGACAAAGGAATTTGGCAAGTTTTGCAGTTTGAGCTTCATTAAAAAAAAAATTAGGGGAGTTTCCTTTATCCTTTTCTTGAATTCTTGAATTTCTTACACATTGAGGACAATGTATGTTTCAAGTTGGGGGAAGAGCAAAATTTTTATTTTTAAAGATTGAGCAAAATTTTTTCAATTTTCTTTTGAAATCTTTGCAAAAATTCTGTGCTTTAAAATGGTTTTTACCTTGAAGTGATTATATGCTTGCTTGATAATTCCTCGATATTTAACCATTGATTGAGAATGTTATAGCAATTTGAAATTCATGAGTATGTGCAAAGTATGTGAATGAATTCTTTAGTGAATAATCTTTTTGATTGAGATTTTTCCAAAAATTGAATGCACAATGTTTCTATCATTGAAGTCATGCATATTTAGAGAAGATTTATGTGAATAGGAATAAACACTAGTCCTTAAAGTTTGTTATTTGTCTAGAATTTGTTCTATCATCTCTCAAGGCGAAATCCTAGAACACACTTAGCTAAAGAGGTGATTTAGGCCATTTTTGGACCGTTTGTGCTTTTCAAGACTACCATGATGTATTTTATCCTTAGTCACCCAATTTGAGCTTAAATAGACCTTCTTTCTTGTTTTACCTACATTAATAATTAGCCTAGCCTGTAAAAAAAATTCCTATACCCCATTATATGCATGAGGACTATGTCAAGATATATTTAGAGCTACGCATATATGGAAGAACGGGTGAAATTCAAAAAAAAAATTCAAAAAAATAAAAAGAAAAAAAATCAAGTTGGGGAAATTATTTGAAGGCTTTTAAAAAAAAAGTCCAAGAAAAAAAAATGCATGATTAGGGGTTAAGCCTAAAAATCCTTTTTCTCCTACCTTTACCCTAGCCATACATTACAAACTTATAAAGTCCTATTGATCTTTGGCTATGTGTGTCTACATTAGTGGAGAGAAGATGAGAAAAACAAACTTATGGAAGATAACTATTCTTTGAGATCTTTTGTTATGTTCATATTTGTATAAATTCATCCGGATTGCATGAACTAAAATGAAGAAACATTTACACACACACACGGAAGAATTCAATTGAATTGATACTCTCTTTGGAATGAGTTTATATATATTTAGCTAATGTTTATGAATTTTCATGGAGTTGTAATGTTTTCAAAATCTTTGGGGAAATTAAAGGGAAATCATTCTTGCAAGTGTATTTGACCTCTAGGTACATTTCTTTGGGAATGTTATTTTGCTCGAGGACAAGCAAAAATTCAAGTTTGGGGGTGTGATAATTCTATAATTTATAGAATTATCATGAATTTAATGATATAATTTATCTCTAAATCATTAATATTAGATTCAAATCCCTCATTTATCTGTTAAATTTCTCTCAATGATGTAGGAACTCCAACTGATAAAGAAGTCAAAGATGTGAAGGATTTCAGTTCCAAATTTCATTCAAACACAAGACTTTGTTGATAAAGCTTCATGCATGGATATCTCTACTTGCTGCCAAGAAAGATAAATTGTTGCATTTATCTTTTATGAAGATAAATTATCAAGATGGACTTTTTGCTAAGGATAGAGATAAATAAGGGAGCTGATAAAAGATAAATTTTCTTTGAAGATAAAGATCGAGCCCTATCAGCCAAGATTTTGAGCTAATCATCATCCCCACTGCCTCTATAAATAGCCAGCTTCAGCACCATGAAGAGAATCCAATCCTACTAAGGGATATAGAGTAGTTTTAGTTTTATTCTCTTTGTTTAATTTTCAAGTTTTCATCTAAATTTCTTTTGGTTTTTATTTTGGAATATTTTAGAAGTTTTATTTAAATAAGATTTTTTTTATTTTCACTTTCTTGCTACTTCAATTTCAAAAATATTATTGTTTTGATAAAAAGATTCTTTCGATCGTTTGAATAAAATTAGGGTGGGAAATTTTAGTACTTAGTAAGCAATTCACAAATTCAATCCTCGTGGGAACGATACTCTATTCATCACTTTATTACTTGCTACGGTCCGTACACTTGCGGTACACTCATCGAAAATTCGGTAACAATTATCTCAACTATTGACCTTAAATTAATATTAGTTTCAGCACTTAAATTTGATTCAATTATATACATGAATTTTTAAAAAGATTTTCTCAAAAAAAAATTTCAATGAGATTAGAGAGTTGTTGCATACTCTTTTAAAGTATATTAAAAAAAAAAAATAAAAAAACTAAATTCCGTCAATGGAGCTTTTAAATTAAAAAAATTTCAGATTGAGTTTTCTGTTGGTTTTTTTTCAATGGAACGAAATCATTTAAAATTGTTTCAGAATTGATTTTTTTTGAGTAATTAGTTTTTGGATTATCCCTTCCGTTGAAATTGAAATCAATTAATTGGATATGCAGATTTACTATACTGAATTTGTCATAAGAAAATTGAAGACGCTGAAATATAAAAATTTCTAAATTTATGCGAATCAATATAGAATCATCAAGGACCATACCAATAAACAATTTATACATGCAATTCCTTTGCATGCATGTAATTTTAAAATTAGTTATTTGGGCATCTCTTTTGCTACTAAAAGCAAGCATGTATCTTAAGCGCAGGCGTGAAACAAGCTTGCTAGTTCCTAACATAAACAGCCATGGAAACAACACACTATTTTATTTCATGAATCAAACAGAACGTTAAGCGAGATTATTTTGAAAGTGATTTAATTCACATTTAAATAAGGTTAGAAATAAGTATCATAAAAAAACAAAAATATCATAAATCAAACACCTTGATTTAATCGAGTTTGCTTAGAATTGATCGATAATATTTATAAGTTTATCGATAATATTTATAGGTTTAAATCATAAATCAAATATGTGATTTAATCGGATTGCTTAGAATTAATTGACAATATTTATAAATTTTATAACCTAAATCAAATACGGTGATTTACTCAACAAGTTGTGTAATCACTACTCTTGTTTGGATTTTATATCTTTTGTTATGTTTTTAGAAAAGTAAATCATTTTGCTGATTTTCTAGCTAAATTAGGAATGTACTGAGACTTTGATTTTGTTGCCTGATTGTAACTCTTTCCTTTATATTCAATAAATTTTAATTTTCAAAAAAAAAAATCAAATACTGTGATTTGATCGAGATTGTTTAAAATTAATTGACAATATTTACAAGTTTATCGATAATATCTATGGGTTTAATATCATAAATCAAATACAGTGATTTAATCGAGATTGTTTAGAATTGATAGATAATATTTATAGGTTTAATATCATAAAAGATAAGAATATTGTTTAGAATCGACCAATAATTTTATTAGGTTTAATATCATAAAACATATAAGACAAGAAGTTATTTCTAATTATCACATTGTAATTAACAATCCAATCTTAGGAAGGAAAATCCAATGCCATCTTTTCTTGTATGCAACGACAAAGGCATTAAGATTTCCAACCTAAAATATTAAATTAAATCCACTTTTAATACTAGAATAAATTAATTATAACAATAGTTAATATCTATGATACGCTAGCAGCAGCTGTCCTGTCCTGCTTAGTTCATGCTTTAGTCCAGTTTCTTTTTACTCAATTTCTTATAATTGAATAAAATCGAAGAATGAAGTTTACAAGCTAAGTCGGTATGTAAAATTTAAATTTTTTATGTGAGAATAAAAGTAAAATTATGAATAAAAAATTAATCATATAATAAAGTCTAAAATTTTAATTTTATTGTAAAAATTCTCGTTGTGCAATATTTAATTTAGAATGACAAATTAAGAAAAAAACCTTTAACTTCTAATATGGTATATATCAAACATTTAATTGTTGAATTAAGTGTTTTTAATTTCAAAAAATAAAAATTAAAATAAAAATAAAAAAAGGTTGATTATTGAAAATGAAAAGAGAAAACATAATTTTAGAATAATCTTAAAAAAAGAAATGGGATTGAGGAGAAGACCTTCTTTTATAGCCTGAACATTAAATAAACAATTATAAGCCAATCAAAATGGATCCAGAGACAATGGCAGCATACGAATTTGGAATTGACATGGGTTTCACTTTTAAAGATATTATATAACCCATATTATATATTGGTGGAGATGCATTTAGTATATTCAAAAACAGCCAAGATTGAGCACTGGCCGGCAAAGTTTCTTGTCATGCAAAGCCAATTGAAGCCAACAGAGCTGCAAACCATGATGTTCGGTCAAGATGTCCAACATGGTTGAAAATCAAGTTGCCACAATGTCCCCAACAAGCCATGAACCGTCAAGATGTCAACCACGGCGCCCGAACAAGCCAATGAACCATGGTGCCTGAACACTATATACACACTTTAGCTTACAACTGTAATGTTATGACAATAGTAGTTCCTGATTGTAACCGGCTGGAGTATTATGATTCAAAAAATAAAAAGACCAAAAAAATAATTATAAATTAGATCAATTAAACCTAGAAGTTACCTAGGTGCTAACTACTATCAACGAAGACTAATTACGGAGATTATTCAGAAACGATTGTGAACAAGTTTCAGGTTTTTGGTCCAAACCGTATCATAAATTTTCGAAACCTTATTTTTCTTTGTTCCAATCAATCATTTAGCATCAAACTAGTTATGTAAAGTTCTTGATAATGGATAAAAGAAGAAGGTACTTAGCTTGTAGAGAAATGCTCCCATTTGTTTAATTTGTTTCTCATTTGTCTCCAAGTGATCAGAAAGAAATTAAAAGAATTGAGAGTAACAAATAATGGAAAGCTTGAATCCATGAGAAAAAAGAAAAAAGAAAAATGCATTAGCGTTTTATTGAGAAAAAGAAGGTGTTAGGAAAGAAATCAGATAATTCTACAGATTAATAGCTATTCCAGAATAGCTAATAATAAGCTATTTTCCAGAACTAAAAAAACCTGACCATGCAAGTAGTTATTACAGTTCTTCCATAGAACCAAAGATTGAAAGAAATAAAGAAAATTAAACCTCAGATCTGATATCACCCCTTTAATTACTTTAATATTTGCTTAGATTGAAATCTCACCTTCTAAGAAAATATTGAAAGACCAAACCATCTAAAAGACTGGCTTAGAGAGAAATGGGATGGTTTCAATGGGGTTGTGTGAAGAGAAATCTTCCTATTTATAATATTTCGGCATATTTGTCGTTATCTTCGTTGAAGTCCGTCTATAATATCCGACAAATATTTTAGCACCGTTTTCTTTTACATTTAAATTTTTATTTCAATATTCGATGAAAATTCCAACAAAGAAAGCAATTAACAAAGCTAATTTGTCCGCTGTCCAAGTTCTAATTTTCTCATTGTAAATTAGATAATTTAAAATCTAAAGAACAATAATTTCATCAAACTATAACCTTCTCTTGTTTACAGTTAATCTATTTGAATAGGGTATGGAAGATATGTATTATATTTTTATTTCTTTATATAAAAAAATTACATTTGATTCAATAATTAATTTTTTTTTTTAAAACTGAATTTGTATTCACCCAAAACACAACAAACAACAATTAACAAGCAACATTTTGTTTGAGAAATCAAGAGTGGTGTGATAAAACATCCGTCTTTAAATACAACAATCAGATAGGACGATAGGTGAAAATGCTATAAAACAGCATTCTCCTACGAAGATCGTGCGAATTCGCACATTTGCTGTCAAGGATCGTGCGATCGCCGGCGACATTTGTTACAAGCTGGTGCGATTGATTCCATTTACACCTCACTAATAGTAAAAATTTAGGCCCCTCAATGCCCATGGGCTACCACGGTGGTATTAGACGAAATAGAGCTTGAAACAGAACTCTTACTGAGATTGAAAATATACCACTTTACCGATTATCAATCGACACCGTGAATAGAAGAAATATTGCACGAATATGCCGGCATCGAGCGATTTGCGTGAAGATTGCTCGCTATGCGATTACACCACCTCGATTAGTATATGGCAACCACTTGTAATTTTGTAGCTCATTCTTCTTCATTATACTCTTTTTTACTAAAAAAAAAACAGCCTAACCAAGATTTTTTTAATAATTCTAACACTTTGTAATTATTTAACAAAACTGTTAGGTTTCTAATTAAGTTTTCAAGAATGTTAAACATTACAATATGTAATACTAAAATATATATATATATATATATATATATAAAATATATATTCTCCATCCTTCTCATTTTCTCTTTTATATTTTTAATTTACTGTGGAGATTAAGAAAATATTAATTTCACTTTGATGTTTTAAAATTTTCAAATATAAATGTTCAATAACAAAGCAAAAAACATTCATCTTAGATTAAGAAATATAAATGAACTTTTATCTTAGATTAAGAAATCTTCAATAACAAAACAAAGCAATTTAATATTCTTAGATTAAGAAAATTATATTTGAAAATTTAATTAAAGAGAAAATTTAATATAAAGCAAAATAATTGTTTTGTTTTGGTTTAATTAAATTTGCTTTATATATAAATTTTCAATAACAAAGCACAAAAATTCATCTTAGATTAAGAAATATAAAAAAAAAATTCATCTTAGATTAAGAAATGTTCAATAACAAAACAAAGCGAAATATTCCATAACAAAACAGACCAATTTAATATTTCTTTATATTAAATTTTCACTTTAAGCTTCATAGACCCCTAAACAAAGCAATTTTTTATGGCAAACTTGAAGTAAAATTAAAAATTCAAATAAAATTTGAATATATGTAAACAAACTATATACATAGTTAATATTAAAATAACTCAAAAATTAGATTAAATTAAATTTATTTTATTTGAGCCAAATATTAGGATTTCTTCAACAAACTTGGTTGATCAAGCCTCCAATTTAGGTTGTCTAGCTTGTGAATTGTTCGTCTTAATTAAAAAATCTCATCATTTTTTTTGGTGTAAAAAAGTCTCATCATTTTATCTTACAAAAAAGTACTTCAAAAATAAAAATTCAAAGTTTCTACGTATATAGCATAGCAGAATATCACAGTGTCACAAGAAAATATTAATACCACTTTGATGTTCTTTACATCAAAGTTTAGAATGACTGGTGTAATTCTTCTTAAACAAATTTCAGGTTTTCGCCTTCTTCGTCCAATTCCTGAAATCCAACCCAGCTAGATTCACTTCCTTCGAACTTACAGGTAAGACCAAATTACTCTTCTTAAAACTGGATATAGCTAGCCTCCTGCAACGAGCAACAATTCCATTAGTAACAGTAACAAAAATTTGGGATCAGCTTTGCCATGCATATATACAGAGAGAACCTGCAAAAACACCAATTTATTGACACAGACAAAACTAGCAACTTGGCTCTCAGTTATCGATAAGTGAAAAGAAATGAATTAAAAGAGATGCTGAAAATAAAAATCATAAAGAGAAATCCCACCACTGCTGTTTTTTATTTTCTCCCTTGATATTCTATCGTATCAATTTCTTTTTTCTCACTTGGCTCCAGCTTACAAATAGGAAAGAAATTGAAAGAATTGAGCATCAAAATTGGAGAGCAGGGTACATCAAGAAAATAAAGAAGAGAGGTATCAAGGAGGTGCGTTTTAGGAAAGAGAAAGTGGAGATCAATGAAAAGATGGGAATAGTGAGTGGAATTTATAGAGCTGAGAACTAAAAAAAAGAAAAAGCAAGGCTTTGTGGACGTGGTCTGAAACACCAGGCAAATTCAAGAATTTATCCCTTGGGAGAACGGTGGTGCCGTCCACGTCGGACAGCCCCCAGCACTCTTTTTAGTGATTGTAGACTTAAGAGCATCTTGGGTTGTCCACGTCTGACGGCAAAACTTTTTTTAAAAATATTTTTACTTTTGACATCTGTTTTGTTAGGTTTTTTTGGCAAATTTACACTCGTAGTGTGACGTGTTGGACAAAAGACATTTGTTGCCTGTTAGGCATGCATACAGGCTTTGATAAACAAAGAGAGAATGAAAAAAAAATAAAGGCTTAATAGCCAAATAAGCCCTTAATTTTTAGCTCAAAATGGAATTCAACCTTCAACATTTTATCGTATGAAATTCAGTCCATAAACTTTTATTTCAATGAAAATAAACCCTCAACCTTTTGCAATTATGCAATTAAGTCCAAATCTGTTAAATGACACTAACTACCGTTAGTATTGCATACGTGACATGCCACGTGGCAGCCAGCTAAGCTGTTCACGTCAGCTTTCACGTTAGATATATTAACGGCAATTAGTGTCATTTAACCGATTTGGACTTAATTGCATAATTATAAAAGGTTAAGGGTTTATTTTCACTGAAATAAAAGTTTATGGACTAAATTTTATGCGATAAAACGTTGAGAGCTGAATTTCATTTTGGGCTAAAGGTTGAGGGCTTATTTGGCTATTAAACCAAAAATAAAAGAAAGGAGATGAGAACAAGAAAAAAAAAGGAAATAATGAAGAGAAGAGAGAAAAAGATGAATTTGGGTTTCGCTTCCAAAATTTTATGGCTACTTGTGATTAGGGATAACAATGGGATAATACCCGTTAATTTTGATATACTTAAATCTGATTATGTTTTACAATATTGGAATCCAATTAATTAATTACTTGAATTTTTTTATTTTTACTATCCGAACCCTATTAATATAATATAAGAAATACCTGTTAACTATCTGACCTACTAAATATTTGTTTATTAAGTTAAAATTCGACTTTTAAGTTTAAATTTAAATTTAAAATCAATTTTAATGCATATTATTAAAAATTTAAATTAATAAAATTAAATTAATAAAAAATAAAAAAAAAAAAATTACTAAAAATTTTTTTATTAAAAATAAATTATGTTAAAAATCATAATTAAAATACTAATATTAATTTATTTTAATAATTTTTGAAAACATTAATGAGTACGTATGATTTACAAAGAGCAGCATAATTAGAGGTGGGTATCGGGCCGGGTTATTTTCTTATCTCAAAAAAGAAAACTGAATTTTAAAACAATACTATCCCTTCCCTTGAAATTTTGGAAATCAGTTAAGTGGATATGTTGATTTACTATGATAAATTTATCATAACAAAATTGAAGATGCTGCAATATAAAATTTTCCAAATTTATGTGAACCAATGTAGAATCATCAAGGACCATACCATTTAACAATTTACACATGCAATTCCTTTGCATGTAATTTTAAAATTAGGTTTTTGAGCACCTATTTTGCAGCTTGAAATAAGCTTTGCGGAACTAACGAACTCTTAATCAATATCGTGGTTTAATCAAAATTGTTTTGAAAGTGATTTAATTTTCACTTAATAAGGTTAAAAACAAGAATAAACTATCTAGTTTGACTTGATTTAGAAAATTTATAAGTTTATTCATAATTTTTATAGGTTTAGTGTTTCTTAGCAAGAAATATCATAGAAGACAAAAAGTTATTTCCAAATATCACATTGTAATTAACAAACCAATCTTAGGACAACCCAATGACAAAGGCAATAAGATTCCAACCTAGAATATTTAAAAAAGAATATTAAATTAAATTCACTTTTAGTACTAGAATAAATTAATTATGACAGTTGTTAATATTTATTAAATTCAATTTCTTAGTAGGTATGATAACACGCTAATTACAAAGACAAAATTTGACCTTATCATAAATGTTGATAGGTGGTCATTGAAGTTGTAAAAATACTTTATTAAACTATAGATCTTCTCCATCATTTAGATCTAAAGAGAACTATTTCATTTAAGAATTTTCAGAAGTACAATTCAAATAATTCAAACGCAACTTTTTTACAAAAAAAACAGAGAGCAAATTTTAGAAATTCCATGTCAGAATAATTTATATGAAATCATTAACCCAAATCAATTTCAATGCTCTCTGCTAATTGATAACTAGATCTGTTTAAGGATCGGGTTATTCATTCAAACCTGAAAGCTTGTCCGATATTTGGTTGAATTTCAACAAAAAATATCAGATGCAATTAATGAAATTGGACTGAATTTTTAGGTCTAATAAAAAATAAGACCAGATCTGGGCTTGATTTTTCAAAGCTCGGATCCGGCTCAAACATAATTATTAATTAAATTTTTTTTAATATATTTACTAAGTATAATATAATTATATGTATATAAAACATTATTGATTAATAAACATGATTATATATATTTAATATAAAAATTGACATGCAATTTTGACAAATCAAATTAAATTTTAAAAGGAATAAAAGTATAAAAAACAAATAAACAACAAATTAATATATAAAAAATAAATAAAACAATATTTGAGTGGGGTTAGACTGGACTAGGGTTTCCATTATAAAACAAAAAAGGGGTTTCAACTAAAAGTAAGATTTGAATTTATGAGTCGGATCGAACTTATATATAAGTCATTATCACATGACCTTGGCTTGACTTGAACCCGGTCTAGCCCGGCCGATGATTAGGTATATCCGTAACTCATAAACAATAAAACACAAATAAACTTCTCTTCAAACATGACTAAGCTAGAATAATATATATCATTCAAGTTTGCAACCAGGCAGCCGCCATATCCCATTTCTACAAGCTCCAACTTCCTACCACGAAAAAGATAAAAGGTGTATTGATAGTTTAATCATGACTTCTTCTCTCAATTGTTTCAGCGGCATTTTTTTTATTTTTATTTTTTCATTAATAAAAGAGGACAATAAGGAGCAAGTCAGAGAAGTAAGCTGAGACTTGGAGGAGGGTTACACAGCCAATCAGAAGAATAGCATCCCATCCTCGTCTGTTTTGTCACCCAGCCCGTAGCTTTGTTGGCTTGTCTAACAACATACTTAAAGCACACGTCATTAAGATCCTTAATCAAGCTGAAGTTTCCCAGCATCTCTTAACCTATCTCAAAACCTTCTGACTAATTTCAAGTTGTTTGATTCCACCACCCTCTAGACCAACCCTTTCAGATGATTAATAGCGTGTTGGGATTCCTGTGCAATGGAATCTCACACAAAGGATAAAAAATGGTGGGAGGTAAAATTACCTTTCCACCGTTGATTTCAAATTTTTTTTTATTATTTTATTATAAAATATAAATATTTAATAATCATTTTATTTGTTTCAAAATTATTGAAATCGATTTCACCGGTAAGTAATCCAAACTAGTCCTTAGAAACAAGTTAATCGGATTGCTATAGCTTCTGCCATCTCCGCAGTCCGCACTCCTTGCTAGACCAGAGCATTTGCAACCGTCAATCAAAACTCCATTCTCATCCCTACAAAGAACAGCTACACCCGCCCGAAATGCCTTGGAATCAGATGAAGCATCACAGTTGAGCTTCACAAAAGAATGAGTATCAGCAGCAGAAGATCCCTTCAGAAGCTTCAGAAAAAAACGTTTGCAGAAGATCCCCAGTCAACCCTTCAAACAGAAGCAAGTTGCGAGCTTTCAAATGCTTCCAGCAAACAACACTAATCAAATCAATACACTTGAAGGAGCCAAACTGAGGAAGAGAGGAAGCAACCTCCAACCACCACCTGTCAAAACCCACGAACCTGAAGCGCTCCAAACACCTTGAGCAAACGGGCAGAAAAAGAGAATATGCTCCGAAGATTCAACCTCCAAATCACATCTGGAACAAACATTTTCAGAAGCTCTTTGGCGCATCACCAGATTTTCTCTAGTTGGAAGAGCATTATGACAAGCCCTCCAGATAAAATTTTTAATCTTAGGAGTGACCTGAAGGTTCCAAAGATTTTCTCATAATGCGACTACTTCGAGCTAAGACTGTTGATCAGCAGATTAGGACAGTTATAGCTTTGAACCGTCGCTTCTATCGCCAGCACCATAGCTTTCTCGTCATAATTCTGGTTACCAGCATTTGCTTCAAGGAAATCAGCGACCAATTTTTCCTCAGCTTCTTTGAATGCAAGCATTCGATCCTTCTGATCTCTCAGACGCACTGATCGTTCTCACTCCTTCCCCCCCCCCCTTTTCCTCCATTACCCGGAGGTTTATTCAGTGAGGATGAAGGTGTTAAGAAAGACAGGCGAAAAATAGGACCGATATACGGGATTGGGAACTAGGACTGAATTTATAGAGGTAAGAGGGTAGCAGTTGTTTCGGCAACTTCGGGACAAGAACAACTCGTCCAGTCATTTTCTTCTAATAAGAGGAGCCCTAGCTAAGCCAAACTCTGCATGATTCTTACAAAACAGAAAAGAAAAAGGAACCTTGATACAAATTAAAAAAAGATTCCAACCTAAAATACTAAATTAAATTCACTTTTATTATACTAGAATTAATTAATTATAACAGTCGTTAATATCTATTAAATTCAATTTCTTAGTACGTATGATGAGTTAATTACAATGATAAACTTTGATCTTATCATAAATATTCATCGGAAGTGCCTAATTGATCCTTGAAGTTGTAAAAATACTCCATTGAAATATAAGTTTAAATAAAAATTAGTTCAATGATTTCTATAAATGAATATTGTTTTTCCTGTTCATTTTCTCCTCTGCCCTTAAAGATAAAAGGAAAACAAGCTAAGAGGAGAGAATATGTCTATAAGGCTAAAAAAAAACACTTCATTATTTTCATAAAGAAATCTTCCTTCTAAACTTCATCTTTTTCCTTCTCATATTTGATTTAAAACGAACAATTAGGAAATAAAATATACTTTATCAAACATTCACTTGCTGAACTGACAGTTTTTAATTTCAAAAAATAGAAAACAATATTGTAAACATCGTTTTTGTTTTGTCCGATGTTTTGATTTTATTACTTTGGACTCTTTTTCATTGGACTTGAATATAATTGAATAATGAATTGAGAATTTCTTTTTTTTTTTTTTTGAATTTATCAAATTGGGCTTTAAATACTTTTAGACATAGATTAGTCAATTAGACCCTGAATTGAGTTTAAGCCTAAATTTTATTTTTTATTCATTTTATTATTATTTTATCCTTTTGTCTGTTAATACATCCGAACAACTAAAAAAATCAGAAAAAGAAAAAAATTATAATAGTAACAAATAAGCTTTGAAAATGTGATCAGATCATAGATAATAAAAAAAAAATCTGGATATCAAAATTAAAATAAACAAATAATTATTTTAACATTTTAAGGTATTCAATCCCAAAACTCTTACAAATTTAGCAACAATTCACAACACAAACGGAGCAGAAATCAAGAAGTTAACCTGAAAACCACATTCAACCCAAAAATCATCACAACTATAATCCATCTGCTGCTATTCTTTTTTTTTTTTGTTTAATCATAGGTATCTTAATTTATTTTACAATTTAAAATTAATTCTATTCAATAGAAGTAATAAATAGTAAAGCTTTCCCAACAATAACAATTTCAAAATTCAAATTATATCCAAATACCTAAAAAAAAATTCACTTTCTACTGCTACTATTCTTTAAAGTTCCAAGCTACTCTTTAAACTTGAAGCAGTTGTGCGTAAAACGTGAATCATTGTTTTCATAAATATAATGGACTGCCAAAAACTGGCCCAACACACATGGAATTCAATATTAACAATGGCAATTGTGAGTATTTGGTGGAAGAAAGTAATTTATAATTGATGATATTAATCTTCCAAAGCCCAAATGTTTGAAGCCCAAAAAACCCAGAAAAAAATTGAAATAGAAGCAGATTCTAAGCCCCAACAAGTAACCCAGAAATTTTAATTTGCTTGGGCCATTATCTCACTTGGCAATGGCAGATCCAAAAACTACGTGGCAGCCAGCTACGTTCGAGTTCAACCTCAACTCCCCTTCCGTAAAACCTCTTCGATCTCAAACCCTCCACTTTCAGAGGCTCCTTTGGAGGGGTTTTGGAATTGGTCTCGAAAACACTAAAAAAGATAAAAAAATAAAACAAATTTTAAGCAGGGACAGAAAACGCAATGGCTAATTCAAACCCTCTAAGCAATTTGCGTTGCCATCACTGCGCAGGCCCTCTTTCCAAAGAGATGGTAATAATCTTTAGTTACATCTTTTTTCCATTTTTTTTGGTTTAAAATTTTAAAAGATTTAAATTTTTAATGGTGCAGGAAACAAGTGAATGGACTGTTGCTCCACTTGTCAGGGATAGTTTTTCTATGGTAAAAATTGTCTCTTTTTTTCTTTTATATATTGCTCTTTTTTTTTCATTGTCGGGATTTGATTTTGCTGATGTTTTTTAACCTTTTTTTGGCCTTTGCTTTGATGGGTTTTTGGATATTTGGATACTTTTTCCAGTTTAATAGAACTGGGTTTACATTATTACTGTGTTCTTGCAGTTGTTGGCTTGTTGCTTCATCTTTTATTTTGGGTGTTTCATACTTTGGAAGGTGGCTTACTTTTTGGTTTTATCGTTGTTATTTTAGATTGGCTCTGCTATTGGTGGCACTACGAGCGCATTCTACGGGTTCAACCATGGTATGTTGATCAGTTTCTTCTTCCTTCACTTGGTACTTGGTAGAAGTAGTTCAGTTCGTATGAATTGATTATATTGCTGTAACTTAAGTTGTTTTTGTTTCTGTCTTGGCTTATTCAATTGACTATTTTTGTGCAATGTCTACTATAAACTTTTGCCTTTTACAGAAGGACTTTCTTTAAGGGGACAATAGTTTCCAACTTTCCATGTTGCTTCAGAAGAGTCGTCTTCTGTCAAGGGTTGTGTTTTTAAATAATGCAACTTCCGCTTTAACTTTAAAATTGCATCATAGTTCCACCCGACTAACCTGAAATTCAATCCCTGCCTGCTCCTAGGAGTAGAACTCAGTGGTGCTTAAAGTTCCATGTTGTAGATTCTATTCAAGGCCATTTATAAAATATATTTAACTCTTACCTTCGGAAAATGAATTATAAAACTTATGCTGTTGGTGTATTGCTATTATATATTTATCCATTTTGCTATGCATAGTTATTTCTTTTTAATTTCTAGTTGACATACTCGACAACTCTTATCTTGTCATAGGAGAAACTGTTTTTTGATGCCCCAGATGTAGAGAACAGAGTTTACTTTGTATATCTTACTTGTGTTTTTTGATGCAGTGATGCCTATAGTCAGGAGGTCAGTAAAGGGACCCATGTGGATGCATTTCCTTGTTGGTGTAAGTTCTTTATGTGCCAAACCTCTTGGTTTATCAATGTATTGTTTTGAGTTGTTTTGCAATCTTGTTTACTTGAGCATAGCTTGATATTTGTATGACTTAATTTATAGGTCTCTTCCCCCCTCTCCCTAATAAACTCTTGTCTCAAGAGAAAATGTGTCAATTGAACTTACCTTTCCCCAAAAGTTGTTCAATGTTATGGAGGTTGTTACAAGGTCTTTGAAGTGTTTCCTCCTTTGTTGTGCTCAGTGAGACTGCAAGTCAGTAGGGAACAGGCCAAGGGAAGAAAGATAGTTGTTAGCCTTCCAAATGGCTTATGGAAACACTTAGCACTGGAAATAAAGAGGAGAAAGACTAGGGCCTCCAAGGGAGATAACAATAATAATAATAATAATAATGTATTATTATTATTATATTTATTTTTTATCATCATCATCGTCATCATCATCATCGAGGCAACCTAGTTACTTTGAAAGCCGGGTGGAAGCCAAAAGTGAGCTCTTCCTTAAATTGTCTATGTTATCTCTCTACTATTGTATAGATGAACTGTTATTCATTATTTGATCTTGTGGCCTGCAAGTTGGTTTCACTTTGCTGCATCATAGACCTCTTCCCTCTATTATGATAACTGATAAGATATCTATGCTTTGTTGCTGTATCATGTTGGTTATTGTGACGAGGTCAATGGGTGATTACTGCCCGTTAATGATTTGGACAAGTTGTTTGTCAACGTAAACATATTTTCATGCTCATGTGATGCTTCGTGCTTGTCGAGAACCAGTTAGTTTATGGCTGTTCCTGCTGGTTCATCACTCACCTTCCAACCACTCACTCCATAAGCATCATCTGCGCTGAACTTTCTGTACCGCATACTATGCTTATATTTTCTCCTCGAATGGAATAGAATAACTTACATAATTCTTGTCTATTTACATACAGGCGCCACCTGTGATAGTGTTCTCTTCTGCTTGTGCAGGGTTGGCAGGTTAGAAATTTTCTCTTCGATGGCTATGCTATGTATTTGTGGGAAATGATTTGAGACTTTCTTAATAAGACTATTTTATGCACAAAAAAAAGGAGCCTTTTTTAATTTTTATCATTTTGTCTTTTCATGTTTGCCCTAGCTCTTTTGGTATCATGTTTACTTGTGAATATATTTCTGTCAGTAGTTTGCCTAGCTAGTAGATTAACATTTCTGAATTGAGATGTTCCTGATGTCCTCCTCCCAAAATATTTGAAAAATATGTTATATGATTGTCGTTGGAATGCCTTGGTACTTCACTAAACCTAGTTGTGAAAAAGCAATGGTCAAACACACTTAGTGTTTTACTTTCCTTTGCCAGAAATCCACCCTGCAAAAAGTGTTTTCCTTTTAAAAAGTCTACTTTGTTGACTGCTATGATCATGTTTGGAAACCTCAATATGTCGGGATCCATGTTGAATTTACATTTGGATCCAAGGAGCTGCCATCCAAATTTTGATTGCTCCCTTACTTTCTTCTTGGCTAAATAATTTGTGACTTAGCAAGAGTAAAGCCTATCTGGAAAAGATATCCTTGACAAGTTTTCATTACTGGTATAACTTTTGTGTGTCCTTCTGGAATTTGCATTGGGAGTATGTATTATTCAGTCTCTCAAAAGATAGGATTATAACACAATCAAATTATGTTTGCTTGGACTTTGGTTGCAACATGACAACTCTGACGATTTCTCTCTTGGAAAAATCCACAGGTGGTGCTATTCCAGCCCTTGCTCAACTCATCTCTTCCTCTTACCACGCAGCATTCTCGTCTTCTTCGTTGCCTCCATCTTCACAGGAAGATAAGATGCACAAGTCCAGGACTTCCTCCACTTTGTAATTATATATATAGCATCTGTTAACATATATATAGCATTTCAGAGAGAAAGAGAGATATAAAGGTTTGTCTGTGAAGAAGCCCTTTACCTTGAAATGAAGTAATGTTTAAGAAACACTAAATTCCCCTTTTCGCTCATTTGGTAATATAGATTTTGTTGATATTTAACCATTTTCTGCTATGAGTATTATGTTATATGATAAAAGGGGTTTTGCCTGTTTTGACTCTGTTCTCATTTCTCACCCCATTTACTTTGCTTTTAGATGTTTAAGATTTTCTTTGTGGCCATTTATAAAGCGACAAGTACTACATTTTTGCTGCTTAATTTAGTTAAAGACCCTTGTTCCAGAACTCTAGTCCTCAAGTAGAAAATGGAAATTCTACGAATTAAAAAAAAAAAAAACCCACCAAATTAGTGTTTGGGCCATCTTCTTCATGATATATATTTTTTGAAATAAATCATGATGTTCTTTAGAAAATGGTATTGTATCACCCGGAAACTTTCATAAGCCGAATCCTCGGTTGGAGTCTTCATCGTCTCTTTCATTCTTTTCCTTTTTCTATGAAAATATGCTTATTTTGGTCTAGTTTGTGTAGATGATATGGTTGGTTTCGATAAAATTGAAAAAAAATTATTAAAAATGTATGCTTTTTAATAAATTATTAAAAAATTTAAAATTAAAGGTGAAAAATAATTTTATTTTTTCATTTTTTTTTATTTTCATTGCACTGTGACCGATTGAAGGTAAGTGGTGAACTAAATGGGCTCTTTGTCAATGATCATCCCATAGATAACAATAGTTACCCTTTAGTGGTCATGTAGTGATGAAGTTCCAACAATTATCACTCGTTCTAAAAGAGAATAATAAGATGATAACATCAAATACAAAAAGAAAAATCGTTGTGGAACACGTATTAATAAATTGGTTTATTGGAGGATACTAGTGTCTCACTCATTCCAAACACTCACCACTACTAATGCCACGTGAAGTACAAGAAAAGGGTAAACAGTGTGGTAGAATGAGTTGTGTGATTGTTGCATAACTCTCAAGTCAATTTCGTGGAGAAAGAGTAATAAGCACGTGACACAGGAGGCATTGCCTTACTTTTAAGTTGCGTTTGGTATCGTGAAAGTTGACACTTTGCGCTGTAATTTAATTGGGTGCAAAGTGATTACAGTGTTTGATAAAATACTTTGCACTGCAAAGTGAGGACTCCGCTGCATACCAAATACTACAATGTTACTTTTCCAACAATTATTTTGCTCTATAATTACTTTACCTGTAATATACCTAACGCAATCTTAAGGATCTGCTCTGCCTCTCTAATCCCTCTTTTGAGCTCTGGCTTTGTAAAAGCTTTTCACATTGAGTCCACCGAGTAAACAACCAAGTTTACCCTCCAATGCCTACTCGAAAAAAAGTTTACCCTCCAATATGGAAAGGCGAAGGGATTTTGCAACCTGGAGTTTCAGTTGTGGCATTGCACCCTTCAGCGATTAAGAAAGGAAGTATCAATTCATTCCTTTTCATTTTAATCAATTTTCAAGAGTTTATTGATTCAATATATAAATAAATACTATTCCTTCTTTTAATTTTTGGAATAAAATAAAGTTTCAACAGCAGCAAAAAGACCACCTCAATGCAGCAAAGTAAGCTGCAGAAAACTTTCAAGCTAGGCCAGAAATAGTTAATAAAATCATCTGAAGGAAGAAGTTTTCAAGTATCATCTGTCCGAGCTGCAGTTGCACTTTCTGGCATGCTCGCCGGCGAGGAAGCTGAAGTAGAAGCACTATGGGAACCTGGTGAGTTGAGTAAACCGTCATAAGGCCATGGAATAGGGATCCAATACCTTCTTCCACTTCCTTCCGTGCTACCACTTTGGGCATCATCAGTGCCAACTCTCCCTTCACCATTTCTGGTGACATTTGCCTCAATCTTGGAGTCGTCCGAAGGCAGCTGGTACCTGCACACTGGGCAAGAGCTATGAAGCTCCAGCCATGGTGTAATACACCCACAATGGAATTTATGTTTACAAGGCATCTCCTTTGCTTCACTTCCAATCTCCATGTCCTCCAAGCATACAGAACACTGCACATTGTCCTGTAGGGTAACAGTTGGCATTGCTTCAACTGCTTCCTTCGGTGCTGGTGGGGTTCCATAGCGGTTAGCATCATTCTCTGCTAAATACTGTAACAAAAGATCCCAACCAGGTCCCATCAGATTATCATCAAAGGAGCTGGCTGCTCTGTGACTTGAGTTTTGTCCATGGTTAAGACCAAATGAACCTTGAACAATCAATGCCTCGTCATTGAATTGATCAAACAAGATCATTCCACCACTGCTGTCTCTACCATTTTCAGAATTCTCTGATTCAGAAGCTGCTACAGTACGCATATCCTGAAACATTCTTCTCCTCCTACTGAGCAAGGACTCAAATTCTCTTCCTAGTTCATCATCCAATGCATCCTGTGAGTTGCCATCATTGCTTTGCTCCCTGTCTGTGATACGCAACTGAGCAGAACCTAAACCACCAATCAAACCAAGCAAGATTGGAGCCCAAAGGTGAACAGTGTTCACTGATCCTGAAGCAGCAATGCCATTAGTATTGGAGTTATGTCTTATGCTGGTTATTTCTTCCACAAATCCGGAATCACAAAATGGGCATTTGATCTCAGTTTCTGTCGTTGGATTCACCATTTGAGAGCATATGTAACACCAATACCTACTTACCATCCTATCCCCCATCTTTCTCTACACCTACTTCAAATTCACAGACAAAGAAATAAGAATACAAACAAATTAAGAAAAAAGGCTAAAACCAACTTGGATATTGTTTCTTCCAACAGTGAAATTCTTGGATGCAAAACTATGAATTACATATAATTGACAGCTCCATATATGACTCTATAAGATGGGAAAATTATCTGTTTCACAACTAAGATATAAGAATGTGGAACATGTCAAAGGAAACAGGACAAATTATTGATCACAAACTTGAGATCAGAGAAGAATGATACAATAATCGTTGGGGAAGATTACCATGAAGTATTGTTGCTTATATTATTTTCACAAACCAACTTATACACGGTAAAGAAAAACAAGACAAGGAAACACATTAAGAAACGGAATGTAAAGAGAGGATGCTTTTCTGGTACCTTTCAGATAGAGGATGAGGGAATAGATGTGAATTATGATATGGAAAAGATCATGAAATGAGTTTAGTTCGAGGTAAAAAAGGTTAGACAAAAAGAATGGTGTCCTCTCTTTTTTATTTTTGTTCTCTAAATTTGTCCTGTCTCGAAGGTCATTTTTAGCTCATTAATCATTATAAATATAGAGTTCTCGAGGGTCATTTTTAGTTCATTAACCAATATAGTGCGGTAGAATTTCATTCTCTATGAAAACAAAACTCAGCCTCTTATTACATTAAATTCAATTGAAGCCATAGGGCCAAGGCTCAGAAGAAAAATAAGTTCAAACTTGATTGAGTGGGGTGCGCCAGGCCCGAGCCATAGGGCAACGCTTGAGCGAGGCGCAAAAGCCCCAGTAGCAAAAGAAAACATACATAAAGAACCTCATCATCACACCTCAACAAGAACTAATTTTCTATAATGAGAAAACCTGTCAAACATCACCGGAAACAATGCTCTAATTGTTGTTCCACCAGAAACGTGACTGAAGATAGGTAGCCACATTCTTATCCAGCTGGAAAGCCTCGGCAAGAACATCAGGATTAGTGGGTTGCCTTGATCCGAACACTGCATTTGCAATGGTAATCACACCAGGGTTCTGGCTGCTAAGACCAGCAAAGGCAACTGCATTAGTTTCCCTCATGTTGAACTGGAAGTGAATTAGACCAACAGGGAAAACGAAAACATCACCCGGTTATAGGACTTTAGTGATGAGACGATTATCTAGGTTGGATGTAACAAAGCCAATGTAGAGTGTGCCTTGGAGGACTACTAGGATCTCCGTGGCCCGAGGGTGAGTATGAGGAGGGTTTAGGCCATAGGCTGCATAGTCAATTCGTGCCAAAGATATACCAAGACTGTTAAGTCCTGGTATTTGTTCAACAGTGACAGGAGTGACTTTTGATCCGAGTTGATTTGATGTATTCCCAGGCATGTTGAGTCCTGAAAAGAAGAAGTCTTTTGCTTTGGCGAATTTTGGATCCTTGCAGAACTTCCCATTAACAAACACTGCATGAATGGCACAACGTGAGTTGAACTTGACAAACAATGCATTGCAAAAGATAGAGGTTTAAATCAAATAATATAGTTGTTTAGAGTTTAGGCATAGATTTGAATACATTTAATCAAAACTAAAGGGTGAACATACCACCATTTTTGGCGTCCTTGATGGCTACGCAGAAGACCTGAAGAGGGCTAGGATCAGAAGCAGTGGTAAACGAGAAAGCTAGAGCCAACAGGGAAATTGCTATGAGGATTTGACCACTTTCCATTGCAATAAGGCAAGATTTCTAGCTTAAATTCTTCCAAGTTTTATATTGCTTGATGAGAGGTGAGAAATCTTGTTAGAGAACTTTGCTTATTTATAGCTGGAGCGATTGAACTAGTCTTTGCTTGCTCTATCTATGTTATAAGACAGATGCAACAGTTACTAAGTCTACAATGATTTTTTTTCATGCTGTTTTCTGGATAAACATTATGAAGAATGCATCATTGACTTTAGCACAGTTATACATATGCAATGGGAAGCCGGCGCTGCAGGCATTCAACTTACAATTGATTGAAATCAAGTTGACAATGGTCAGCCAAATATATTCTGAAGTTCTACATTTATATTGGATAGGAGCTTCTTTCTTTAACACATGGCATACAAAATCAAACCAACTTTCTAAATTAAACAAAAAAAAAATTATAGAAGACCGTATCGAACTGTTAACCTCCAACTTTAATTCAATTCAAACGAAATTAATGATGAAGACATTCCATTCTCCCGAGTATATTTCTTCAAAAACCTTTAGCTCTACTAAACAGGCTGTGCTCGAATAAAGAGAGAACCCTTCCTTAATAGGCTATTTCTGGGCCATTTATGACTTGTTATGGATCAAAAGCTACATATGAAACCCAAAGTGGATTAGTTGCTATGGTTGATGTACGAGAATCTTCTTTGATGCAGATTCGATAAAGTTGGTGCAAAACAGGGTTAAAGACCCGAATTTCCTTTTCAAATAGGTTGTTGAAATAGTTTAAACTCCCTAGAACCTCTTATTATTTTCTTAATCTTGTTTCCAATAGGCTTAATAGTGTTGCCTCGTCTATAACATGAAAAAGAACGAAACAGCAAACAAGATCCACAGCCTAAATGAATTATCAGGGCTAGTTTAGACTTCCCAGGAATCCCAACTTTTAAACTCGTATTGGGTGGGGTGCGCCAGGCCCGAGCAGTAGTGCAACGCTTGGGCGACGCTCGAAGGCCCCAGTAGCAAGCTACTGTGGTGGGCTTTCCCCCTAAAAAAATAAATTTAATATCATGTGAACCTATGGCCCACGTATCAGATATTAAACTGATAAGAACAGATACTACACTTGATCTTAGCCAAAAGGCCGAGAAAGGTATGAATTGCTTTGCCCAGGCTCGCTGCTTTTAAAGCCAACTTCTCGCATCTTACAAACATCAGCTTCCGGATGTGGGATTGTAGTAGACAGAGTGACAAAGGCTGACAGCTGACTGCTGTACTTGAGTAAAAAGTGAAGTCTTCCTGAGTAATAAGGCTATTTCTATCCCACTAATGACTTGAGCCATGAACCAAAGCACCATGAAATAAATGTAAAAATTGTGGTTTAGGTGCCATTGTTGCATCTGGGTTCACTATGTCCCAAAATAAAGTTTGAGCGTTTTCTTTTGGCATGGAAATTCCATTCTAAATCGTGAGAGTAGTCGACAGGTGATGAGGATGTAAAAGAACTGCTTTTGGTCCAGATTGATGGTTGGAGCAAAACAGGGTCAAAGATTGAAATTCCATTTGAAATTGGCAGGAGAGAATTGAACATGTTATTTTGTTAATCATTTTACAACAGGCTTAAAATGGTTGCCTTGTCTGGAACAACAAAGATGAAATAGATTTCTGGGTTAGGAGAATTCTGGTCTACAGTTGCAGGGGAAACAAGTTTCGCTGGGTATAACAGAGAAGCTAAACATCTTTGCTTTAATGCGTTGGAGGACTAGCAGTGGCAGAATGGTGACCAAAGCTGATCGGAATTGCAATTTCTAGAAGTCAAACCAAGTTCATCAAACTGCTCATAAAGGTGCAGAAATACCATAAATTCAAGTGCTTCATCAAGAAAACAATTTGGAGTTCGGTATATGCAGGCCTTATTTTTCGAAACAACCTTTTTTAGCATTTGAGACAGAGATATCAACCTCCTTTCATTATCAAGATTGTCTGGTTTTGGCTTTGCAACTGCTTTGCTTCCCTCTTCCTCTCTCTTTTCTGCCAATAGTTTTGGTGCTTTAATTTTCGACTGCCTTAACCACTCATTTCATTTGTGGGTATTTTTCAAGCGAAAAGACTAGACATTTGATGCCTGCCGATTCCCGACGCTAATTTGAGTAGGGCTGCCAATGTGTTAGGCTTATGAGTACTGAAAATTGGGAAACAAGATTTTAAAACTTTAGATTATCTAGCTTTTTTCGGAAAATTAAAACCAAATACTAATGATTTTCAAATATATATTGCTTAATCATGTGCTCATTAAAAAGAAATAGGAAAAGAAAATTTGTAAAAAAGGAATTCATGACCTTTTTTGTCGACAAAGATAAACCACGAGATCATAAGCCCTGTTCGGTTAGTCCACAAGGGACCAAGCAAATAACTAGACCTAACACGGCATGACACGACACGACACGAGTTCAAACACGATACGAATTATCAAAACACGAACACGACACAAATTATAAAACGTGTCTGAATTGTAAACACGAAACACGATATTTTTTTTACGTGTAACACGTGATACGACGCGACTGACACGTGATAATTAGTCGTGTCACACGACACGAATAGACGCAACACGAATGACACGATTAAAAATAAAATATAATAAAAATGATAAAAAAAATATATTTACATTTTTTACATTTATATTAATTAACATTCAAATATTAATAACAAATATAACAAAATAGTAATATTTTCATTCTATACAATCCATAGATATTATATATTGAAAAATGCAAAAACATACAAATAAAACATAAATAGTTAACATCAAGACAATAAGCACAAATAATTCAACAAAACATTCAAACATTAAGTCATTAATCATGCAAGAAATAACAATTCAAGAAGTTAACATAACTCAATATGATTCAGTAACTTGAAAAGAACTAGAACCCTTCAATGATGTTAAATCTTCTTTTAATTTCCTATAATGTAATAATTAATAAATCAATAAATTAATTATGTTATTAATAAGTATATTATGTTAGTATATTAATATCTTATGATAATTTTGTTATTAATAAACTAATTATGATAATCGATAAATCATTAAAAAGTATACTATGTTAGTATATTAATATCTTATTCATATTATAAGAATTTGTATGTAGTATTATCAATTATGTTAGTATTTGTATGTTAGTATACTGAATAATGTAATTCTGTAAAGCGTAAACTCTTAATCTCTTATCAATATCATGTAATATAATGTCAATGATATTTTATACAATCTCTTATTAGTATAATGCAAGACTTATATTTTATACATTATAATAAAAAATATCATATATATACATTATAGGATCATTTATGTAATGTAAAGAATTGACAATTGTATCTTAAGTTCTTAACTTACAATAAATTTTTCTTAAATTCAATATTTTATTTTCCAAATTTTAAAATTTTATTATCTTAACCATAATTAACTAATTTAATTTTATAATTTATTTTTTTTGCAATATTTATTAAAGCATTAGTTTGTTTTAAGATATAAATTTTCGTAATAAATTATGTTAATACAATACATTTGTTCAAGTGGCAAAGCATTGAAGTATTTTTGCATTTGGCCAGAGTTCAATTCTCACTAAAAGTAAATATGGTTACAGTGTCTTGTGCGTGTATTCATGTAACACGATTTTTTTTAATCCTGTTTTTCGTGTCGTGTATGTGTTATTCGTGTATTCGTGTGACACGATTTTCTTACACGTATTTCCATGTTTGACATGTGTTTAACCATGTCTGACACGACTAAACACGAAAATTATTATGTCTAATTTCGTGTCGATACGGATAAATACAAAACACGAATTTTTCAAATACGATACGAAAACATGGACACAATTTTTTCGTATCATGTTTATATTGTGTTTTACAAATAACTGTATAAGTCGGCCAATTTGCTTCGACGAAGAGGGCAAAGGGCTCCCACACTTGTCTCAGCCCCCTTGCATGATGCAATCGCAAGCCCCTTCAACTTAAAGATTACTCGTTTCCGAGCCTATATCTCTACGCCAGAGCATTGGGCCCGGGGACTTTCCTGGGTCAGTTCATCCAAGTAACATAGATCTTAACCCAATCACTTCGTCCCATGGTTGGGCTAACAGAACTTATAAATCTTCGCTTTTATTAAGGCAAAGCGGTTCCTCTCTAATTGATGTGGGATATTGGAGCAACTTTAACTTATGAGATTGATAAATGCTAGGGATAATGACCTTCAATAAATGTATTTAACGCTTATACTTTTAAAAAAATTACATCACATTTGAAAGTTATAACCTGTAACTTAGAGTCTTTTTGACTCAATTGGATTTTTTATAAAATAAATTGTTCAAATAGAGCTGTTCTAAAAATCTTGTAAAAAAAGGTTAAATTAATGTTAGGGGAATTTAATACAAAAGTGCGGTACAATGTCAGAAATAATTTAATAAAATTTTTAATAAATGCAAAATTAAAATAGTAAATTTGCAAAATTAAAACACAACTTTTCGAAACAAATATAAAATAATTACTAATTAAAACAAAAAAAATGAAGTTAATATAAAAATTAAATAGAATAAATAAATTAATGTGAAATAATATAATCATTTTATAATTTTGTGAATTATTGAAAAGTAAAGTAAAAATGTAAAAAAAAAATACTACGTACATGTTATTAAAATTAATACATCTTGAATAAATTTGATGTATAGCTTCAACAAAAAACATAAATCTGTTTCTTACATAAATTAAAATTTTAAGAACTAAACACTTGATTCTTGTTTCTATAATAAAAAAAAGAAATTTTATATGCTGAGCCAAATATGCACTTATTGGAGCAAGTTGTTGATGTTTAAATGTTGCTTTTTCTTCAACCGATAAAAGCAAATGAAGTACAAATATGAAATGATCAAAAACTTTCAAGCTCAAATTAGACAACATAAATAAAAGAAAAGATTTAAATGAATCCAATTTTTTGCTTCTTGAACCTTCTTCACCTCGAACATTACTCTTCAAATACCAAAATAAAAATAAAAAATTGAGTGTAACAAGAAAAAAATTGGGCGTATTTAAAGTCCTTAAAAAAAAAAAGGAATAGTGTAATTTTAATAGGATAAATAAAATAAATTATTTTTCTTGATTCATAGAATTTACATATTTCTTTTATATATCATGCTTATTTTATATCGACACATATTCATTTTATGGGACACCAACTTCATTCTCTCTCTCTCTCTTTTTATTTTTTATTTAATTGAACACCATATAGCGAATATTATTTTAAATATTTCAACAATATTTTTTAATCGTATATAGATACATCTAAAATATTACTTTCTCATAATTACTATTGGAGTTCGGTATTTTAGTCAAATTTTCGGTTTGAGTACTTTATTTATAAATTAGTAATATAAGAAGCTTGAAAATAATCTTTTAAAATTTTGAATAAAGTAAAATATTAATAAGCATTTAGCATTGTCAAAATGGGCCAAGGCTTGGCCTATTTATTCAGGATTTGGACTTTATTTTTGTAGCCCATTTAAGAAAGAAGATTTTTTGGCATGACCCATTTAGGCCCAAGCCTAAATGGATTCAGTTCAGGCTTAAATGGGCCGGCCCGTTTAATTTTTTAATATTTTTAATTATATTAAAATTTTTTTTATTTTAATTATTTATATGTTTAACATTTTAATCAAAGTAAAATATATATAAAATTAATTTTATTTAGTATTATTAATTTACTTCAAACCAATGTAATGACTCAACCTCTTACACATGCTAGTTGGAAGGTGTAACATCCCAAGTCCACCAAAATACATAATATTCACTTATAAATTATACTCACTTATCGGTTGGGCTGTCTGTGATGCTTAACAACTCCTAACACTTTTATAAGAATTAGTACTCTTAATTCCTTGTACTAATATGGAAGTATGAATTATTAAAATTTTTTTTCCTTAAGATGCATATACATTCCCTTTTATTCAAAGTAGTACTGTACAATTTTACTGAATATATAAAAGAAAATAATGTATCTTCGATATCGAATAACTACTGACTCTAGCAGTCGATAATCCCTGGAAGTTAATTCTCTTAATCCAAAATCAACAATCTGTGAAGTGGAAAATAAGGGGTGAGCGACAACGTGCTCAGTAAGGAAACTGTACGCTGCTTTATATAAATCAAACCATATTCCCCAAAACACTTATTTTTCTTAACAGTAAACCCAGTAGGGAAAACAATGGATATAATAAACAATTTTTAATATTCAAATCACTGGCTAACAGTTTACAATATCATGTAGTAAACAGTAAATAGGATTCAACAAATCCTCTCAGTAAATAGAAATCAACAAGTTGAGACTAGGCATCACCCTATAAATAAATCATGCTATCATCGTTCCCCTTCCCCCTTGCGAGAACGGAATAATCATCCCAACCGGGATACAGTAGATCTATGGCCACAATCTATGGGTGGTCCTCGGGGTCCACTTGCCAGGTGACCTCAAGACCTCTGATGACTTGGCGGGTCCATCAGACTCATAACTCATAATGCATGAAACTAGGGGTCTAAAGTCTCAAAATCAACTTTATAGCTCAAAATACCTTTAAAGAAACACATTTATGAATTTAAATCATTTAAATAAATAATAATTCCAAAAAAGTATTATTCTCATTTTCGTAAAGAAAATATAAAATTTAAACTTGTTCGCCATGGTCAGCTCGCCCATCAAGGCTCGCCCATGGTCATCTCCCCCAACTATGGCAATTCCAAGGTCAACTCGCCCATTGGTCAACTCGCCCAAAAATGTTTTATATTTTCTATTTACAAAGATATTAAAAATATTTCATTTTTCGTTGAGAAAATTTGGAAAAGTGAAACCTATTCGCCATGGTCAGCTCGCCCATTCGGCTCGCCCATGGTCAAGTCATTAGTGTGGTGAACTAGTATTCGCCTGCCACCTTAGCTTTTCAAAACAAAGTTAACCTGGCTCGCCCAAAAGAACTTAAAAGGGTTCGCCCAACTTGGCTCGCCCGACTTTTATTAAAACAAAGGTCGCCTGCCTCAAAGCAACATAAAGGGGTTGCCTTCCATTGGCTCGCCCGCTCTTAACCAGTTTGCTCAGAAAACGAAATAGGTTTTGGCTATCTTTGTAACTCGCCCAAATCAAAACAATTATTAACAAAATGTATGTCATAAACCAAAGCATTTTCGTAATGTTTTCATAAAATTTAACTCCACAGGACATGCATTCACTTCACACACATCTCCCTTACCTCGTCTGATGAAGCCTTGCTTCCCGCTCGCCTTATCAATTCTCACTTCGCCGCTGCAAAGTAAAATATTAATACCATTAATATTTTCTTTTCGAATATTTTCCAAAACTATTAATATTTCTAACACTTTGACGAGATTCTGTGACTACTCTAAAGCTCGCCATTCGCTTATGGGCTTACACGTGGGAGCTTGCCCAACATGGCAGTTCGCTCAACAATTCAACTCACCTATCGTGTCTTTTTATTCAGAGGTGGGCTCGCCCATGAATTGAACTAACACTTGGCGACTTCTTTATTTCCTACTTGCCTCTTTGGTGATCACAAATATTCCTCATGGGCGATCATTATAGTCGCCATTCTCGCCGTTTGGCGATCATTGTTCCTCGCCCATCCGAACTATCATTCCGATTACCCAAAGAGTTGGCGAACACGTATGTCGCTGACTCATTCATTTCATTGAGCTCGCCTCATCCTTTGGGCGAGTACTCACCTATTTGGTAAGCAGTTAGGTAATACTGTTTGCCGTTCGCCGTTCACCTATCGTGTTTCATTATTCATTCTTGATTATTTTCCATCTAGTTTCTTATATATTCCAACAATATTTAACTAAAACCAGGCTATATATATGTTTATTACATTGTAAAACATAGAAATCTAGCATTAAATATCAAGAGAACTATAGAAATATAGAACTCACCTTAACGGAGTTGCACTTCCAGAACAAAGTGCTTTTCTGCCTCACTTAGCTTTACTTCTCTTGTTCCTTAGCTCTTCAACACTACAGAAGAGGTTTGGCTAACTAAAAGATGAAGTTTCATGGCTCATATACAAGAAAAACGGAGGAACGAAAGATGAACTTGCAATGAAATAGAATGGGCGAGAAGGTTGTTTAAGAAGATGAAGTTGCTTCAATCGGTTTTTCCTCATGAATTCTTCTTATATAGCCATTCAATTTCACTTACAGCCTACCACCTGTTCTTATCCCATTTTCTTTCATCATTACCTTGTCTTATAGCTCATTAAATGATGAAGAAAATTGGCAATTCAAGTAAATGGCAGGATGAAATTTTCCACAGTTCATTAAATTGTGAAGAACATTCCAGCCTAAAATGAACGACTTGTAGCCAAAAAGGAATGGTGGTGAAAAGAAATCTCTTTACGTTTTGACTAAATTTTCTTTCTTTTCTTCTTTTCTCCTTCTTCTCCACGCTACTTCCAGCCACTAATATTGACTTTTCATTTGTTTCTTCATTTGTCCAATACTTCTTTTAATGCTTTCATACTTCAACTTTTTTTTTTTATCAAAATTAAATCCCATCTATTCTTTTTATACACCATACTATAAATCATAACTTAAAATAAAAAGTGGAAATTCACATTCAATGTTTTCTTTAATTTTACTAAAAGAATTTATTTCCACTATCAATCGTGTACAAATATGGTATATAGTATAATAAAATTCGGGTCTTACATTTCTCCCCACCTTAAGAAATTTGGTCCTCCAAATTTAACTTGGACCTGTCACTGGAAGAGCTCTGGATACTTCTCACGCATAAGGCTCTCTAACTCCCAAGTAGCCTCTTCCTCGTTATGATACTGCCAGAGCACTTTAACCAAAAGAATCGTCTTAGATCACAATACTTTATCCTTCCTATCTAGAATCCGTACCAGTTTCTCAACGTAACTCATGTCCTCTCTGATCTCCAGTGGCTCATGTCGAATCACGTGAGAAGGATCTGGATGGTACTTTCTCAACATCGAGACATTGAATACGTTATGCACTCCTGATAACTCTGGTGGTAGTGCTAACCGATATGCCACATCTCCCACACGATCTAAGATCTCATAAGGCCCAATGTATCGGGGACTGAACTTTCCTCTCTTCCCGAATCTCATTATACTTTTGGACGGTGAGACCTTTAAGAAAACATAATCACCCGTTACAAACTCTAATGGTTGGCGTCTAGTATCTGCATAACTCTTCTGCCGACTCTGGGCCGTTTTGAGCCTCTTACAAATCATCCGTACATCACGAGAAGCCTGCTTGACCAAATCGGGAGCTAACAGTTTACGGTCTCCCACTTCTTCCCATGCTATCGGGGATCTGCATCGTTTGCCATACAAGGCCTCATATGGTGCCATGCCGATACTCGTATGAAAACTATTGTTATAAGCAAACTCTGCCAGGGGTAAGTGATCGTCCCATGAGCCTCTAAAATCCAGTGCACACACTCTCAACATATCCTCGAGCATCTGTATCGTACGCTCAGACTGTCTATCAGTCTGTGGATGAAAAGCGGTGCTAAAATTCAACTGGGATCCCATAGCCTCCTGAAATCTCTCCCAAAAATGAGAGGTGAAGCGAGAGTCCCTATCAGAGGTGATACTCACTGGAACACCATGTAACCTCACTATCTCCCTGACATACAAATCGGCCAAGGCACTAACTGAATCTGTAGATCTCATGGCTAAAAAGTGAGCAGACTTAGTCAATCTATCTACTATCACCCAAATAGCATCATACCCCTTCTAGGTCCGTGGTAATCCCATAATAAAATCCATAGTAACATGCTTCCATTTCCATGTAGGAATCGATAATGGTCGAAGCATACCTGCCAGCTTCTGATGTTCAATCTTAATCTGTTGGCATGTTAGACATCTAGCAACAAAATCAGCGATGTCCTTTTTCATTTTAGGCCACCAATACACTCTCCAGAGATTCTGGTACATCTTAGTACTACCCGGATGTAAGGTATATCTAGAGGTATGGGCCTCTGATAAAATCAAATCTCGTATCTGCTGATAACTGGGAACACATATCCGACCTTTAAACCTCAGTATCCCATCGGTGCCAATCTCAAAATCCAACTCAACTCCCATCTGAATCTGACTAGCAATCCTAATGCAATAATCATCACTCCTCTAAGCTTCTCTAATCCGATCCATCAAATCCGGCTCTATACGAAAACTAGCTGTAAATCCATACTGGTCAGAGGAAATAACTGTCAGGTTGAGGCTAGAAAACTGCTCTATTAAGTTATTCTCCCTGATCATCATGTAAGATACCATGCTAACATGCTTACGGCTCAGTGCATCTGCTACTACATTAGCTTTACCTGGGTGATACAGAATCTCACAATCATAGTCCTTTAATAGTTCCATCCACCGTCACTGCCTCAAGTTCAACTCTCGTTGCGAGAATATATACTTCAGACTCTTATGGTCTATATATATCTGTATATATCTGGAATTTCTCCCCGTACAAGTAATGCCGCCATATCTTCAATGCAAACACTACTGCGGCTAACTCTAAATCATGTGTCGGGTAATTCTTCTCATGATCCTTCAACTGTCGAGAACCATAGGCTATAACCTGACCATGCTGCATGAGCATACACCCTAAACCTTGAGCGGACGCATCAGTATACACCATAAATCCGCCTGATCCGCTGGGAAGTGTAATACGGGGGCACTAGTCAATCTCTTCTTAAGCTCGAGAAAACTACGCTCACACGCATCATTCCACTCAAACTTCACATCCTTACGTGTGAGTCGTGTCAATGGAGCAGCAAGTCTAGAAAATCCCTCTACAAACCTACGATAATATCCGGTAAGACCCAAGAAACTCCGTATCTCGGTAACCGTGCTAGGCCTCTCCCACTGAACAACGGCCTCTATCTTGGATGGATCAACTGACACCTCGTCCTTCGACACTACATGTTTGAGAAATATAATATAGTCAAGCAAGAACTCGCATTTACTAAGTTTAGCATACAATTTCTGCTCTCTGAGGGTCTGTAAGGCAATCTACAAATGCTGCTCGTGTTCCTCCGGAGTCTTAGAATAAATCAGGATGTCATCTATAAATATGATGACAAACTTATCCAAAAATGGATGAAACACCTCATTCATCAAAATCATAAAGGCTGCAGGGGTATTTGTCAACCCAAAAGGCATCACTAGGAACTCATAGTGACCATAATGAGTCCGAAATGGTGTCTTATGCACATCCGACTCCTTAATTTTCAATTGGTGATAGCCTGATTAGAGATCTATTTTTGAAAATACCTGTGCACCCCTGAGCTGATCAAATAAATCATCGATCCTGGGTAATGGATACTTTTTCTTAACAGTAACCCGATTCAACATCCGATAGTCTATACACAACCGGAGGCTACCATCCTTCTTCCGAACAAATAATACCGGAGCTCCCCATGGTGACACACTGGGACGTATAAATCCCTTATCTAATAACTTTTGGAGCTGCTTCTTAAGCTCATCCAACTCAGTTAGTGCCATCCGATATGGGGGTCTAGAAATCGGCTCCGTACCGGGTACCAATTCAATCATAAACTCTGTCTCTCGATCTGGTGGTAACCCTGGTAAATCCTCTGGAAATACATCCGAAAAGTCCTTGACCACAGGAATCTCTTGAATCTCTGGACGTTTCTTTTCTACATCCTCGACACTAGCAATATATCCTTCATACACATTCATACACAACCACAATTTTAGTACACATTATTTCACAAACATATATTAACCAACATTTTATTAATTTACAATAACTTTACAATGTATTTTTTGGGATAAGAGAAGGTAATAAACTTAGTATTACAATCCAAACCGACATGGTTCGCAGCTAACCAATCCATACCCAAAATGATATCAAAATCATATATGTTTAACAAAATTAGGTTAGCTGTCATAACCTTCTCTCCTATAGTCATTTTACAATTCCTATATATAATGTCCGTTCTCTGGAAATCATTAAAAGGGGTTTTCGCTTGCAAAGTGTACTCTAACAACTCCGGTTCTACTGGGGTCTTGTTAGCACATGAAGGCGATAAGAACAAATGCGTAGAACCTGGATCAATTAAGGCAATTACGGGAATATCAAAGAGATAAACTTTACCTTTAATCACATCAATAGAGGCGTCGGTAGTCTCCTGATCCAACGCGTACACCTGACCCTGAGTCACAACCTTCTTACTCTTCTCTGCGGCAGTCGCCCGCCTTGGCTGTGAGGGTGTCGCTTTCTCTGGCTCACTCTGAGCTGCCGGGGCCGCTATCTGAGGTAATGCAGGAGGAATAGTAGAAGCAGCTGATTCTCTGAGCATCGGGCAATTCCTGATAAGGTGCCCCGTCTGTCCACAATTAAAACATGCCCTAGACATTAAAGGACAAAGGCGTGCCCCATGTGACCTTCCACAATGTCTACATAAAGGCGCAAAACTTCTCTGAGTAGTGGTGGGGCCACTAGCAGGAGTAGAAACTGCTAGTCTATTAAATCTGCCCTCTGAAATCTGTATGCCTGTAGGTCTACTTCTCTTAGGCTGCTCTCTACCGATCTGTCCTCCATAACCCTCTTAACCTTTCCCTTTACTTTACCTTTATTCTTACTACTGAAATCGAGCTGGAACTGCTCATAATCCGTCTCACATAGCTGAGCCCGTTTAACTATCTCATCATAAGTCTATGTATCAAATGGGGCTAGCTTCATTCTGATAGATGGCCTCAAACCAGCCCTAAACCTTGAAATCTTATATCTGGTATTCACACTAGTCTGTGAATCAAAATGGCTCAATGTAGTAAATTTGGCCTCATACTCGTCTACTGACATGTTACTCTGAACTAAATCCATGAATTCCTGCTGTAATTTTTCCTGAGCAGTGTCAGGAATATACTGCCTCCGAAAAGCATCCACAAAAATATCCCAGGACAGATCCTGATGCTGAGCAAATAAGACAGTCTGAGTGGCCTTCCACCAATGTCTCGCATCATCGGCCAACTGGAATACTGCTAGACTTACCTTCTCTGTCTCTGAACATCTCATAATCTTAAATAATCTATCAACCTCAATAATCCACTTTTCTGCCGCCAATGGATCCCTAGTACCTTTAAACTTAGGTGGATCCAACTTCTTAAATGATTTCACCAATGCCACATTACAATACGACTCCACATCTCTAGGCGGCTGACTCAATGGCTGTGGTGGAGCTACCTGTGGCTGAGGTGCCGGTGGTGGAATAGGCTGAGGCTCAGGTACAACTGGTGCCAGCTGTGGCGGTGCTGGCGCCACTACTGGAGCTACGGGAGCTGCTACTCTCTCCCTTTTTGCCCTATCTTCGGCTCTATCCGCCTGATACATAGCCATAAAATCGGCTACTAACCTCTCTACTCGGCTCACACGAGTATCAATGCTCTCCGACTGTATAGGACGTGGAGGTCCTGGGGCAGGTTCCGGTGTTTGCGGTTCCGGAATTTGTGCTGCCCTACCTCGGCCTATATCTCTCACTGAGCATATCATCCTCCTTCTTCTACTCATATTTGTATCACAGAGATCATTTACCACTTATCATTAGTATATCAATTATATATTCAGATTATATAGTACTACATAGAATGTTTACTATTCACTTTTCGTTTTTTAAGCATTACTAGACATCTAACCAACTCTGCTCTGATACCATATAATATTCACTTATAAATTATACTCACTTACCGGTTGGGCTGTCTGTGATGCTTAATAACTTCTAACACTTTTATAAGAATTAGTACTCTTAATTCCTTGTACTAATATAGAAGTATGAATTATTAAAATTTTTTTTATCAAAATTAAATCCCATATATTCTTTTTATACACCATACTATAAATCATAACTTAAAATAAAAGTGGAAATTCACATTCAATGTTTTCTTTAATTTTACTAAAAGAATTTATTTTCACTATCAATCGTGTACAAATATGGTATATAGTATAATAAAATTCGGGTCTTACAGAAGGGGATAGTACATTTGCTTTAAGTGATGTAAGCTCATTTTTGTTTTTCAACTATATATTTTATTTTAAATTTTATTTTAAATTCTATTTTGTAATGACAATTAACTTATTTTGAAATGTCCAAGGATATAGGCTTTCAAAAGATTTGAAACTATTCAAGTGGAAGAACCAAAATCTCAATTAGATTTTTGTTTAGAAAAACTAAAGATTATGGGTTACATGGTTGAAAATTTAAATGTGCTGCAATGATAAAAAGATCATAAGCCAAGATTTCCAAAGTTTGTAAGTATAGTTTATGATATCTTGAGCATTCTAATAACAGCAATAGCATCAGAAAGTTCTTTTAGTATTGGTTCTTGTGTTTTAAATAAGTATTGAAGTTCTCTAAATTATGAGAACGTGAAAACTTTCATTTACATCCTAAATTGGATTCTTGGTTTTGAAGGTAATATTATTAATTGCTTGACAATTTTTAATCAATTCATAAGTTTAATTCTTATGAGTTCTTATATTGTTCTTTATTTAGATTTGTAGATGACAAAGTTGAAAAAGAATTGCTTGAATGTGATTGACACCATGGAAGAGATGGATGGATATGGATCTATTTATCATGTTTTTTATTTTTAATATTATTGAGACATGTTTTTCAGTATCTAGGTTTGTTAAAACAATTTATATTATGCTTGATAAACTATTAATATGTAATGTTCAAATGATATTGAAGACTTGATATGAATTTATTTGATGTTTGTTTAATATTTATTTCAAATTTTACTTTGTTTATTTACTAAAAAATGGGATTTTAATATAAAATTTAATTTTTTTTAATTTTTTATACTGGCTGGCCTATTTAAGCCCGTTAGCCCTTAGAGTCGGATATAAGCTTGCATTTTTAGGCCCATTTAACAAAAAAAATCTTTTGACCCGGCCCATTTTGACAGTTCTATAAGCATTGCAAACCAAAGTGAAGAAATTATGTGTTTCTTCCCATTTGGCCTCTCAGAATTTTCTTTCATTTCTATGTACATTTTTGTTGATTCCTTTGTCAGATATTGACAAACATTGAACGAATTTAGAGTAAGATATTAGTTTTTTATAATTCCTAATGTTCCCTTTTTTTTAAGGTCAATATGTTTTTATTGTTCTGGTCTTCAGCTTTCAAAAAAGAGATTTTCTACTACATAAATTTACTGCCCTTTGGGAAATATAAAAAGCAGGAGAAAGAGTGCCCTTGGTTTGTAATCTTCAAAATATTCTTACCATTCAGGTTTTGTCCATTCAAGTGAACAAGATGCAAATGTCTAGCACTTTGAACCCAGTTTGCATTAACACACCGGAGTACTTGTCTTTTGTTACTGCCTTTTAGGCTTTAACACTGTTGCCTTGTCTGGAACAAGAAATAAATCTGAGGTTTACGGTACTAAAAAAAAAAATCTCAGGTTTACTGAGAAATCTTGTGTTCGCATAAAACAAGAGCAGCTAAAACACCTTTCGTTCAATGCATGAAGGATTGCCAGTGGCAGAATGGTGCACCAAAGCTGAGCAGAATATCAATATTGTAGAAATCAAACCAAAACTTTTAACATTGTGCAGATATAGCCTTTTTTTTGAAATGCTGCAGATATAGCCTTATGATTCCAGGTGCTTCATCAAGAAAACCAACAAGATTACGAACAACATCCTTTCCGCCCCTTAGGTGGCCAGGCTACTTTGGATTCCTTAAGGACCCAATACTTTAAACTAAAATTGGGTGGGGTGTGCCTGGCCCTAGCTGTAGTGCAACGCTTGGGCGACGCTAGTAGTGAGCCTTTCCCCTCAAAAAGTAAATTTAATATAATGTGAGCCAATGGCTCACGTATCAGATATTAAACTGATAAAAACAGATACTACACTTAATCTTAGCCAAAAGACCGAGAAAAGTATGCTTTTCCCATCCAAGGTTCGCTTCTTTTAAAGCCAGCTTCTCGTCTCTTCTAGCATCAGCTTCCTAATGTGGGATTCATGTAGACGGACTATAACGCAGTAACTGCTATGCTCGAATAGAATGAACCCTTCCTGAATAAGGCAATTTCTAGAGCACTTATTACTGTAACGCAGTGACTGCAATTTGATGGACGCTGAAAGTTGAAACAATGGGCTAATTGTTATTCTACCAGAATCGTGACTGAAGATGTTTCATCACATTGTTGTCCAACAGGTCCTTGGAAACAATATCAGGATCAATGGGTGGATTGGATGCTATCACACCAGGATTCTGGCTGCTCATAGCAGCAAAGGCAACAGCATTAGTTTTCTCTTTGCTGAAATGGAAGTGATTTAGACCAACACTGCAAACCAAAACGAAGAAAAAGAAAGAATACCACCACTCTTTGTGTCACTTAGGGCTAAACGGTAATCCTGAAGAATGCTAGGATCAGAGGCATCGGCAAATGAGGAGACCGAGGCTAAGAGTGAAAATGCTTCCAGGACTTGAACACCTTTCACTGCAAAAAATGCAGTTTAATCATTGACGCAACGAATCCTGAAATGTTCTCGGACGTTCAATGTAAAATCTGAATTTTATTATACTGTATACCGTATGTGTACATTATTGATAGTGGAAATAAATTATTTTAGTGAAATTAAAGAATAACCGAATGTGAATTTCCACTTTTCATTTTATGTTATAATGTACATATGGTGTATAAAGAGTAGATGAGATTTAATTATTTAATTAAAGTATGAAAGCATTAAATGAGGGGATTAATGACTATAGGACAAAAATGAAGAAAAGAATATGGAGATAGCCAATCAACGTTGGCTGGAAGAGAAGTTGGCGTGGAGAAGGGAAGAAAAGAAAAGAGAAAAGTCAAGGAAAGGGGGCGGCAGTGGACTTCTCGCCAATTGCTCTCCTGACAAGGGGAATAAGCAATAAATGGAAGAGAAAATTAGTCAAAAAGGAAGGAAGAAACGGACTGCAACGGGAAGCTTACCGCCGTTCCTTTTGTCACCAATTTCTCTGGGTTTTAATTGCATGAAAGACGTGCAATGATAACAGAAAACAGGATAAGAATAGGTGTTAGATTTTAAGTGGAACTGAATGGCTATATAAGAAGAGTTCCGGAGGAAAAATCGATGGAAACAACTTCATCTTCCTCAAAATCATTCTCGCCCATTCTGTTTTCATTGCAAGTTCACCATTAGTTTTTCCTCTACTTCCATAAGTGAGCCGTGAGATTCATCTTTGGTTAGCTAAACATTTATCTAGTGTGTGAAGAACTGAGGAATAAGCAAAGTAAAGCTAGTTGAGGCAAGAAAGCACTCTGCTCCAGGAAGTGCAACTCAGTTGAGGTGAGCTTCCATATTCCTATGGTTATTGTGATAAATGAGGGTATATTTCTATGTTTATAACATGATAAACGTAGATATAGCCTGGTTGTAGTTAAATATTGTGGGACTATATAAGAAATTAGATGGAAATGATTAAGAAAAACAATAGGCGAGCAAGGAGTATTCGCCCAAAGTGCGTGGCGAGTACAATGCATACATGGCAGGGCGAGAACATGTTCGCCAATAGTTATAGGATAATCTGGAATGTGGAAGTAAAGGCGAGGACCAATGATCGCCAATGAGGCGAGTAGGTAATAGAGAACTCGCCAAAGTGTTGTTCAAGAGGGCGAGGTAGCCAAGGGTTATCCAATTCATGGGTGAGCCCAATTATGAATGAAAAGCCACGAGTGGCGAACTGAATGGATAAGCATGGCGAGTTGAGCTCCTAAGCTGGGCGAACTCCCAGAAATGAGTTAATATCGAATGACGAGCTCTTTGGGCGAATGGCGAGCTTAGTTTCGCCAAAGTGCCACTATTATTAGGAAAATATAAATCGTTTCGGAAAGATATTCATAGTTTGAATAAATGCTTTTGCAGACGGGAATTGAGGAAGTCGGGCGAGAAGCAAGGCTGCATCAGACGAGGTAAGGAAGTAGTATGTGATGAAAATGCATGTCCTGTGGAGTAAAAGTGTTAAGAAAATATTAGAAATTGTTTTGTTTTTCTGACATGCATTGGTTGATAAAATGTTTTGACTCTGGCGAGCTACAAAGTCGCCATATGTTGTTTTGTTGAACGAGCTACTTAGGGCGGGCGAGTAGTTTTATTCTAAGTTGAAACTCGTGCTAGCCAAGTGGCGAACTCTCCTTTATGAGAACCTGGCGGGTGCCTTTGTTTTAAAAGTTGGGAGAACTTTTTATGTCGTATGGGCGGGCGACTCTTATTTTAAGTAAAAGGCGAGCGAACTGTTATCAGCCAGCCATACTTTTGTCTTGAAAAACTATGTGGCGGGCGAATAATAATTTGCCGCCTTGGCGAATTGACCAGTGGGCGAACTGATTTATGAGTATTTTCTCAACGCAAATTAACTAAATAAATAAATAAATTTTGAATAAATATTTTTGAAAAAAATAGAAAATGTGAAACTTTTGGGGCGAGTAGTCTCTTGGGTGAGTAGACTCTTGGGCGAGTAGACCCCTGGGCGAATTGATCATTGGGCGAATTGGCCAATGGGCGAGCTGACCCTGGGCGAACTAGCCGGGGGCGAACCAGCTCCAAACGTGCCTTTCTCTCATAGAAAATGTTGAATTTGAGGGTTGCTTTACTAGTTATAAACCCTTTTGGAAACCAAATCATTTTATGGAAATGATACATATGATAACCTGATTTTGAGACATTAGGCCATGAGTTCATGCATTATCATTCATGTACTTTGCGTGACCCAGCTAGGGCGATGGCTCGGGTCAAATAGACCAACGAGTGCACCCTAGGGCATCACAGGGCTGATAGACCTGCCAAGTCTTCAGCGGTCTCGAGGTCACTTGGCAAGTGGACCCGAGGACCCCCTATAGATTATGGCCATACATCTAGTTGAGATAGCCGTGAGGGGCGATGGCCTACGGGTGCACCCCAAAAGCGGATGACATGCGTTCTTTGCATGATTTAGATTGTTGCCTAGTCTCAATTAAATGATTTATGAAAGGATCTGTTGAATCCTGTTTCATGTTAACTATATTCATTGTTTCCTAATGAGTTTGATCGTTAGGATAATTTAATGGTTTTTGAGAATATAGTTTTTATATTTGTAAAGCAACATACACCTTCCTTACTGAGCACATTGTCGCTCACTCCTTATTTTTCCACTCCACAGATTGTTGAACTAGGGCAAAGAGAATTACCTTCCTGAGATTTACTATTGAAGGTATGTTGTATTCTTTTATATATTCAGTAAAATGGTACAGTACTACTTTAAATAGAAGGGAATGTATAAACAGTTGTAAGTGAACCAATTTAATAGTATCAAAATTTTATATGATAAGAGATCTAAATTTTATTCAAGTAGCGAGAGTTGTTAAGCATCACAAACAGCCCAACCGGTAATAAGTGTAAGTTATAAGTAAGTAACATGTTAAATAGTGGAATTGGGATGTTACATTCAAAGAACACTACCTACTGCAAGTTAGATCCCCCGAAAGCCCATTTCTAAGAACACTACATAGATACTACAAAACTGTGGATCTCTTTGGTTCACAATTTTACATGCATAACCAAAGTGGGCCCAGTTTGTGGTTAAGCCTTGCAGTTGACATGCCAGACTCAAATGGTGTCTGGAAGGCAAGACGCTAAGACCATTTTTGACCTGCAAAACTACTTTGCATATTGCTTCAATGCACCTGTGGCGTTTGCAAATTTTCAGTAGTTATTACAAAGCCATATGTCAATCAAAGCTAATTGATTTATTTAAATAAACAGTTAAATTCTGTAATGTGCTTTGGTACTTCATCATCTTGTCACCAAAAAGACTGACAAACCATTTCATTATTGCCGGTCCGGTCTTTTGAGTGTGATCAAAGCATATTTTATCTTTTTTTTTATACGATAAGTCCTAAGTTGTTGCAACTTTGCAAGTTTCAAATAGCCGCAAACTAAATTCAATTTACATAATTTTTTTGATAATAAATTCAATTTACATAATTAATTCAAAGCATGTACTTAATAGCTATTAACTCTATTTAAAAATGATTAGATTTAAACTTTGATTTTTTTAATACTTTTTTATGAATAAAAAAAATGTATCATTTGTGAACTTTGATTTATTCCAATTGTTTTATGCAATTCATATAAGAGGCATTCGGGATTTCGATATTTGTATCTTTTTTCACTTAAATTGTGATTATTTTAAAAAAATATCACAATTATGAATATGATATATAATATATATATATATATATATATTCATATTTAAAGCTTATTAGGCAAATTATAATAGCTATACACTGCGTTTGATTGACAGATCCAATGATGAGGGAAAAGGTAAATATATGAGATAAATATTTTTTTCCTCATTTGATTAGAAGGAAAATAGAATAATTTGCAACTTTAAATCGCTATAATTAAAGCCCAATCCCATTTACTTACGTAAGGAAAAACTTATAATTTAATTACTATTGTATTTAGAGTTTCCTCAAGTAATTTCTTTCTCTGTTTTTCATCTCTTGCACGAAATTAATGTAGGGAAAGAAAGAAGACTTGTGTATACGTTCTCTCTAAAATGAGAGCACCTCTCTCTAAAATGGGAGTTTTTTTCTCTTTTCTTTCGCTCTGTTTCTTTTTCTCTTTTCGTTTCTTGTGTTTGATTTGTTTCTTGTTCTGTTGCCTGATTGCTTTATAATTCATTCATAATTTCTTGGATAAGTGGTCACATAGGTATTTTTCTGTGTTTTTTATGTTTGTAGAGTCTAGGGCATCTAGGGTGTCCTTTCCTTTTAAGTCTTGAAGAAAGGATTAGTCTAGCATTTGTTCCAGATCAAGTATAGGATTGGTGTTGAGATGGATGAATTGGAGATTCGACTGGAAGAAGGTGATGAACAGAGTCTTGTATTGTCAAGATTTGTGGTTTTGGGGAAAATAATATCAGATAAGGTGTTGAACAAAAGAGGAGTACTTGCAGTGATGAGAAGCCTATGGAATTTGGATATAGCTCCATGTATCAGTGAAGTCAATGATAATCTGTACAACATTTCCTTCAAATCAGAGGAAATATTGAATAGAGTTCTGGAGGAGAGTCCGTGGTCAATGATGGGATGTTGTTGCATAATGAAGAGATGGCCAAAAGGAGTAGCTGCGGACGAAGTCGATTTTTCAGAGGTTGAGTTTTGGATCCAGATTCATAACTTACCAATTGATCTAATGACAAATAAGAATGCAATGGTGATCGGAAGCAAGATTGGTAGGTTTAGAGCAGTGGATGATCAAGGCTTTGAAGGAGGAATAGGAAGGTGTTTCCTACGTATTAGAGTAAGTTTAAAGGTTTGTAATCCATTAGTTGATGGTTTCTGGTTACCGAGGCAGGATAAAAGTATACTGTGGATTCAAATCAAGTATGAAAAGTTATCAGATTATTGTTTCTCCTATGGAAGGTTAGGGCATTTGTTGAAGAGTTACGGAGAGGAGGCCAAGATGATGGGAGAAGGTGAGTCGCAGCTTCGATATGGTCCTCATCTTAAAGCGATACCAAAAAAGTGGAGTGGCTATGGAGGTAGCGCTATGAATAATAGGGGTTCTATTGAAAGAAATGTATATAGAAGGAGTCCTAAGGTGGAGGAGAGGGAGGAAACTGGTATGGTGATTGTACAAGAGGAATTGGAAAAGATGGTGGCGCGTGGAATAACAAATGTGGAAGGAGATGGTTTGGCGCGTGAGGTCAAATCTAGTCAAAAGGAAGTTGGAAAAGGTGGGAATGGTTTTGTTGATCAGTTAGAGTTTGTTGAAATGGGCGGGAATCAGGAGAAGATGTGGTCAAAGGTTAGTCAAATGTCTAAGTCAGTAGAGGGACATCTAAGTAACTTTACAGAGGGATCAGGGGGATTTGAAAAATACTGATATTAGAATAGTTGGAGTTGGTGGAGTTATTGGTGAAGCTAAGGAAACTAAAAGGAAACCAAATAATGAAGACATTTCGGTAAAGGGAAGTAGCAGAGCAAGAAAATATAAAAGATATTAATGATGGATATGCTGAAGAAAGTAAAAGGGTGGAAAATAATGGTGAGGGTCCGGAGAATAGGGCACTATTAGCATATTTGAAGATTCAAAAAGAAAGGAATTTGAAAAAATAACCATATGGAACAGGGTTGAGTATTGAGGAAGTAATGGAGAGGAAGGAAGATGGAAAAAAATGCTATTATTTTGTGGAGCCTCCTTCCTTCAGAAGGGGAAAGTGAGACCTATGAAAGTAATTTTAAAGGTCTCCATGGGAAGATGGTGGAAAGAATTTTAGTATGTGATTTCCATAAGCTGAGAATTTAGAGGATAAGAAAGGAAAATGATCAAGAAGAAGAGAGTCGTAAGAAAAAGAGGAGGGAGGAGGAGGTTAGTAATGAAGGATTGGGTATGATGATAGGTAAGAAGATGGAGACAGCAAAGGCAATAAAGCGTAAAAATGGACTTGGTAAGAGAAGAAATACTGAAAGGAAAAGAGTTATGGGGATAGGTAAGAGGGGTATGATCACAGATGGCAGTGTGGGCGGTATAGAAGAGAATTTGTTTGAAGTGCCTATATTGAATGGTTTAAAGGTGGAGGATGAGTGGAAAATAAGTGGTAGTTATAGTGAAGAAAGTTTAGAAGAGAGCGGTGGTGGCTGGCCTTTAACAGCCACAAGTCAGCCATGATAGCCATCTCATGGAACTGTCAAGGTATTGGATGGACTTGACAGTTCAGAATCTAAAGGATATAAAGAGGAAATTCGATCCAGATTTTATTTTCTTGATGGAGACAAAAAATTCAAGTAGGAAATTAGAGGCCATTAGAAGGAAATTGAAATATAAGGAAGGCTTCTATATTGAACCAACGGGTTTGAGTGGAGGGCTTTCGTTATGGTGGAAGGAAGATATGAAGGTTGAGATTGCTGTTGGGAATAAAAACTATATTGATACTTTGGTGTTTGATGTCAGAAAAGGTTCTAAAGCTAGAATTTTATGGGTGTATGGGGATCCCATTTTTGAGGATAGAAAGAAGGTTTGGGATAAGATAAAAGGGAAGGTTTTTAGATGTAATGGTCCATTAGCTCTTTTGGGTGATTTTAATGATGTCTTGTATGAGACAGAGAAAGAGGGAGGTAGGAGAAAGGAAAGAAGGAAGATTGAGTGTTTTCAAGAATTGTATAATGAGTGTAAGTTGAATGAAGTTTATACAAAAAGGGAGAGGTTTACTTGGTGTGGGGTAAGGAATGGGGAAGTAATAAGGGAGAAGTTGGACAGAGTACTAGTGAATAATGAATTCTTGGAGGAGTTTCCTTGTATGCAGGTCATTAATCTACCAGCAGTAGGATCAGATCACTCACCTATTGTCATGATTACAGGATGGAAGGATAAAAGAATGGAGATAAGATTTAAATTTGAGGTGGTGTGGATGGATAGTGAAGAGTGCAAACAAATTATCAAGGATGGATAGGGTGAGAATAATGGAGTTAGGGGTATTAAATGTGTAATTACAAAATTAAATAAGTGTAGAAGATTATTAAAGGAATGGAGGATGAAGACAGATTGGAATAATAAAAATAAGATAGTGGAATTGAAAATAAAATTGAAAGTCTGCAAGAAGGAGAGGTAACAAATAGTGTTTTGGAGGAAATAAAGGAATTAAATGGGAAAATTAAAGAGGTATGGGATAGGGAAGAACTATATTAGTACCAATGGGCGAGGGTAAGTTAGTTAAAGTGGGGAGATAGTAATACAAGGTTTTTTCATCAATCAACAATGCAGAGGAGGAAGTTTAATAAGATTGTGAGAATTAAAAATGAAGATGGAAGCTGGACAGAAGAGGAAGATCATATAGTACATCAGTTTGAGGATTTTTTTTAATAAATTATTCAAGAAAGAAGAAAAAAGGGTGATGGGGTCGGTGTTAGAAGCTGTACCAAAGATGATATCTAAGGAGATTAATATGGAATTGACTAAAGAGGTCTCTAACGAGGAGGTAAGAGATGCTGTGTTTCAGTTAGGAGCTTATAAAGCTCCTGGACCAGATGGGTTTAATGGTATTTTTTATCAAAAAATTAAAGTATTATTATAAAGGATGATATTGTAGGGGCTGTGAAGGATTTTTTTTTGTGACAGGAAGGATGATAAGAGAGATTAATTGTACTGATGTAGTGCTTATTCCTAAAGGTGAAAATCTTGAAAAAGTAACCAATTATAGGCCAATTAGCCTATGTAACTTTCTGTATAAGGTGATATCAAAAGTTATGGTGAACAAGGTGAAACCTTATTTGAATGATTTGATCACAGAAAATCAAAGTGCTTTTATAGCAAGGAGACAGATTCATGACAATATAATAGTAGCACAGGAAGTATTTCATCACTTGAGGTTGAGAAGGAAAGGGAAGAAGTTTGAAGCAACTATGAAGGTGGATATGAACAAAGCCTATGATAGGGTGGATTGGGATTTTTTGGAGGCTGTTCTTAAGAAGATGGGTTTTGGAGACACTTGGGTAGGGTGGATCATGGAATGTGTTAGAACTGTATCTTATTCTTTGGTCATAAATGGAAAGGCTACTCCTAGATTTTTTCCTACTAGGGGAATTAGATAGGGTGACCCCTTATCACCATATCTTTTTTTGTTTGTAGGGGATGTTCTGTCAAGGATGATCCTTAGTAGAGCACAGGCAAGTCTTATTCAAGGGATTAAACTAAGTAGGTATTGTCCATTACTAACCCATTTAGTTTTTGCAGATGATTCTCTATTTTTTCTGAAGGTTAGCAAAGTTAACTGTCAAAGAATGACAACATGCATTGAGGAGTATTGTAAAGCCTCTGGATAGATGGTTAATGTTTCCAAATCTAGTGTTGTCTTCAGTCCAAATGTTCTTGAGGATTTGAAAAAGGAGATAGTGGAATGTATGGGAATTAAGGAGGTGGCTAATCCAGGGATATATCTTGGAATACCTACTATGTGGGGGAAAAGTAAATGTGAGGTGTTGAACTATGTGCAAGAAAGGGTGGTGAGAAGACTTCAAAGTCGGAAACAACAATCATTATCTTACGGTGGGAAAGAGGTTCTTATTAAGGCAGTAGCATGTGCTGTTCCAACTTATACAATGGCCTGTCTAAAATTCCCTAACAAACTTTGTAATAGCATCAATTCAGCTATAGCAAGGTTTTGGTGGGGACAGAAGCAGGAAGAAAGAACGATTCATTGTAAGAGTTGGTTGTCAATGACAATGCCAAAATGTTTGGGAGGCATGGGTTTTAAAGATCTATGTTTGTTCAACAATGCTTTGCTAGCAAAACAGTGTTGGAGAATGCTAAATGAGCCTGATGCATTATGGGTAAGAGTGTTGAAAGGAGTATAGTATCAAAATTGCTGTTTGAGGGAGGCAAGAAAAGGGGGGAAAGCTTTTTGGATATGGAGTAGTTTATTGGTAGGGAGAGATATCTTGCATGATAATATAATTTGGCAAGTAATGGAAGGAAAGGAAGTGTCTATTTGGAACGATGCATGGATTCCAGATTTGAAAGAAAGAAAGTTGGTGCACCCTGGTATTGTGGAGAGTCAGCTACCAGAAAAAGTCTATGAAATTATTTATAGGAGTAAAGGTGAATGGACGTTGGATGCAGTAAAGGACTGGCTGCCAGAGGAGCAGTTATGTGCCATTAGGAAGATCCCAATTTGCCAACAAGGGGGGAAGGATGTTCTGGTGTGGCCTTATAATAAAGATGGAACTTATACTGTCAAATCAGGATATTACACTCTGAAGAAACAAACTGCAGCAGTAGTCCCGAGAGGTAACCCTTCTTCATCTGTGATAACCGCGAATTCTCTCATTTTTGGAATTAGGTATCTGTAAATTTAATTTCAGATGTTAATGGTTAAAATAAATAAATAAATTTATTAAAGGATTGGAATATTTCAAAATTATAGTACTTGATTAATCGATAGATTAAAATTTTAAAAATCAAAAATTTAATTCAAGTATTAAGAGAAAAAAAAAGATGTGTATATATAATTATATATATATATGTACAAATATAAAAGTGTATATATATAAATAATAAATGTTATTTTGAATTGAAGTGTATATATATTAATAAATAATAAAATAGGAAAATATATGATTTAAGAATTATATATATTTGTAATATAATTTATACTTGTGTGTTTTAAATATATATATAGATGAAGTATAAATTATTTTTATATGTAAAAATATATAAATAGTATATGTTATATATATAATTATAAATATAAAATAGAATAATAATTTATATTTATATATTTCTAAAAAAAAATGAAGGAAATTTCGACAAGCTTCCACAGGAAGCTTGTTGCCTTTCAACAAGTCTGCTTTAAGCAGACTTAACCAAAAAAAAAAGGAGGGGTAAATCAACTAATTATCACATGGCAGATTTTTGGACCTTAAAATGATATTAAATTGAGTTAAAAGTCTGTATTATTTTAGCAGAGAAAGTCGGCAATGCAGTAGCAGTTTTTCCTCTCTGTTTGGCTCACGTTTCTCCTCTCTTTACTTGGCAAATTAATCACCATCCCTCTACTAAACCGTCAAGCTTCTTTAATAGGAATAATCCTCATCTTAGGGACTGCTTAAACCCAGAATTTGCTGGGTGAAATCCAACGTTGGAGGGCTGGAAAGGCCACTGTCCTGTTCGGCTGCTATGGATGAATGGGTATGTTCATGTTTCCTTGATCATGGCTGTAGTATTTACTTGCTTTTAGGCATGAAAGATGTGTTTATAGTCTTGGATTAAATCAGAATTTTGTGTAGTCTCTTCTTGTAGTTCCTGCCATGAAAGGGGATGAAGAGATTTTGATGATTCTAATGTTTAATTGGTAGGAGATGATGGCAAATGGTGAATTGAACTTGATCTTAGTGATAATCTTTCAAATTGTTGTGTGTAGCGTGATACTAGTAGCATAAGGGCCATTCGGCCATGTGAGAAAATTAGATGATGATGATGAATTGCGATAAATTGAAGGTGTTAGATATAATTTCTAAGTTGATAGATTAGATTCATGAAATTAAAATTGACTAAAGAATGAAAAATCCTAAGGAATATGCTAACTGGAGGCTTACGGTTTGGGGAAGAAAATTGAAGAAGTGTAAATGGTGGCTTACGGATTGGGGAAGAAAAATGAAGTGGTGTTTGTTGGGTTAATTTTATTAAGTAGTAATTTTATAATTAATATGGTGATTAGAAAGAACTAATTGTAAAGTTAAATTGAAATTATTGATGATATGATAATTGAAAAGAGAATGAGAATTTAATTGAAATTATATTTGAATATTTAGTAGAAAAAAATAAATAAATAAATAAATAATTAATTATTGAGGATGATAAATAGAAGATATCAAATTGTAGAATATTTATTAGAATAATAATAAGGCTTAATAGCCAAATAAGCCCTCAACATTTAGCCCAAAATGGAATTCAGCCCTCAACATTTTATTGCATGAAATTCAGTCCATAAACTTTTATTTCGATGGAAATAGACCAAATCTGTTAAATGAACTAACTATCGTTAGTTTTGCATACGTGGCATGCCACGTGGCAGCTAACTAAGCTATCCACGTCAGCTGCCACGTAAGCAAAACTAACGGCAGTTAGTGTCATTTAACAGATTTTGACTTAATTGCTTAATTGTAGAAGGTTGAGGGTTTATTTCCACTAAAATAAAAGTTTATGGACTGAATTTCATGCGATAAAATGTTGAGGGTTGAATTCTATTTTGGGCTAAAGGTTGAGGGCTTATTTGGCTATTAAGCCTAATAATAATAATAATATAGAATTTTAAATATAGTTTAGTATCATTATGCAGTGTGAAGTATGAGGAATAAAGGAGCGTAAATGGCACTATCGGATTCTTGCATTACACAGAAATAGAGGTAAGAGACATGTATAGGAGTTGTATAAAACATGTTTTATTTACAATTGAAAATTCATTGAAATCTCGTTTTAATCGTTCTTATCCAATTTTCCTAAATACAAGAAATAGGAATTATATTTAATTCCTACAAGTTTAAATATTTCATTTTATGAAATGTTTTATATGAATTGATTTAAATGAAATGATTTATATGCATTGAATTACATTAAATGATTTACATGGAACGAGTACATGATATGATTTACACAAATTAAATTGCATGCAATGACTTACATGAATTGTATTATCTGAAATGATTTACGGATTTCATTATATGAAATGAATTACATGAATTATATTACACGAGTGATTTACGGGAATTGATTTACAAGAAATGATTTACATGAATTGAATCGCATGACATTATTTACACGAATTGAATTACAAAAAACGGTGTACATGAATTAAATTACATGAAAAGATTTAGATGAATTGAGATTCATGAAGTGTTTTACATGAATTGAGATTCATGAAGTGCTTTACATGAATTGAACTAGACAAAATGATTTACACGAATCGAATTTCATGAAAAGATTTACATGAAGTGATTTATATGAAATGATTTACGAGTATATGAAGTGATTTTATGAAATTGATGTCTCCCTGATGATCGTGCATACGAGACAATGATGATTAGGTTGGGAGACGTCTCAGACCTTCCCTTTTACATGATATGACTGTGGGAGTTACGGTCGAACCCCATAGGTTTACACAGTGAGCACCTGACCAGTGCAAACTGTGAGTGATCGATGATGGCCATTCGTTATAGTGTTTCATAGGATTGGCTAAGGAGTTCCGGGTCCCTGGCCTTCCTATACAGGTCCCTTATGGGATATACTGCGTGCATGAATCTCTGGGAGATTGTTTTCTATCGATAAGTGAAGCTTGACTGATAATTGATTTAGTGAATGATTTGATTTACGAGACTAGTGCATGATTTGATTGAAAAGTGACAAAGAAAGTGATACAAGAATTACAGTATATGTTTTTCTGATGCAAGTGCATTTATTCTATTTTAATGATTTTAAATGAATCGTATTACTATACTGATCGAAGTTTCTGAAATTATTGCATTATCTCATGATTTTGAAATTGTTACGATATTGTTTACTGAAGTTGCATATTGAAATGGTCTTATAGCATCGCCTACATAAATGGCTGATACAGTGATTAGTGATTCGAGATTGGAGATTGCATCGCATAAATTATAAAATGTTTTATACTGATTATTGATTTGAAATAACATCACATGAATTATTAAATGTTTTATATTGATTAATGAATTGAAATTGCATTGCATAAAGTGTTAAATGTTTTATATCGATTAATCGTTTTATCGTCAACTAACCTATAGTCGCATCTAGGGATCGGAACACGACAAGTACTCTAAAGTACCTTCCATACTCTACTTGGTCACCTAACCGACTATAGTATCCTTCCGATACTATTCCCTAGTGAGCTGCTAAGAAATAAATATTTTTATACATTTTAATATTTGGATTTAATATGCCTTTTTCTTAATCAGTAAAATAAGTGATTTTTATTTAACTGCATTTTATATGCGCTTTTATATATGTTTCTTACTGGGCTTTCCCCAAAGCTCACCCCCTTCTCTCCATCCTAGATAGCTTATCGAAATACACGAAGTCTGCTGCCTTTAGTTGGTCGAAGAAATCGTTAGAGGTTAGAAGTACCAAGTGATCAGGTATTTATTAAATGTTTATTTATATTCAGACACGTATTTGCACAGCAGTTGTATTTATAAAATAGAGCATAAATACATATCGAAAATTAGTGGGATGTAGCTTATGTGAAGTTTATTATGAACGAAATCATAGTTATTATATTATAGTCTGTATTTAATTTATTATTATTAAATTAACTAATTGTATATTGAATTGGGTGAAATGAAAAGATGAATTGTACTTACACCGATACTGAATGCAAACCTAGTGTTACCGATTAATTGAAAGAAAAAGATAGAAGTGGAAATGAAAAATTTAGTTCGAAAATTTCTAATTTCGGTTGTTACATCATCTCATGTGACTGATGAAAGATTCTGGAAAATTGTTTGGAGTTTGAAAGTTCCAAGTAAAATTAAGAACTTTCTATGGAGAGCATGTAATAATGCAATATCAGTTGGGGTAGCATTATGGAAAAGAAAGATCCTGGACATTCCTAAATGTCGGATTTGTGAAGAGGAAGATGAATCTGTTGAACATTTGTTGCTTTTATGCAATTGGACAAAAGTACTTTGGTTTGAGTGTTTTTTTGGTATGAAGATATGTAGTGAGAAAGTTACTACATTTGACAGTTGGTTTGTTGGGACATATAATAGTTTAAAGCTTGAGGGACAAGCGGGGAAGATGGTGGATATAGCCTTTATATGCTGGAATATATGGAAAGGAAGAAGTGAATATGTAAATGGTAGAAAACCTCTGTTCGGGGAAAGAATAATATCTAGGATTAAAAATGCAGTGTACGAGCATGGTGGAATGAGGAGTAATGGGGTTGAGGATGAATATATCAGGTAGAATTGTAGGAGATAATAGAAGTGAAGGTGGACGAGTTGACTTAGATACTGATTGGATTAGGATTAATTGTGATGGGTGTTATGTGGCAAGTTCAGGATCTGCAAGTAGTGGGGTTGTGGTTAGAGATTACAGAGGAGTGGTGATTAATGGGAGTTGTAGATCTTTTTTGGCTTCAAGTGCATTAATGGCTGAGGCTCTGGCATTGAAGGAGGGTGTGACTTTGGCCATCAAAGGTTGTTACAATAAAGTGATTTTAGAGATTGATTGTAAAAAGGTGTACTATCTGTTTGAAAAAAAAGTAGAAGTAGATTGGAGAACTTAGCCAATATTTGTCAATATACAAAAGTTGACTAAGGAGATTCTAGTTTTCAAGTTAGCACTGGTTAAAAGAAATGAAAATGCTGTTGCAGATTGGGTTGCAAGGAATGCGAGAAAGGGGATGAGTTGCTCTGCTATGTGTAGACTGTTTCCATCTTCATTGGTCGGGACTTATGATAAGGATGGAGTCTCTGCACCACTTCTGTAACTTTTCAAAATAGAATAGATACATGAACTAGGAACAAATCTTCGTTTATATCTGTTCTATTATTTGTAATGAGAGATCTTTTGACTGTGATATTAATAAAATTTCTTGATTCATTGGCCAAAAAAAAATGTAGGGAAAGAAAAAAACATGTTTCCTTCATATTCGTTACCTTTTTTTCTTCTCTATCTTTTGATTTCTCTATTCCTTACTTTTTTTAATTAAAATTTTTTTATTTATATTATTTTTGTCCAAAGATTTTAAATATCATTCATATTTTATAAAATCGTATCAGTATACCTTTTGCTTTTTTTATTTTTTATAATATATTTTTATTTTAATGATAAGGTGTAGGAGATTCCGAGTGTTAAATCACAAAAGCCTAAGAACATGATTTTAAAGTGTGTAATTAATTCAATCCAAATGGTTGACTCAATGGTATAAGATTCAATTGAGTTTTTGAATGAAGATAATTTATAGCGAGGAATTCCGTGTTTGAATCCTTACAAGGTCAAATTCTTTTAAGACAATGTCAACCACGCAACACGAACAGAAATTAATCTTATATCTAAAATGGTACGAGTATAATTGTGTAATTTAATTCATCCAAAGAAAGTTGAAAATTTTAAACCAAAACCCACTTGATTAGAATTAAAATCTTATCATTTATATCACCAACAAAAAGCCTGTTATTTCCATATTAAAAAAAAACCTTGTTATTTTCAAATCAAATGAAAAATTATTTTATTTATAAGATTTGGAACAAGCAACAGCCTATAACAAAAGAGAGAGGAGAGTATTGCAATTAAAATTACTGCACTGGATAATTAAAGAATAGATTGTTCACCACAACTACATCTGACACACAAATAAATAGGGATATACTAACATCTATCCTCTTAAGATTTCTCCTCTAACACTAACCAACCACCTATAAAATCTCTACCTCTAACTCCACTATTGATACTTGCCTACAAAGTAGGAATTGATTTATTTGACTCGTAAACAGAATAAATGCAACTAAACAGAAAAACCTTATCCGTAAGATGCACTAATTGTTAATACTCCCCCTTAGTGCATGCTTACGGCCAACAACCCCAAGAGCAGCTTTGAAACATTCAAATTTAGGCTTTCCCAAAGCTTTCATAAATATGTTTGCAACTTGATCATTTGTAGAAACTCTATTCAACTCAATTTCTTCATTCAACACCTTTGCTCGAACATAGTGATGACAAACTTCAATATGCTTTGTCCGCCCATGAAAAATTGGATTTGATGCAAGTTTGATGGCACTTTCATTGTTACATTTAAGCTGCACAGCATAATCAATCTTGCAAAGCATGTCTTTTATTAAATTCTTCAACCACACACATTCTTGTGCAGCCATAGTTGTGGCCACATATTCAGCTTTAGTGCTAGAAAAGCAACCACTGATTGCTTCTTGCTACACCACGAGATCACTGTAGAACCAGTATTGAAACAATAACCTGAAGTTGAATGTCGATTATTTGCATCTCTAGCCTAATCTGCATCAATAAAACCACTTAACAAAAAAATTTCACATTTTTCGTACATGAGACCATGATCAAAGGAGCCCTTTACATAACGCAAAATTCTTCTTGCTGCATCTAAATGAGGACTTCTTAGGCACTGCATGAATTGTGAAACTATACCAACAAAGTAAGTAATTTCAGGCCTTGTAATAGTTAAACAAATTAAATTACCAACAAGTTGTTGAAATTTTTTGGCATCCTTTAGTAGCTTCCCTTCATCTTTCATCAACTTGAGGTATGGCTCCATTGGAGTAGCTTTTTCTTTTGACTGCCCCGTGCCGAAATGCTGCAAGAGCTTCTTTGTATATCTCCTTTGGGAAACAAGCTATCTTTGATCTATTTTTTTCAACTTTCAGACCAAGAAAACAGTCAACCTCTCCTAAGTTTTTCATCTCAAATTGAACAGAGAGATTATTTCTCAATCGAGAGATCTTAGCTTCATTATTCCCAGTAATTATCATGTCATCCACATACAATAGGACTAGCAAATGCATATTTGATTCTTTTTAATAAACAAGCAAGAATCTACACCAAAAACTTTAAATCCATAGAAAATAAATTATTGAGCAACTTTACCATACCAGGCACATTGGGCTTGTTTAAGACCATACAACGCCATCTTCAGCCAACACACATGGTGAGGATTCTACTAAGAAACAAAACCTTTAGGCTGTTCCATAAACACCTCACGATCTAATTCTCCATAAAGAAAAGTGTTCTTTACGTCAAGTTGCCACAACTTCCAATTTTTAGATGCAACAAGAGAAAAAATGGATCTTACTGTCTCCATTTTTGCAATTGGGATGAACGTCTCCTCATAATCTAATCTATAGTTTTGAGAAAAACCATGTGCAACAAGTCGGGTTTTGCATTTGTTAATAGTCCCCTCTAATTTTTTTTCTTTAAACAATAAACCCATTTGCAAGTAATAGGCTTGCAATTCTCTTGTTTTGCCACCAGCTCCTATGTCTGATTTTTGTTTAAAGCTTCAATTTCTTCTTGCATAGCTGCTTGCCATTCTGGATGATCTTTGGCTTCCTCATAACTTGTTGGTTCTTCTTCATCTAATGCTCCTCTAAAGAAGCATGAAGTAACAGTGCAGTGATTCAACTGTACCTCATAATCTTTAAGGTAGTTTGGCTGTCTTTTCTCCCTTGTAGATTTCCTTACAACTTGCTACGCACCATCATCTAAATTTGAAGTATTGTGGGCTGAACACTCATCATTGTTGGAAGCCTGTAATTTTTCTTCAGGAAACAATTGTAGAATTTCTTGTTCATCATCAAGAGTAGCATCTTCAATAAAAATTTTCTGGGCAGCATAATAAGATGACACTTCATCAAACACAACATCTTTAGAAGTGATGAACTTTGTTGTATTTGGATCCATACACCTCTACCTTTTCTTACATGAATCATAGCCAACAAATACACACTTCTTTGCTTTTAGGTCACGTTTGGTTCGGTTAGATTTTGGAATATGAACATAACAAATTGAACTAAATACTCGAAAGTAATTTACATTTGGCTTTGCATTATATAGAATCTCAAAAAAGGAGAATTTTCATTACCTGGCAATGGAGGTAGATGATTTATTACATGGCATGCACATTGAACAGCTTTTGCCTAAAGCTCTCGAGGAAGGTTTTTATCATGCAACTATGAAAGATTCATAGAGGCAAGATGAGCTAATTTTCTTTCAACAACTCCATTCTGCTGAGGGGTATTTAGTTATGTTATTTGTCTCAAAATACCATTGTTTTTGCAATATTGGAAGAAATCATCTGACATGTATTCACCTCCATTGTCACTTCGCAAGCATTTAATCTTCATCCCAAACTCCTTTTCTACAACATTCTTGAATTCAACAAACTTTGAAAGTGCTTCACTCTTCTCTTCCAAAAACTTCACCCAAGTATACCTTGAAAGGTCATCCACCAACACCATGGCATAACGTTTTCCACTATAACTGGGTGTTCTGGTTGGTCCCATCAAATTTGAATGAACCAACTCGAACATGGTAGATCTGTGATTTGATGACTTCTTGAAAGGAAGACGATGCGATTTGCCAAATTGACAACCTTGACAAATCATATTTTCATGAACATTCTGTAAAGTCGGCATGCTATCCACTAGTTCCTTTGAGGAAATTTGCTACAACAATTGTATAGCCTACGTGGCCCAATCGAGCATGCCAAATTGCAGCACTATCAATTTGGCTTGTCTTTTTGACATAGGCTTCCCTTGCTAACATGACAAATTTTCTTCTCACCAGTGAGAACAACATCAGCAACTATATTCTTCACATTGTCAAGAACCTTCACATCATTTGGACCAAACAAAACATATTTTCTAGAATTAGTAATTTGAGAAACTGAAACTAAATTTCTCTTCAAACCTAGAACATGAAAACATCATTCAGTTTGATGGTCTTTGCATTATCAATGCCAGTCTTCACAACCCCTTCTTTTGCAACTAGATATGTTGAGTTATCAACTATAACAATAACTCGCTCTCCATTATGTTGATGCAGTTCTGAGAATAGCGAATCATCTTCGGTTACATGGTGAGAGCATCTTGAATCAATGATCCACTCCTTTTTTGCAACTATCATGGTACTAATTCAGAAGTGGCATCGTTCTTTCCTTCAATTACTTTTGTAGTGAAGCATTGCTCCCATTTAAGTTGTTCACCTCCTTCATTTTTGCTTGTGATGTTTGCTTTGGAAAGCTTTACTTTGCAATTTTTCTTGTCGCGACCGGTTTTCCCACATCTATAACACTTGATGGGATTGTTACTGTATAAGTTGCCACTAGTAGTTTTTTTGGCACTAGAACCCTTTTCATTCTTCTTGTTTCCTGTTGATGTGTTCTTACTATGCTTTCCCTTCAAAAAGAGAACAGCATCTGGATTAAAATTCTTTGCCATTTGCTTTGCCAAAACCTCCTGGTTAGAAAGCAAATTTTCCAATTCTTCCACTGTAGGCTAATTTGCCTATCCTTGAATGGAGGTAACGAAGAGGATGTACTCCTTCTTTAGCCCTCGAATAAGAGACCGATGCAATCTTGCTTCACTGATCTTCTCATCAGCATCTAATTCTGAAATTTAAGCACAAATACTTTTAACTTGTAAGAAATATTCAGAAATAGACATACCTCTTTGTGTTAGCATTGCTAATTCATTCTCCAACAACTGTAACCTTGCTGTATTCTGTTTGGAAAACAACCACTCAAGCGTCTACCAGACCTCTCTAGGAGAGCTAATATCACGAATGTGATCGATGAACTCTTTGCCAATTGATGTCCTCAATGCAAAGAGAGCCCTACCACACTTGATCTTCTATTTTCTTCACAGTTTAGCATTTTCTGGAATATCTCATTGAATTTTTACATCAACACCTTAGAGATAGGCCTCCAAACACAATCTTCAGTACTTGTAGTTGGTGCCTACAAGCTTCTCGATGCCATATTGTGTATGTGAATTGTTACCGCCATTTGCTAACTCCATATTGCCGAACAAAAAAACACTTCCTCTCTATAACTTTCAATCTTGTCCAACGAGACAACAATGGTTTTACGAACAAGAAGAAAGAAAATTGTAAAAATACCTCAACCTGCCTCGGATACCATATAACAAAAGAAGCGAGGAGAGTACTGCAATAAAAACAACTGCACTGGATGATTAAAAAATAGGTTGTTCGCCACGACTAGATTTGACACACAAATAAATAGGGATATACTAACATCTACTCTCCTAAGATTTCTCCACTAACACTAACCAACCACCTACAAAATCTCTACCTCTAACTCCACTACTAATACTTGCCTACAAAGCAGGAACTGATTTATTTGACTCGTAAACGGAATAAATGCAACTAAACAGAAAAATATTATACGTAAGATGCACTAATTTTTAATACAGCCAACAAGCAACAAGAAGGCCCCGCTGTATTTTTTTTTTTTGTAAGTTAAAACTTTATTTAATTGGACTAGTAAATGTCCAAGCTCTTACAGCTTTAAACCAAGCGATTCAGTTGGCACCTAACATCCCAGTAGTTACAAAATCAATAAAATACCTCCAAAAGCTAACAATGCTGTAAATTACCTGGGATAAGGCTAAAACGGAACAAAAAAGCAGAGTTATAAAGTGAGCATTAATACAAACATTTGGTCTGCAAAGAATTCTGTCAAGTCTGCACTTGGTTTTGAATTTGAGGCTCCCCATGAATGAAATAACCACTGCAGTGTTCTGGAGTCCAACATACAAAGTACCAACATGAACATAAAATCAAACCCAGATATTTCATCATATAGTTATTTACTTCTCCACCTATATAGAAGAAGGCAAAACGCAACATATCGTATAACAGAGGAGCTTTGTAAGAAATTTTGGAGCTAGGCAATCGCTGCATACCAACATGATCGTTTAACAGTAAGACTCAGAGAGACAACATTAGTAACTAATTGCAATTGGATTATATTCTCTATCACCAGCACAGAACAGTAAGCCCCGCTGTTGGCTTGAAAAAAGGGCCACCAGCCATACTCTCTCTGGTAGTCTGGTTTATAAATAACCCTCCTTCCCAGCAACTTCTTCGAAATCTCCTGCTCTTTTTCCTGGCAGCTTCCTCTTCTCTCGCTCCTCTCTCTTTTCTTTCTTTTTCTTTTTTATCGAAGTGCTGATGATTTTGACGCTTGAAAGTGCTTTTGCCATTAAATTTACTGTTGCCGCTTTTTACCAGAGGCTATCTCCGTACGAATAGTTGGGCAACCTGATCAGTCCTGTTAGCCCCATCATAGTCTTTAAACTAGGACTGATGGCATGGCATAATCTTACCTGATATGTAATTGAGTGAAATTATTGGTATGTTATTTGAATTCAATTTAATAATTATTTTAGTTTTATTTATTTATTTTTGAATCGAATTTAAGTTTAAATGAGTTGGTATAAAAAATAAAATTTTGAATTACAGCAACTTGGTATAAAACGCTTGAAATCAGCAAAAATATCAAATTAAGATTGAAACGGAAAATTCAACTGAAAACAACGTAACAATAATCATGTGACCCTAGGTTCTTCAAAACCATAATAATTTCTCTCTTGTTTATTTATTTTGATCGAAGAATACGTGCAGTTATTATTCTCGAGTGTATAATAATTATACTTTTTATTCTTTATTTTCTCCGACGCTGGTATAATCAACGGAATGCAACATGGGCAGCAAGAATATTGCAAATTCGAATGCATTTTTCTTTAGCATTACACGATCCATGATGCCACCTTGTTTTCCTTTTAATTTTGATGAATTATTATTGGTTCATTGATCGTTTTCATATGGTCATTTTCATCGTCAGTTATCACTCGATTTGTGTTGACATTTGCGAGAGTTCGCGAGGTATTGAACGTATGTTGCTTTTTCATTTTTTTTTTGGGAAAATACTTTTGTTCTTATTTAATCAAGTGATTGGCGTTTATCGTACCATCTTTCGTATCATTTTTTTTTGTTTTATGGACTGAGAGTTTTCGAATCAATTTACTCTTACTTTAAAATTAATTTCTCATTGAGCGATCTTAAAAGCACACTTTCCTATTAACTTAGTATATTCAAAAAAAATTAATTCCTATATGATGATCATAAAAGTGTACAAAAATTATCATTTTAACAAGTTCATCACATTTAAGTAGAGATATAAAATATTATTACATAACAATATTAGAAGCGATAATAAATAATACTTTCAAAAGGAACTTAGATTTTAATACCATATAAAATATTTAATTTAAAATCAATCAACAATAAATGAAAAGATTTAATATAAATTTAAAATCATTGATAATTTAGTATTTAACTAATAAGAGATAATTTTTTTTATAAATCACAAAGTATTTTCATTTCAAATTGGATATAAAATTAATTTTTCATTGCACGGACTTACATCACTGTACTAATTCTTTGGCTTAAGAGATAACATTATTCTAACACATCATTATAAACGTGTGTGTCTATATATATATATGCTTTTAATTTTTCTAACAAAAAATTAGATTTCCACCGTTCTTTGATGTTGAAGGCAAAGTTTTGCTGTCCTCATCCAACCATAATTGTCAATGTTGGTGATGTTATTGGTAATCGTTCGTTTTATTCACTTAAAGCGAGTAATCGTTCGATCGATAGCCCGTTGCTCGGGCTTGTCTCTAATACTCGCACGACATGTAGTCTACCTTTTGTTCAATGTCTTGGACTAACTTGTTAATCTCTCCACAAGATTGCGTGAAAAAATTAATTTGTTCTTAGAATCTTCAACCAAAAATTGAAAATGAAGCGACTTTCTGACGTACCACAGCATTGAATACTAAGATGCTTCTTTTCTAAATTTATAAATTGCACCCTTTCTGCTGACAAAAAAAATAGCATACTAATATGATTCTTTTCCTTTTTTTTTAATTATTTGACAAGATTAAGGGTTAAGAAAAATTATTTTTTTCATTGAACAATAAAAAAACTTTTAGGTTTCGTTCAGTATATTCTCTCTTCGGATAGGTTTAAATAAATTTATTTTTTGCTGAACTCATCCAATTCATGAAAAACTTTTTTATGATTTTTTAATAGATTCAAATTCATAACAATAGCAAACTATATATATATATATATATATATATATATATATAAAATCCTTTAGAAAAGAACAATAATTTTAAGCTGGGTTTGAGTTTTAATTTTCACTAAATAGATATTTTTAATTAATTAATTAACCAAGTCGAAATTGTTTTCTAGTGAGATTTATATTAATCACAAGGTATGCTCAACTGTTCTATGGTAATTACAAGATCATGAATTTTTTTCTTTTGTGCCCTTTTTCACAATAGAAAAAACAATTATGATTGATGAATGAGTAGGGTCACGTTCTTTTAATGGAGATCTTTTTCCTATTTTATTTGAAAAATGACTTTGATACGTTTTTTTTTCTAACGGATATGAGTACGAGAATCTAACATTGCATGTGCATACCCAAGTCAGATTCTTTACGTAATTTCTCCATCAGAATTATTATAACTTTGACAAAAGTCAAAGGTTCTTTTATTAAAAAAAGTAAATAAATATAAATGGAGTAATTTTGTTCAACTTTCTTAAATTACTAAAACATATAGATATTGAAAATTCAGTAGTAGGCTTTTTACCTTTTATTACTTTTTTTCCATGAACAAGTGAAAAGAAATTAAAATGAAGATAGGATTATAGAAATGGACATATTTTTTTCATTTTCCCCTCTTGTTGAAAGACAAATTGCTCCTTTTTTTCCACATGCAATAAATTTAACTATACAAAATTTTTTGGCACATAATAAATTCAACTATAGAATGAATCACAGTTTTTAAGTATAAACATTAAAAACAACAATCCTAGCTTGATAAAGGCAAAATAAATTCAGTAAATTAGTTAACATTTTTTTCTTTTACAATAAGTAGCATTTAGTTCTACAAGTAATTCCACTGTGATGAATATTCTTTCTCATTACATCAAAATCACATTTGGATTTTAAACGATATTAAACGATATTTACATTAAGGTAAAACTATCAATATTGAAAAGAAAAATTTATATAGCTCTCGGGTTCGACTCCTACTAAAAACATTTTTGGGGAGGGGTGAAAAGTTTTAACCGTGACTAAACTCCGAATATTAGTCTCAAACCGTTAAAACGGATGAAAATACCTCTGATCAGTGTTTCAAATAGCGGCCGCAAAACGAAATAGCAGCCGCTATCTCGCCGCCGCTACCGCTATTGAGGTAAAAACGGGCGTGAGTACGGACAGAAAGCCAAAAAGAAGAAAAATCATAATTTCACACAGCAAATTACAATCATAAACTTAATTTCAACCTCAATCATCAGCAATTCAACATCAATTCATAGAAAACAGCAGCACAACACAACAATCCATCCAAGTTAGGATCTGTTGCAACAGGGCCAGAGAAGGGGATTTTATTATGGTTGTGGACTTTGTAGAAGTGGAGTAGACAGAGCAGAGAAGAAACGAAGAGTCAAAGACAGTCGACTGGTAGGAAGCATGGGCGTCGGCATCGTGGCTGTCGAGCTCTGTCTCAACGGCAACGCCATTGATGAACAAATCTGGGACTGGGACTTGGGTATTTAGGTTTTTGAAGTTGTTTATTATTATTATTATTATTATTTAGGAATTAGAAACAATGGATTACGGAAAGTCCTATTAAATGTTTATTGTATTTTATTTTAGTAAAATTTTTAATGTAGATAAATATATGTTATAATGTTTAAAAAATATATATGATATTAAATATTATTGAAACTCAAGAGAAAAATAAAAAAAAATATTGATATTTAATAATGTAAATGAGATGGCTTAGGTTAATTTATCTATGTTTTCAATATTGTTATTTGTCAAATATCATAAATAATTTTTAAATATGAATACTTTATTATAATTCAAAAATTATGAATTAACTTTTTTTACATAAATAATAGATTTAAGGTATCATAAATTATTTTAAAAACCATAAATAAGATTTTTTTATAATTATAATTATAATTATTATATTTTATACAAAGTTGTGCAAATTAAAAAAAATTCACGACCGCGATGACCGTAATGACCGCGATAGCCTCCGTTATATCCGCAACCGCAATAAACGCAACACATCCGAAAACGTGACCGCAACCGCAATTTAAAACAATGTCTTAGATCTAAAAAAAAATTCATGAAATTAATAATGACGCGAGCGGCCAGGCCTGACTTATTTTCATCGAACAAGTTAAAGTCAGGACAAGACAAGACAGGCCCTTGCAAATGTATATATAATGCGAAACCTGCCAAAGCTAGAAAAGCATAGCGGCACACATTCTTTAGCATTGATCGGAGGAATGGCAAGAGAGATTGCAAGATCACGCTGCGTCAAGCAAAGGGTAGTTAGAAAATCTGTTCAATCCACTTCAATATTTACTGTATATTGTTTCTTTTGAATTCTTGTAAATTTGTTTTTTTCATAATATTATCGTCATGATCTGATCACAACTCCGTTTCTTCTTGGATCCCCAGAAAAGAGAAGATATGAAAACGCTGAAGTCAAAGATGGTTTTGATAAGAGAAGAACAAAGGGCTCGGAAAAGGTTAGTCGACCGAGAAAAACTGCAAAAACACAGTAACCTAGTTAGTGTTTTCTTTTTGGTTCTTTTTTTTTGTTTCTTTAGGCTGATACAAAACCAGTGGAGTTCTGGCTTCGCTGTGAATTTGGATTAAATAGGTCTTATCTAATTTAAAGGGTGGATTCAATAATATAAAGTTTTGTTGAATTTTTGAATAAAGACGATTGATATAAAAAAATTTCTATTTAAATCTTCATTAGATCAAATTTTATTAAGATAATACTAGCCACAAAGTGCAAACATACCAAATGTGGTAGTAGTATAGAGACACTGTGTGATTTATATAAAAAATAGGCTCGTCTTGTCTCAATTATAAGAGAGAAAGAAAACTTTAGGTTGAAAGCTCAAGGCTTGGCTTTGCTTGCTAAAAAAATGAAATTAAGGAAGGATGAAAAATGTGCCAATTTAATGGTCATATTTCACAATTATATTTTAAAATTTTAATTTAGTTATTATATTAATAATTTTTTAATTCGTATATACTCTTTTTCATTTTATTTACCAAACAAAACCTAGCTAAATCTCCCTTCTCTAGGATTGCCACAACCTTATCTTGGTTTATTTATTTATTTTAATCTGTTCACACTTCTTGTAATAATTATATTATATATTTTTAAAATTATTTTTTGTACGTGTGATTTTAAGTTAGAGGTATTTGCTTCTGGTACCATAATTTTAGATATTCTTTCATTTCTTTTATTGTGTTGTCGTTGTCACCATGGAGAAAATTTTGAACCTCGTTAATGTTAACATCATTTTAATATTTAACATCATTACGTTATCAATTAATTACAGTTCAATTATTTATATAAAAATTTTTATATTATTTTTATTTAATATTTTAAAATTAAAATATATTCAAATACAAATCTCCGTGCAACAACGCATGATCTCTATTTAATATTACCTATATAAGAAATGTTTAAAAAAAGTTTCAAATCATGCTTGCATACAATTTAAATTAGATATGCCGACATAGTCCAATTCGTCTTGATTTACTTCTTTGAATTCAATTAACTAATTGGATTCAAGTAATTTGTTTTTAGCCAAGGAAAGTAGCTGAACTTTATTTTATGCCTGAAGGAAAAGGACAGAAAATGATCAATATGTTTAAGTATAGAAAAATTTATCGAATTATATAAATTGTAAATTAACCCTTCGGACAAAAAAAATTCAACCCTGTTGTATACATAAGAGTTAAAGTTACATTACTCCCTTATGAGTTGTAATTCAAGTAGTCATTTATATATTACCTTTCAAATATTAATTGAAATGGCTTGTTAAAAAATTCTCTATATATATATATATATTAATTTACAACCCAAGTCAAAGCTTAATTTCTATAACTCCAGTCCATTTACTTTCAGGTCATATGGGAAAGAAGGCAAGAAGAAGCTTCCATTCTCGAGCAGGGAAATTACCAGTGTCGGTAAGTTTGATTTCTTTCATCCAATTAACACTCTGAAAATTGTTGTTGTTGTTTTTTTTTTTAAGGATTACTCTTTGTCCTTCGGACATTGTTAAATGAGCAAACCAATTTAGTCACATAAAAGCATGGCCATGGGACCCAGCACTTCTGTCTTTGTCTTCTCTCATACATGTCAAAGTTGCAATAAGGTCAAGATTAACACTCCCAAAACTTGTCCAAAAGCTTCTATGTCTCGCTTAAATTTTAATAGATGGCCGTTTGCAGACAAAGGTAGCAGCCCCGGAGTGGTTGGAAAGAAGCTGCGCATGCGTCGGTCCCAGTCATCCAGGCTCCGGGTTGAGCTGATGGAATTCGAAATGGCAAAGATGAAAGTGGAGATTAGGAACTCGTCTGAGTCGCTGATGGCAGCAAATATAGAAACTAATCAGACCGAGGCTGAACTTGAACTGCTAATTACGAGCAGGAATGAGTTGGTGGATGATCTTTTGGAAATGAAGGCAACTGAAGCTTTCTGGATGGATATGCTTGGTCTCCCTTGAATAGGAGACTAACCTTATTTTACTATGTAAAAGACTGTAAGTTATGAAGAAAAGGGGTTTTTTTATTCTACCTATATGAAGAAAAGAGAGAGAGAGAGAGAGAGAGAGAGAGAGAAGAAACATGAGTTATGAAGAAAAGGGGTTTTTTTGTGCTTAGTGAGAAAAGATGTAAACTTTCTGTGTAAGCTTCTTTTATTCTACCTATATATTTGATGCATTTTGAAGTGCAAAAAGTTATTATATAGCCGTTGTTACATATTTAAATATGTATCGTGCTTAATGTTGATTGTGTGGGTATTTTGAAGCCTGAGATTAATTTATTGGAGTTAGGTTTATGTATGAAAGTTGTGCTGAAAATTTGTGTATTGGGTTGAAAAGTTATAATCTTGGTGGTTGATTAAAGCTTGTCTTAGTTGGTTTTCTAGAAGCCGTATGAAACGTGCATGTCAACTATTTGTGAAAATATCTCTTAGGTCTTTCCTCCCAATAAAATTGCTATAAGAGCTTGAGGTTTTTTTTGTTTTGATGCCTTGGTGAAATTTGCTCAACTTAGATATTCCATTTTGGGTTTTCTTATTGGTTTGATGACTTGTTACGGGTTTTGGTGAAGTTGGCACAATGATGACTAACAATTTTGTGCAACCCTAAATTCTTAAGTTAGGCAAGAATAATTTCGATAATTGGAATATACAATTAAATGTGTTGTTAGTCTCAAGATTTATGAGAGATTGTTCACAAGGGATTTGAAGAACCTAATGTAGAAGAGGAGGAAAGACTAACCAAAGCAAAAAATGCTACTCTTAAGGAAACAAGGAAGAGAGATAAGAAGGCTTTGCTTGTGTCTACCAAGCAATTGATGAGTCAAACTTTAAGAAGATCTCCATGGTCACAACTTCTAAGAAGTCATAGGATATCATCAAGAATTCACATAAAGGGTTGACAAGGTTATGAAGATTCACCTACAAGTGCTAAGAGGTGAGTTTGATGCCATATCTATGAATGAAAATGAGACTACTTAGGAGTACTTTGAAAGATTGTCAACTATTGTTAATGAGATGAAGAGGAATGGTGAGAAGCTTGGTGATGTTCCAATCATGGAAAAGATTCTTTGATCATTAACTCTAAAATTTGAGCAAATAGTGGTAATTATTAAAGAAGCAAAGGACTTGGAGGATATGATGTTGATCAATCGATGGGAACATTGCAAGTGCATGAACAAAGGTTAAGCAAGAAGGTGACTAGCTATGTTGAACAAGCTCTTCACACTAAGCTTACTATGGATGAAGATAGAAAGAAAGTAATGCAATTCGAGGTTGTCAATATAAAGATAGTGGTAGAGGTTATGATAATCAAGGGAGAGGCTTTGTAAGTAGAGGTAGAACAATAGGTGGACAACATCAAACATGACATGCTCCAAAAGGAAGAGGAAGATGTAGCAATGGTGGCAACTTCAACAACTTGCCAAACCAAAAAAACAACGACAAAAGAAATGTTCAATGCTATAATTGCCATAAATATAAGTATTATAGTAATGAATGCTAAGATAGTCAGGTTAATGAGCAAGCAAACTATGTTGAGAAAGATTATGGTGAGTTGAACTCTACTTTGTTGTTCATGTCTAATGGGATTATTGCGGATGATGGTATCTTGATAATATAACTAGCAACCACATGGCCGAGAACAAGAAAATCTTTGTTAAGTTTAATGAAACAATGAAAGGCAATGTCACTTTTGGAGATGATTCCAGAGTTTGAATGCAAGGCAAAGGTAACATTCTTATCAAACTCAGGAATGGTTCTTATTATTTCATTTCTGAAGCTTACTATCTTCCTTCTTTGAGAAAGAACATTTTGAGTGGGAGGCAACATTTGGAGAAAGGTTATGTGATATATATATGAAGAATAGTCTTCTCACTATAAAATATAAGAATGGGAAGTTGATTTTTTTTTGTGAAGATATCAAATAGAATGTTTCACTTGAATTGTAATATGATGAAGTTCATTGTTAGAGTTCTATTATGCAATATGAGTCTTGGTTGAGGCACTTAAGGTATGGAAATCTTAATTTTGATGGCTTGAGAGCTTTAGTGAGCAAACATACGGTGAAGGGATTACCTCATATTGATAATCCCAATCAAATTTGTGAAAGGTGCATGTCGTAACGTATGAAGTTTCGGGGGAAACCTAATAGCTAGACACAAAACTATGGAGTCGCCACCAATCATTCTAACCTAGGTGTGATTGGTCACCTATTCAAACTAAGGATAAGGCCTGGTCTACGTTAAAAGTTCTAAGTTCGGGAGTACGGTTACGTGTGAGGAAGGATTAGCACCCTCACAACGCCCATCCTCAAATGGTACCAAGTGATCTAAGGTTATCTTAATTTTGCCTTTTACTTTAATTTCGATATAATTAAATATTGAAAAATCTTTTAAGTCTCCTCCATCAAGCTGGTTGGACAACTTAAAAGTTATTCTCACCTCAAGAGTATTCAAGTAGGACCAATCGCCCTTCTTGAAGAGGCTCCGTCATCAGATTGTTTAGATATTTTTATGCAAATCCTATTTTGACTCCTATCCAATTTCTATTTATTATTTTATCTTATTTTATTCTATTGTTATTATTTTCTTATATAAATTATTATTTTCATATATTTTTATATCTTTAAATAAACATGTATTATTTGATATTGAAGATTTTCTTAAAGACCTTCCATCAAGCTGGTAAGACCTTAAAGAAACTTTCTCACCTTAGGAATTTTTAAAGAAACTACTCAAGCGCAATTCCCTTTAAATTCCATCCTCGGTATAATTCACATTTATTAAAATATTTAATTTAATTTAATTTAATTTCTATTTATTTTAATTCTTTTCTAATTTTAATTCTAATTTATTAATTTGATTTTTATTCTTTATTATATTGAACCTAATTTTAATTTACTATTTTTTAATCTAATCTAATTTAATTTTTATTTTTATAATTTAATTTATTAAATCTTGGAAATATCTTATAAATCTTCCATCAAGTTGGCAAGACTTAAAAGAACTTTCCTCACCTCAAGACATCCAAAAGTACTACTCAAGCGCAGTCCCTTTAGAATTCCGTCATCGGATAATTTTTATTTTTTTATTATTTTTATTCTATTTTAATTTCTAAATATGTTAATTTTTATAATTCTTAATTTTTAATTTTATTATTTATTCTTTTAGGTTATAGTTAATCTTAACTAATTCTTATTTCAATTTCTAATAATAAATTTGGGTTTTAAATATTGGAAATATCTTTTTAAATCTTCTATCAAGCTGGTAAGACTTAAAAAAACCTTCCTCACCTCAAGATCTCTGAGAGTATTACTCAATCGCAATCTCCTCGGAGTTCCATCGTCGGATTAATTCACATCTATTTTTTTATAAATAAAATTTCTTATAAATAAATAAATTCCATGCTTCTCTAATATTTCTAATTTTCCTAATTTTTATAATCGATAAAACATACATCAAGTCAAACAAATTAAAGTATACTAATTAAACCATATCAAATAAATCATATATTTCAATATCAATTACACATCATTTGTATCCTTTAAATAAACAAAATTAAACTACATAAATTAATCCTAGTGATCATATGAACTCACACCAATCAAATCTCATACAAATTCATTAACAAATTAAATCAAATAATTTAAATTACTTCTAAGTCAAATAAACATATCAACCTTATTTAGATTATATCATCATATCATTTAAATCATATCAATTATGTTAATTAATTTAAATTACATTAAGTAAGTAAAACACCTAATTAATTATTAGCCAAGTTAATCATCAATCTAAAATTATATAATTATTCAACCCATTACCTAATTAAATCTAAATTTAAATACTTATTATCTATCTAATCAAATAAAATTAATAAAGGTGTCTTTTTTTCTTACCTTTTTCTTGCAACTTTTTTCTTTTTTTCTTTCCCTCTCCACGTACAGCAGTCTATCACTTTCCTGCTTTATTTTCTATGCTTTTTCTTTCTTGGATGTCAGCACTTTGCTGTCATCTTCTCCACGTGAACTCAGTTTGCAGCAAGCTTGCACTTCCATGCACACGTGAACATAACAGCAAAACAATGGGTGAATGTGTGCAGCAGAAACCCAAAACGAACAGGAATGGGACAGGGCAGAGGTGGGCTGATGCAGGGACTGCAGTGATGCAGAGACGCGATGAAGAATAGTTGGTAGCGGTGCAACTAAGCAGTGGCAATCGGGAATAACGAAAATAATGGTGATGAAGATGTGTTGCCCGGGCTGGAACAAGAAGATGAAGCCGAGAATAAGGTGCAGACCAGGAGGTGTTTTGTGCAGTGCTGAGAAGTGGCGTGAAGGTGTTGTGGCTTTGGTGAAGATGACGAACTGCAGAAGATGATGATGCAGCAATGGAGGTGAAGATGATGATGTTGTGGGCTGGTTTGATGCAGAAACGAAGTGCAGATGATCGGCAAGGTGTGCGAGACAGCAGCCAGGGTTTTTTTTTTGGTGAAGATGCAGTGAAGATGATGGTTGGTGAGCAGTGAGGGGACGGTGATGGTGAGCAGCCGGCGGCCTGGGCAGTGATGGTGGTAAAAAAAACGATCCCGTGGCTGTGCAGGAAGCTCAGTTTTTTTCTCGGTTTTTTCGTATCCCCTCCTCCTAGGTTTTCTAGGGTTTTTAAGGTTTCCCAGCCTTTTTTTTTCTCTTTCTCTAGGGTTTCTTCAAGGTTCTTCTAGGGTTTCCTTCAAGGTTTTTTCTCTAGGTTTTTTTTTTTGTGTTGTTCCCCCCTTTAACCCTAATTCTCTCCCTTTAATATATGTGTTTGTCTCTTTTTATTTAATTTTCTTTCCTTTCCTTGATATGGGTAATAAAACCCATTTTATTTCCTTTCCATCCATGCACAAATTTGAGTTTGACTTGTATCTTTATTGATTCTCACTTGATTCACTCATTGATTTTGATTTTTAAATTTTTGGCTTTGCTTTTGTTTTAAGATTCTGATTTTTTATTTTTTTTATTTTGTCAAGTTTTCCTTCTTTGATCACTTTATTTCTTGTTATTTTTGTTCTATTTTTTCATTTTTATTTTTTATTTTTTTAATAATAAACAAGATAGTAATACAAAAAAATTAAATTCATCTTCTAATTATCAAATCCAATAGGCCCAATAACATTAAAAGACCCCGGACAAAATGGGGTGTCTACAGTGCATTATTGAAAAATAACATAGGCTAAGTTTTGCCAATGAAAGTAGGTGGAAAGCGTCTAAACCTTTGGAACTTGTGCATATCGACATTTGTGGTTCTTCGAAACCAATGTTAAATGGAAATAATAGATACTTTGTGACTTTCATTGATGACTTTAGTTGAAATACTTGGGTGTTTTTCATTAAGAGAAAGTAAGTAATGTTCAAAGAGTTCAAAGCTTTTGTGGAAAATTAAAATGGTTATTATTTGAAGATTTTAAGGTCCGATCAAGGTGAAGAGTACACTTTGGATCAATTCCAACACTTATACCACTAAGTCACTCTATCCTACACTCCACAAATCAATAATGTTGCCAAAAGAAAGAATCGAATGATTTTGGACGCAGCAAGAAGTATGATGAAAGGAAAGAAGATGCCAAGATAGTCTTGGACTGAAGCGATATCATGTACCATGTACTTGTTAAATTGGTTTCCTATTAAAAGTGTTTACTTGAAGAACTCTGAAGAAGCTTGAGTTGTTTAAAACCAAGTATAGGTCATATCGAAGTATTTAGGTCTATTGCTTATGCCAAAGTTTAGTAAGTTTGAAGAAAAAAGCTTGATGACAAAAGAAAGAAATTGTCTTTCTAAGGATTGGAAAGTTGTATAATCCACTCTCTAAGAGAGTTTTTAATGAGTAGAGATGTGACAATTGAAGAGAGTTTTTTTTATGAGTAGAGATGTGATCTTTCAATAGAATAGCTTGTGGGATTTGAATCATGATGAAGTTAGTGTCTTGAAGTTTGTCTTGAAGTTGGACATATTGTTATTCCTATCGAGTTGGGAAGAACCAGATCAGATCTGGTGATTTTGCTAAAAAATTTTAAGTAGTTAGATATCCAAGATTTACAATTCAAGTTATTGTACTTTTTGATGATATACTTCATGCTGCATCATGACGAACCCAACTATGTTGCTTACAATTTAGGTATACCTTGTTTTCAGTAAAGTCTTATAAGGCTGCCAGACCTAAACTTGAATGTAATAGAACCTTGGTTCATGATTGCTTTATTTTTTTCTCTAGCTACATTCATCAATTCCTCCGTGAAATATAATATTAGATTTTTACATGTGACAAAAGTTCAAAAGTCAGAAATTGAGGGTGCACCACTATTCTTGCACATCGGCCCTAGCATTGCAAGATATATAAATTTAAGAAAGATCGGGTGAGCAAGGCAAAGACTAGAAGCTGCGGCATTTGTCAAGAAACAACCCAAAGAGAGAAAAGGATATTTTGGTAATAAAGAGAAGAGATCTTAATTTGATAATTAAAGTCGGTGATGATTTGATTTAATTATCTTATTTCGAAAGGTTAAAGGTTTTTTAAGTAAAATAAAAGTTTGTAGACTTTTACCATAAAATTAAAATTTGAAGACTTATATCCATTTTTTTTTAAAAATATTGAGGATATATCTAACTATAAAACTTTATTTTCATCAATCTTGATGATGTAGCAGCAATGGTGGCAATTGATGATTGTGTTTAAGTACAACCTTCACGACCACGACCACGACTACGACCACAACCACGACGACTAGTACTACGATCTATCGGTGGTGCCAAAGGAGACTCCTCCTCCTCCTCCGGATGAATATTGGGTTCAACTTCATTGAATGATTCGTCACCCAAATTTAAGATTTCAATAGAACCAAATCGGTGGGAAACGGAACATGAAAGACGAAAGAAATATAATATTTTTATATTTTTTTGAAAATAAAAATATTTTAAAATTTGGAAAAAAAATAGATGTAGGAATATATATTGGAAGTTGGAACTTGGAAGTTGAAAGTAAAATTTGTAAAATTGTAAAATAAAAAGAAAAATGAATTTTAGACGGAAAAATGATAATATTATAAATTTAGAATAGAGAATTTGTGTGAATTTGAGAGAGGTTGAGTTAGTATTGAGATAATATGAGTGAGTGTAAGTATTGAGATTTGAGAGAAAATGTAAAAAAAAATGAAGGAAATGAATAGGTATTTATAAAAAAATAAAAAAATTTTAAAAATAAAAATGGAGGGAGGAAGGAAAGAGTGTCCCTCCCTCCCTTTGAATGGGCAACGGCAAATGGCGTAGTGGCAAGCTTTTTTTCTTAAAAAAATTTCAAGCCGGACTACTTCAGCTTGGAACCGGTCTGGCTTGGACTGGGACCATCCAGTCCCGAGCCCTTACGGGGCCCGGTTTTATTTTAATTGACCAGCTCAGCTTGGTATATTACTAAGCAGGGCTGGTTCAGGTTATCGATCAAGTTGACTCGGTTCGGTTTCGAGCTAGACCAATCTAACCCAACTCGATAACTAGCTCTACTTAGAAATTGGGGTAAGAGTTGGGTTGCTTGGATTCTAATAAAACCTTATAACATGCCACAACTCTTCTTTGATTACCCGAGCAAGAGATTGTTATTGGAGACCACAATCGATAAATCACAAAGCATTAAAACATGATTCTATAGTGTGTAATTAATTGATTAAAAAATAATTATAAGAATTAAAACCTTGTTATTTTCAAATCAAATGAAAATTGTTTTATTTTCAAAATTCAAAACAAACAACAGCCAACAAGCAGGCCCCAATGTTGACTTGAGGAGGCCACCAATCATGCTTTCTCTGGATTATAAATAACCCTGCTTCCCAGCAACTTCCTCGAAAACTCCTGCTTACTTTCCTGGCAACTTCCTCTTCTCTCTCTCCTCTCTCTTTTCTTTCTTTTTCTTTTTTACCAGAGTATAAGTGCCGATGATTTTGACGCTCGAATCTTTCAACTTTCTTTCACAAATGGTGAGGTTAATTTCTCCTACAGTTTTAATTAGTTTCACTATATCTTTTTCCTTTTATTTACTTCATTCATTTATCAATTACCAAAATAAAATTTGGTTTTATAAATTTAAGGTTAAAACTTTAATATTGTTTAAAAAAAAAGGCTTTCGCCGTTAGTATTTGGAGTTGTTGCTTGTTACCGGAGGCTATCTCCATTGGAATAGTTGGGCAAACTGACCATAGGCTATCGCCGTTAATTTCTCTTGGTCTTGATCAGACATAAGAAATTAAATATAATCTATCTATTAGATTATATTCAAAGAAAAGTTTGTACTTAAAAATCAATTTTAATCTGAAATGAATGAGTCCTTCTCGCAGTGATATAAGGAAACGCTCGATGTCTTGGCATAGGACGTTCTAGGCTTAAATTTCTGTAACTTATGATTATAAGGTTTTTGAAAGTTCTGGCCTTAATGGTAGGCTTGCATTTTTTACTAGTTTTGAAGCTTAAATGAATCCTTATTTTCTTCACATGAAAGTACTGAAATCAGCTAGATTTTATCTAATATAAGATTAAAAGGGATAATTCAACTGAAAACAACTTAAAAATCATGTAATTAAGCCTATTATTCGGTGGTTCTCACTACAAAAAAACTGACTTTTACTGGCACTTATAAGTGCCGGTAAAAGACCAATGAACCGCCGGTAAAAACCTTACCGGCGGTTCATTGACTGCCGGCTAACCGCCGGCCAGGTGAATGCCGGTGAAGGTCTGCCGGCGGTTATGTACTTTAGTGCCGGTAAAAGTCTGATAAATTACGGCATGACTTTTCCCGGCGCTTTTAAATGCCTTTAAAAGTAAAATACTTTTACCGGCACTTTAAAGTGCTGGCAAAAATCCTATTTGAAATTTGAATTTATTTTAAATTTAAAAGCTTTTACCGGCACTTTTAAGCGCCGGTAAAAGTCTAATTTAAAATTTTTATATTTATTGAATTTTATTTTAAATTTAAAAGCTTGATTAATTTTTTGTGTTAATACCATTGTTCATTGATAGTCTAATGAAATGATTTTAACTCTTAATTAAAACTTTTTTAATAACAGTCAATAAAATAATTGTTAGCGCAATTTTTTGTTAATAAAATAATTGTTATGAAGGCATTGGTAGCTTGCATCATTTGGTAATTCAATTGATTCATGTCTGTTGTACTAATAAAAAAAAAAGAAAATTCGGAATTCTAAAGTCACACTTTAAATAGATAAATAGAGAAGGTTCACACTTCATGATTACACAATAAGCATCAAATATGATTCTTTCAATGCACAATCTATGGTCCAAAATAATTACAACAATAATAACAATTCATAGTTTTTTTTATGCAAAGCTCACAAGGAATTCTATCATTAATTCATAACATGTTCTCAAGAATAAAAAAACTAAGTACCAGGCCCCTAGTCTAGTTATATTAGTTGAAGGAAAAATTGTCTTCAAAGCTGCTGGAACATTCCCAGAGAACTATGGAAGCACTAGAATAGATGGAAAACATTACAATTTATTAGCTACATTGTAAAACAATAATGAAACTATGTGGTTTGAAGATAAAACAATATTATTACAAATGTAAACAAAGTTCATCAATTGATGCACTTGTATGAATAATTCTTTGGGTTAATACAAAGTTAATATTGTACATACCTCCTCTATGTCTGCAGTTACGTCAATCGTAGTGCTTTTCCTTAAAGACAGAAACTTCTCTTGTGCCTGTATGACAAAATGGGCAGTAACACCAATTGCCAACATTAAGAATATACCAACTAGAATGTTATAAAGCATTGCTTTAAGACAGGGCAAATGTAGCCAAGAGTTCTAGACTATGACCCCTAAGCCACATTTACAGATTTGAGGAAAGAAAAAAGGTTCTATATTAATTAGATTCCTCACATTGAGTCTGTTCTCTCATACATATGCAGGGTCAACTATGTTATACCAGAAAATAAAGGAGTTTAAGCAATTCAGAACCATCAATGTGGCCCTAGACAATTATATTGCTCTCAAGAAAATGAAACCTAAACCCAATTCATAACCATCCAAAAACTAAATCATCAACACACAGGTTTAACCAGACGAATGAAAGATGTATTTGACAAGCAAAGTTAAGGGGAAGAAGAGAAGTAAGCTCACATTTCTTTTATCATATAGATAGTAGAAGAATTGATATAATGATGAGTACTCCTTAGAGGCTGAGGCTTCACTGTGTACCATAACAACAACTTCATAAACAGATAGGGGAAGAACAGGAAATTCACCATCCTTGAAAGGGAAATAAAAGATTAATGAGAATTATAACTAATTCTCAAGAGCGCATGCATGTGCAATTCAATCATTTTATATCGCTATTGTCCACATATATTGCAGCAATTTTAACCAATTTGCATAATATAAATACTGATTTCCCTTAAACTTTTACATCAGTAAAATAATAAAACATCAATTTTGTTAATCATAGATCTTAAAAAGACCAAGAACTCAGAAACATTTAAATTTCACCTCCCATAATTAATCTTACAAAATATTTATAATTGATTCATTAAGTAGAGAAGTACATGAATCAGAAAATCACATTCTGAACCTAAATATAGTTAGTGAAATCTTGCATTTAGTAAGGCAATTGTTAGTTCTTTATATCTAGCATGACTAGAAACTAAAGACCAAAGCTACTTTACAGTTAGCAAGTTAATTTCATTAATCCCTCACCAAAGGTAAGGTATTCTGGTGATAGCTGCCACTCTCCATCCACCGAGAACTTGATTTCATACCTTCACAATGTTAAATAGAAAGTTAAAAGAAGATGTAACACTAAAAGCAGTGCTCTAAGTCCACAGAATTTTACCTTTCAAGTCTAAGCACTAAGGTGGTTCAGAATTTGGTGAATGAACCAGGCCATCTGGTAGGATCCATATCACCAATTCCAGTTATTAGTCCTGTGTATCTGCAAGGAAGAAAAATTCAATTAAGTCGTTGATGGCATGGCACAGGAAGCCTTTCCTCCTTTAGGTTAGAAATCATATAAATTAAGAGTTGCAGGTCAGGTCACACCTTCGTTCTGCTGCATCTTCAGTTTCAAATCGCATTTTGAACCTCATCCCAACAAAAATAGAAATGATCAAGACTCTTGGAATTTATGCACTGGTATTATGAAACCTCATCCCAACAAAAAGGCCCGGCTAGACATCAATAAAAAATTTTAGTTTCAGATCACACAAAAAAAGAAACTCCCAAGCGTGACCAAGAAAACGTTTCACTGTTGGCACAAGAAAGAACAAATCTCATAGTTCTATTAGCTAGGCAAATTGCCATAAGAAACCAAAAATAAAAGAAGGAAGCACTGGTGCCTAACAACCTGATACAGAATGAGGGAGGATATATGTCAATATCCTGTGACATGGTATAAACTGATCGATATTGAGAGGATAAGCAATCCTATACTTCTGAACTCTAGCTTACCATAGTGTCATCCTTCAGATCGGTGGAGAAAGCAATAGGATACCAGAAATTCTTCAAGCGAGGGTGATATGGTTGAACCGGACCTGAGACATCCAAGCTTTTCCGAGGCAACTTCCTCTTTACAGTATCCAAAGATTGTATTGGCATACTAGAAGAAGGGGAAGCTACGATGGACTCTGTTGTGGTTTTATCTTCTAACAGCTTATCATTAACCAATTCCTCCATGTAAGCTAGTTTATCCAAAGCAGCAGAAACCCTTGCCTCAGATATATGTACCTGTTAAATCACTTGGATCAGAATCAAAATTGGCTATGACACCAGAGTTGGGACCTCCTGTGATTATTCCTTTGTCTATTATAAATAGAAATTATGGTAGAGTCTTACTCGGATTATTTTGTTGGAAAAAGAAAGGTAAGCATCTAATCAGTTGGATAGCAAAAAATCATTGGTATATTTATTTATCTTGTTGATGCATACATGTCCTAATAAAATTATAAGAATCACAGCATGTGTACAGTGTTGAATATGTGCATACAATATTAAAAAGACAATAGATAAAGAGGGAGAACAACGATTCATGAGAGTAACCAGAATGAGTTAGTAGAATGGTGCATTGGCTACAGTTGTATCACTGGAAACAATCGCGACAGCAAAAAGCTGGCTAAATCAGAAAACAAGCAATATAATTTGAAGAAAAAGAATGACTACCATGAAGCAAATTATGAATTAATGTGGCCCTCTTTTAGCCTCTTGTCAAATGAACGTAAATCTCCAAATATCTGCCAATTCTTAGATATATCTTCATATGTTAATGATAGATGCACTAATGAAAAGTTGTATCAATTCAATCATACTTACGCCAACATTAGTAACATATTGACAGACAGCGCATTTGATTGATGGAGCTCTATATGGATACATTAATGTTGTATGGCAATGTCTGCAATTGATGTGAGCAATCTGATTGGATGCTTTTTTCATGGTAATGAGATCCAAGAAAGAAAAAATTGAGTAAACAAGCTGGGGACCATGAAATTGATAGAGAAAGGAAGAAAAATGAACAAGAAAGATATAGATTAAACTAATAATAGCACTGCAAGGCAACTTCTGGAAATGCAATGGAAAAAAGTTGATTGAGGACCAAAGAAGAAAATACTGTATGGTTTGTACTCACTCCCCTAGCTTAGAAGAATATATAATCATGAAAAAAAAAATCCAAGTATCATAATCAACAAAGAGGGAACCGTTTATCTGGTTCTTGAAGCTTTAGAATTTTTATTAACTGCTAGGCTAAAATTCATTAAAAATAAAGAGAATGTTTCACTTCAAAAATTTCTAACAGAGCTGGAGTCAAATGATTAAGCTACTTTTTGTAAAGTAGCATATCAAAATCATCTAGCTATTGAAATAGCCTAAATTGTTGCAACAAAGATCTGATTAACAACCATAAACAGGCTAAAAGTACATGCTCCAACTCAAAAACAGAAGCCCACAGCCACACACAAACTGCACGTGCATGCTATAAGATGAAAATGAAAAAGTGTTCTTAATTTGATAAGAACAGCCATTATTCACATGGCACAAAAAGTTTTGAACCAGACCAAGATCTTTAACAAGTCAAAATAGCCCAGACAGCTACTAAAAGAAGATGACAATGACGAATACAGTATTACTGAAAGGCATCATGAGGAACGCATTGTGATACTTAAAAAAAAAATACAGAACAGGGAAGCACTAATTAGCAAACCAAACACACATCCTTTTTTTATTGAGAAAACTGAACAACATTCTTTAAACTTGTACACAGTGCAGAAAAAGTTGATGAAAAAAAGATTCAAACCACAAGCACTAAATTTTCCTCAAATACCAAAATTGATTTTCCATTCTTTTGTAATTGAAACAATTCTGCACTTCCAAACATTATAACCACAAATTCACATTACATGCAAAAACTCATTATATTGTACCTGATGCAAGGTTAATGGTGTGACAGCAAGAGCATCTGACACTTGTTGCTCCACGTGAATACATTAGCAACGTTCGACAACCTCCACGTTGGAATACAACACGACAACAATTGCATTTAAGCATATAAATGAATATCAAAACACCACTCCTTTACTATCGAAACACGACAACTTTTACTTTAACCCATTTTCATTAAATAAGTAGCCTTTTCTAAGCCTATTATCCACACTCCCTCCTATTACAATTCAAACCTAGTTTCTCCAATTTCACACAACCCTGCCCTGTTAATGAAAAATAACAGCCTTACAATACAAATCCTGAAGCATAGTTATACCTGTTCTTTGATTTGGTCAAGCTACCAAACTGCTCAACATGGACAAGCTTTGCATTAACAAAAACTTAATTTCTACTGTGGAGGCGTGAAATGCCTAGGAAACAAGCATTTGCATAAATGCCACCATATATCTCAACTCAAAACAAATAGAAAAACGCTGGAATCATTAGCCGAGAGTCTGAAAAGAAAGAATACTCACATGAATCGATCACAAAGCTCAGTCAAATCTCTTGTTGACAAATGTCATCCTTTCCTCAATCTATCCGATCCTTACAATCTGAATTGAAGAAAATGTTAGAATGCCAAACATCAAAATCAAAGACAGGGGTTCTTGAAAGAAATTGCACCTTGGATGGCTGAAAACATAGGGTATCTTGCTTCGATTGAATGCGGACAGTTGTTAGATCTGAATGAAGTCAGTGATCGGGAGCTGATGAAGAGATCTGAATGGGCAAACAAATTCTAAAAAAAAAAAGATCAGTGAAGAGGTAAAAAAGAGGGAATGAAAATTTGAAATTAAAAAAAAAAAGAAACAACAAAATGAGATCAACGATGATCATGAAGCTCTCTGAAGATTGGAAACAAAATTAAAAAAAATATAAAAAAACTTTGGAGAATCGGCTGATAAGGAAAAGAGAAGGTTTTGAAAATAAAAGGCTTTGAACAGTTAAAAACTTTAAGGGAAAAGTGCCGGTATTTTGTTTACTTTTACTTGCTTTTAATTTTGTGTCGGTAAAATTTAATTAATTAAAAGTAATAGCGGCATTTTGTATAACCCCCGAGAGAGAAATGTCGGTAAAAATCTCTTTTTTTTGTAGTGTCTCGAAGATACGTAACGATTTTTTTATTATATTTTTTGAAATAATAATTCAAATTTAACTTTTTGATCGAAGAATACATGCATTTATCATTTTTGAAGCCTTATTTTCTTCAGGTGAAAGTACTGAAATCAGCTAGATTATCTAATTCAAGATTGAAAGGGATAATTCAACTGAAAACAACTTTAAAAATGATCATGTCACTAAGCCTATTATTAATTGGTTCTCCAAGATACGTAAGGATTTTTTTTATTATTTATTCAGAACGACGATTCAAATTTAACTTTTTGATTGAAGAATACATGCATTTATCATTTTCGAATCATTATTCTCGAGTACATAATGATTCTTTGTTTTCTCCGGTAATGGTGCAAAGGGTTAAAAAACTGAGCAACAAGATTGCCGGCTTAAGTTGAAATTTGAATGTATTTTTTTTTTTCTTTGGCATAGTACGATCCATGATATCACCTTAATTTCCCTTCAAATTTTGATGAATGTTTTTTTTTTGGATAGAAAATTTTGATGAATGTTATTGGTTCATTGATCACTTTCATTTGGTTATTCAATCAATATTAATTTCACGATGCATGGTGTCAATGTTTATCATCGTCATCATTAGCTATCGCTCGATTTTGCAACGGTTCGAGCGGCATTGATGACGTATATCCACGTTGCTTTTTAATTTTTTTTGTTTGTATTTAATGAAGTGATCCATCTATATCATGCTGTTTTCGATCCATGCATCAATATTTGTGTAGAAGAGAAGGAACTTTAATTCGGATTTAGAGAAAATTTATTACTTTGTTATTAATAAAAATTAGTATAAGTGGTTAAGATTAGAATATTAAGTGCAATCAAATACTTTATCATTTTTTATTGATTGATAATTTATAAATTTCAAAAAACTTTGTAGGTAAAATTCAATAAATATGTAAATCCTTATAATAAATTGTTTATTTCCCTCGCTTTGAAAATGAACTAACGTTCTTTATTTTTTAACTTTTATTTTATAAAGGGTTGTTTTTAATTTAAATAAAATAAAAATAATATTTACACAATTGTTGGTTGATGAAGACAAACTTTCTCTCTGCCTGGCCGAGCACATTAGTCAAAGTTGATGACGTTCATTCGCAATCGTTCGTTTCTACCGCCTTAAAGCAAGTGATCGTTCGATAGATAGCCCGTTTGCTCGACTTTTGTAACTGCTGTAAGAGCCGCACAGCTAGAATTCACACGACATATGGCCCTTCTGTTCGATTTTCTTGGACTAAGTTTAAGTTTTCACACTATTGCTTGAAAAAACTAATTTGTTCTTAGAATCTTCAACCGGGAGATGAAAATGGAGCATCACATCATTGAATACGAAGATAAAAACTCTATTAATAATGGATTGATTAATTATCCATATGTATATTAACTTTAATTAGGAGAAGAGCAATAATTTTAAGCTGAATTTAATCGAATTTTCATTTTTTTATTAAATAAGTACTTTTAATTAATCTTAATTAGCAAAATTGAAATTGCTTTTTTAGTGAAATTTAAGTTAAATACAGGATAAGCTCAAGTGCTCGATGGCAATTGCAAGATCGTGAATTCTTTGTTTTTGTAGCCTATTTCACAATAGACAAAAAATTAATGAGTTAAGCCATTTACTTGAGGGTTTTTCTGTTCTATTTTTAAAAAATGAATTTGATGATCAGCTTTATTTTTATAAATGGATTTAAGTTTGAGAACCTTAGCTTTGCATGTCCAAGTTAGATTCTTGACTTTCTCCGACATAATTATGTTGAGAAAAATATCTCTCAAACCAAACACCAACAAAAAACAGAAAAAAATAAGAATAAACACAATAATTTTTAATGTTGTTCAGCCCAACTAAATTGGCCTATAACTAGCACTGTCAAAATGGGCCGGGCCAAAAAACCTTTTTGGTTAAATGGACCTAAAAATGCAAGCTCATATCCGGTCCTAAGGGCTAAAGGGCTTAAATAGGCCAGCCCATATAAGAAATTAAAAAAATTAAATTTTATATTAAAATCCCATTTTTAATAAATAAACAAAGTAAAATTTGAAATAAATATTAAACAAACATAAAATAAATTCACATCAAATCCATCAAGTCTTCAACATCATTTGAACATTACATATTAATAGTTTAACAAGCATAATATAAATTGTTTTAACAAACCTAAATACTAAAAAACATGTCTCAACAATATTAAAAATAAAAAATATGATAAATAGATCCATGTCCATCCATCTTCTCCATAATGTCAATCACATTCAATCAATTCTTTTTCAACTTTGCCATTTACAAATATAAATAAAGAAAATATAGAACTCACAAGAATTAAACTTATGAATTGCTTAAAAATTGTCAACTAATTAAAACATTACTTTCAAAACCAAGAATCCAATTTCGAATACAAATGAAAATTTTCACATTCTCATGATTTAAAGAACTTCAATACTTATTTAAAACACAAGAACTAATACTAAAAAAACTCTCTGATGCTATTGTTGTTATTGGAATGCTTAAGATATCACAAGCTATACTTGCAAGCTTTGAAAATTTTGGCTTATGATCTTTTTACCATTGCAGCACATTTAAATTTTCAATCATGCAACCCATAATCTTTAGCTCTTCCAAATAAAGATTTAATTGAGATTTTAGTTCTTCCACTTGAATAGTTTTAAATCTTTTGAAAGCCTATATCCTTAGACATTTTGAAATAAATTAATTGTCATTACAAAAGAGAATTTAAAATAAAGTATATACTTAAAAAACAAAAATGAACTTACATCACTTAAAGCAAATATACTCTTCCCCTTCCAACTAGCATGTGTAAGAGGTTGTAAGTCGTTAGGTTGGTTTGAAGTAAATTAGTAATACTAAATAATATTAATTTTATATATTTTACTTTGATTAAATGTTAAACATATAAATAATTAAAATAAAAATAAAATTTTAATATAATTAAAAATATTAAAAAATTAAATGGGCCGACCCATTTAAGCCCGGGCCAAAAAGCTCTCTTTTCTTAAATGGGCTACAAAAATGAAATCCAATCCCTGAATAAATGGGCTAGACCGAGCCAGCTCAACGAGCCTTGGCCCATTTTGATAGTGCTACCTATAACCACCCAATCAAACTAATAATCAATCAAACAATTACAACTATGCAATTTTTAGAAGAGAAAAATTGCAAATTCCTTGCAAACCCAAAGCCCAACTACGTAAAGAGCCCAACTACACCCTTTTATAATAGCCCAAACTTTATAACTCTCTAGAATATTTTACAAATCAAGCCTGACACATTATTTATAAGGGAAAAGCCATTATAACTTCTCTTATACTTTAGATATGAGATTCAAGGCAAACCCTAACAAATCCTCCCTTGACTTAAATCCCCAAGCTCCCCAAACTGCTCAACAACATCTGAAAAACTAACATGTCTCTGAATCTTCTTACTCTTGGAAACAACTCTATCCTTCGCATCAACAAGCTAATATAATTGTTTCTCATTCCTCTTTCCTTGCAAAACTAAATCACCATTTTTGTGTACTTTGCAACAATCATTATTACCAACATATGTGTACCCACGTAAAGCTAACTCATCCAAAGAAATCAAATTGTACTTAAAACTGGGCACATACCTCACATTACAAAGAGTCTTGACACCACCATCATGAAGCTTGAGTTGAACACTCCTAATACCTTCAATCTTCACTCGATTACCATTCCCAATCGCAATATTGCCTAAACTTTCAACCTCTTTCAATTCATCAAATCGATCTTTATCATTGCAAATATGCATCGATGTAGCTGAATCCAAAACCCAACCTTTCTCATAAGTATGAGACCCATCTAAACAAGTTGCTAATACATCATCATCTGAATCAGTCAGAGCAACACATGTCTCATTCTTCTTTTCATCATCACTCTTTTGCTGGGCCTTCTTGAATGTAGCCATATCCTCCCTTAATGTCTTGCAGCATGTTTGGATATGACCTTTCTCTCCACAATAATAACATTCCACCTCACTATAATCTCTGAATCTTGATCTTGATCTCCCTCTTGATCTACCATGTCTCTCATTAGTCTTTCCTCAAGTAGAACCTTCCACAGCAGCTAGTACACCTCCCACAGCTGAAGAATCTTCTTTGCCCATAAATCTTTCATTCTCACGTAACGCAACAATCACATGATCCAATGTTTAAGTAGTTTTACCTACCAATAAAGTTTGAACTAAAGGTCTATAGGACTTAGGCAAAAATGACAACAGCAGCAATGCCTTCTCTTCTTCTTTCAACACTTTGGAATCAATAGCTAATCAATGTGAAACTAGTCTATTAAATTCATTTAAGTGATCATGGAGACTCGTACCTTCATCCATCTTTAGAGAATATAAATCCATCTTCAAACATAATTTATTTGTCAACGATTTTGATGCATAGATGTCTCCCAGCTTCTTCTACAATCCGGTTGGTGTCGTCTCATTCAATACATTATACTTAATCTCTGGAGCAAGCGCCAATCTAATTGTGCTCACAGCCCTCTTTTGAGTTCCAACCCAATCATTATCAAACATCTCATCTGGCTTATTTTCTTCTAATGCCAAATCTAGACCTTGTTGCACTAGAAGATCTTGAATCGTACTTTGCCATAACATAAAATTACTTTTACCATCAAATAAAGGAATCTCAAACTTAGGCAAACCTCCAGACATAGCTTTAGTCATAGTTTTCTTCCTCTCGCAGGATCATGAACCTTCAGCTCTTGGTACCACTTGTTAGAAAAAATATCCCTCAAACCAAACACCCACAAAAACGGAAGAAAGCAAAAATAAACACAATAATTTTTAATGCGGTTTGGCCTAACCAAATTGGCCTATAACCACCCAATCAAACTAATAATCAATCAAACAATTACAACTATGCAATTTTTAGAAGAGAGAAATTGCAAACTCCTTACAAACTCAAAGCCCAACTACCCAAAGAGCCCAACTACACTCTTTTATAATAGCCCAAACTTTATAACTCTCTGGGATATTTTATAAATCAAGCTTGACAGATTATTTATAAGGGAAAAACCCTTATAACTTCTTATATACTTTCGATGTAGGATTCAAGGCAAACCCCAACAAATTATAATTAACTTTGACACAACTCAAAAGTAAGGAGTATTTTTTTTCAATTTTCTTAAATTCATAAGAGTTATGCTAAAATAATTAATGGGATGTTGAAATTCGTCAATAGTAATTAGCTTTTTACTTCTTACTATGGACTTTTTTTCATGAACATGTGAAAAGAAATTAAAGTGAAGATAACATTATTATAAAAATGGACATTTTTTTTTCTTTTTCCCTTTTGTTGACACTTTGCTCCTATTTTTTTTTTTTACATCCAATAATTTCAGCTATAAAATGAATCCTATCTATCTATATATAAATATATATATATATATATATATATATATATATATAGCATAAATATTAAAAACAATAATCCTAGTTTGTAAAGGTAAAATAAATTCAGTAAATTATTTAACTTTTTTCATAAAAAGTATCATTTTAAATTTCGTTCAGTCAGTGATTTTAGTACCTTGAAAATTCACTCTCATTACTCCAAAACCACATTTTTAGGGTCAAAAAGGCATTGACATAGGAAATACCATTGTTAATTTTGCTCCAAAGAGTACGATTCCTTAAGAATTAATGAATCCCCATTGCTACTTGAACCATTCATCGAAATTGACTCTTAAAATCTTACTTGACATATGTAGTCATTGCATGCGCAGTGAAAACAAAAAGAATCTATTAGTTTGAGTAGTATAGTCAGAATTTGGCCATGTCCCTTTATTTTTACATTCAAACTTTCAAAGTAATTTAATCTCCTCCTTATATAAGCTTAATTTAGCCATTACTTTATATATATATATATATATATATAATATATATATATATTTATATAGAAGGAGGCTAGCTTCGGTGCAAGATCTAAGATCTAAATGACATGTTATGCATGAAATTGTGGATGGTTATAGTCGAATATTTTCAACCTTGAAATAATTAATGTTTAATTATTTGTATATATATATATATATATATATATATAACTTTATTTTATACTTTTTATTAGTTTCAAATTAATAATTTTTGAAGTTTTTAAGTAAATATAGAATTAAGGTAAAAATACCAATATTGAAAAAGAAATTGATAATGACCCAAGCCTGAGTGCATGAGCATGACTTATTTTTAGCAAACGTATGTAAGAACAAAAACACACATTCAAGATCTTTAAAACTAGATATCTTATGCTTTTTCGTAATATAAAATTATATGCATACCTTCATCCGCTGTAGGCATTAGTGAAGAAGAAGAAGAAGCCATCGTTGCAGTCTCTATAGCAATAAACAAATTTCTCTCTCTTACTCTATTTTCTTTTGTTTACAGTGTGATGGAAAATATTGTATGTTATGAGAGAGAGAGAGAGAGAGAGGACTTGTTTTATTTTAATTAAATAACTACTATTTCCAATCATGTCCATCATGTGATTGGATGTGGTTCTTAAAATTAAGGGATAGTGGCCTATTAAATAACTTCCCTTAGATATTAAGAAGAGCCATATAGATAAACATGGGTTTGTCTTACATTCTTCCACTTGGCTTGATTAAAATCTTTATAATGGAAGTTAATATATTATCTCCCATCATAATACCATAATATAAAAATTGTTTAGTGTGAGTTATGGTGGTCATGTTCTAATTTGTAAAACACTCCCTTCCATATACCACAACACCTACAATTTATTATATTAGGTCCTTACATTATCATTATACTATAATTTCATTATAGTCCAAAATAATGATTTGTTAAGTCTTTTCCTGTCAATATCAAACAATAATGTATACATAGCATCATAGAACAAAAAAATATAATAGTGTCAGAAACATATCATTGAGCTCAAAGTGTCACTATAAAACATCATTTCAATCAAGATCCATCCTAAGAATATGTTCCTTAAATAACTTGGGTTGTAAACCCTTCATTAATGGGTCAACAATCGTGACGTCAATAATAATATGTTAAATGGACCCTGTGTGTTTCTGAACCTCTTCCCTAATGGCAGAATACTTCAATTCCATATACTTGGCACCTTTAGAGTATTTATCGTTCTTGGAGAAGAATACTGCTGCGAAGTTATCACAATAAATTTTCAACGGCTTGGTAATGGTGTCAACAACCCCAAGTTTTGAAATAAATTTTCGCATCCATAATGCATAAATTGTAGCTTCAAAGCAAGCTATAAATTCTGCTTCTATTATGGATGACACAGTGATAGTCTGTTTTGCACTTTTCCATGAAATTACTCCTTCAGCTAAAAGAAACAGATAACCAAAAGTAGATTTCCTGCTGTCAAGACATCCGACAAAATCTAAATTCATATATTTGACTACCTTTAGTTGATCGGATCTCTTATATGTGAGCATGTAATTTTTTATTCCTTATAGGTACCTCAAAACTTTCTTTGTAGCCTTCCAGTGATCAATTCCAAAATTACTTTGATACCTACCTAACATTCCGACCGCAAAACTTATATTTGGTCTACTACAAGTCTGCAGATATATTAAGCTTTCAACAACAGAGTCATAAGGCATTGATTTCATTTCCTTTCATTCTAATTCATTCTTTGGACATTACATAAGACTAAATTTATCACCATTCTGAATGGGAACAACCTTGGGTGAACAGTTACTCATATTAAACTTTCGAGAATTTTGTTGATATATGCTTTTTGAGATAGGCCTATTACTCCTTTTGGCCTTTTCCGGAATATTTCTATTCCAATCACATAAAAAGCCTCTCTATATCTTTCATTTCAAAATTCTCAGAGAGAAAATCTTTAGTTTCACGCAGTTACTTAAATCATTTGCCGCAAGCAAAATATCATCAACATATAAGACTAAAAATATAAACTTACTCCCACTAATCTTTTAATATATATAAAAATTTAGAATATTTTCTTAAAACCAAAAGACGTAATAATGGTATTGAACTTAATGTACCATTGTTTGGAAGTTGTTTTAGTCCATATATTGGCTTTTTAAGTTTACACACTATTTGACCTTTACTTCTGTTGGCTCTATAGGCTATACCGAGGGGGGGTGAATCGGTTCTTAGCTAACCTTATGCCCATTTCTTCTAAATTCTCTAGCTTATTTGAGTGTTTTCTAAGTTCTCTAAGCTAGGCAATTATACAATATAAATTCAATACAATAAACACAAATATAATTGCAAATAAGTAAAGAGAGTAAGGATAGAGAAATGTACGCAAGCGATTTATAGAGGTTCGGCTTTTTGCAGGCTCAAGAGAAACCACTCTTTTTTTCTAGGATCAAGAGAAACCTCTATATTTTTCTAAGGCTAAAGAGAAACCTCCCTCTTTTTTCTAAGGCTAAAGAGAAGCCTCCCCTTTTACAAGGAATGATTTGGTTTACAAGAGATGTAATCAAAGAAGACCTCTAAGTAGGTAAATGATTACAGAAATTAGGCACAAAGAAAAGCCTATACAATATTTGTGCTAAGCTATACAAGAGATATGTGAATGATGGAAGATGAAGACTTTGTAGCTCTTGATTTGTTGTTGAGGCTTGAGGATTTGAGGAATAATGAGTATTGAAGTTGTTGAGTGGTTCTTCTTCCTTCCTTTAGCTTATAAGCCTCTATTTATAGTCCCTTGGATGGTTTGTGGACGTTGGTTAGAGCCAAAACAGAAACTAGTCGTTGTATCTCATAGAAACTAGCCGTTGGAGGCTTTCTGACATAAAGGGATCGATCCTTTTGCAAAAGGGATCGATCCCATGCTTCATTCTAGGCCTCCGAGGCATTCTGCCATAAAGGGATCGATCCCTTCCCTTAGGGGATCGATCCCCTGCTTCCAGAATGTGATTTCCTGCACTTTTTGAGTTAGAAATGATGTGACCTTTGATCCTAATCTAACCCAAAACATTTTGACATTTTTGTGGGAGTTTTTCTTGACTTTCTCTAATGAAAACATGGTCCAAAAATTCATCAAGTAAATTTCTAAAATATTCAAAACATTTTATAAAGCATTAAGACCAATAAGAATATGTAATTAAATCATGGTCTTAATGTTTGATATGATCACTTGAAAATGAATTGAGAAAATCATGTGTGATAAGGAAATTTACAATATGAATTAAAACATTAAAGCTTACTTAAGTTTTTGTCATTTCAAAATACATATGGCAATTTAAAGCTAACAATCTCCCCCTTTTTGATATGACAAAACTTAATGTAAATTTGCTTTGAAAATTTTTTGATAAAAACTCCCCCTCAAATAAAGCAGGATTTTATAAAGCTCTCCCTTAATATAAGCATGGGTTTTCAAAAAGAATTCTCAAACTAATTCTCCCCCATTATCTCTCCCCTTAATACCTTAATATCTCTCCCCCTTTTTGTCATAGCAAAAAGAAGAAAAAATAAAAAGTATGCTCTCCCTAAAATTATGGCTATGTGAGAACAAATAAATATGCTCCATCCAATAAGAATCATATTAGTACATGGGACTAATAGCACAAATAAATAAGTCAATATTCACAAAGAGTATGAAATATTCAGGCAAAGAATATGACTTATGATCCTATACCAATTGTTTATAAATAATTTCGCAACAAGTTTCCAATTGGTAAGAAATTAAACAAGCACTTAAGTATATCAATTGTTCTCTAAGGTCCAACTAAGATGCATGTCTATACATCATGATTATGAGCTGAAATTAGATGACATATCATATGCAAGAGCTCATAAATTATTTTCAAGAAATATTGTGCATAGAATTAAGACAATATAGCAATTAACTACAAATTCTAGAACACAAGAGTTTCATGTAAAAGTGTCCTAAATGGATTCTTCTCTATCTGTCATTTCAAACTAATGAGCACAAGAAGAATTGTCAATTTAAAGCTCTTACCAATTGTCAATTTAGTTTTGGCTTACCAATTGTTGAAAATATGGTTGCCAATGATACCAATTGTTATTTCAATCTAAATACCAATTGTTACTAATGGTTGACTTAGATATTTTGCATGAATCCAATATTTATGTGTAGTGTGTTCATGTCAAGAAAATAATCATTCTAAATATGCAAGAACACAATCACACATCATCAAATATGCATATGGATTAATTAAACATTAGCACTCTATCATAAAGTATTAATCCATATTTATATTCACAAAATTATACCATATGGAAGATTCAAAACAATCAAGGTATTCAAGCAAACACATTTTCTTCCATGGTTTTAAGCACAAAAATCCTATGCTCATTTTCCAATTCAAGTCTTTAACCAATTATGAGCAAGGAAAGATTCAAAATTACCATTTTAATCAATTAATAGCCATATCCCTAGTTGTTATCATCATTTAACGTTCTAGAAGGTATATGCTATTTTAACTAAAATAGCTTTACCTACGTGAATCAATATTATCAAGCTAAAATGTATTTTATCATTAAGATTTTCTATCTATGAGTGAAGTCAAGTACAATTTCATGAAAAACTAATACTTTCATCTCATAGACATGGTCATTGATTCAACTTAAGTAAATATGCAAGTTCTACATCAAAAAAATCAAGATTCAATGCATGAATATCAATCAAAGTGCATTTTTTCAAGTTTGCATTTATCTTTGAGTGTTGATGTTGTCATTAAAGCTCAAGTTCTTTAATAATTTGGCCATAAGAGAAGTTTAAGTTCATGGATGACAAATTTTCATGCACTTGAACATTTTAGATCCATTTACCATCACAAATTATAGGCCAATGACAATTATGACTTTATACCAATTGTTGAATTTATATTTGAAATCAATCCTTAAGGTCAAGTTTTAATCATTTTATCATTAAAGTATATGACCTTAACTATTCATCTTCCACTAGATGTATAATTATCATGAAGACTAGTGTGAAATAGATGAGTCAAGCTAAGAGACATAATCCTATAAGCATGCTTGACTAAGATGAACATAATATATGATCAATAGTCATTATGCACAAGTTCATCAAATTATCAAATATATACACAAATCATTGAAATAAATCTCAAAATTATGTTTTAGCATTCATTGAAAATATATTTCTAGATTATTTCAAGATTTATGCAATTCATGACCATCTTCAATGAGAAAACTGATTTTGCACTTGTGAGCTTAATGAAAAATGATATTGATTATTGAAAGTGATACCAATTGTTGGAAATAATACAAATTGATGGAGTTGAGGCATGATATTAATGAAAAATGAATTTTCATATTGTAAAGATCATCAAAAAGAAGTTAAAATAATGAATTTTAAGTTGAGAAGAAAGAAGAGATCAAGAAAGTGAAAAATCCTTCTCAAATTCGGTTGAAAAAGTGCAGAAAAGCCATTTTGGCTTGGGGGGTCGATCCCAAGAGGAGGGGGATCGATCCCTTAGTTCCAGAATCACATATTCTGCATTCTGTTCAAGGGGGATCGATCCTGCTTGTTGAGGGATCGATCCCTCATCCTGTTTTTGCAAATTTTTTTATAGAAAATCCAACCTTTGAGGTGCCAAAACTTCGTTTTTGAGTATTTTAAGTCCAAGTAAAGGTTTAAACATTTGTAAAACATGATTTTGGACTTGTATGAATGAAAAATATGAATGAAAAACCATTTTACAAAAGATTTTGCAATTTTGGAAGAATTTTTACAATAAAATGCATTTTTGGCCTCAAAAGAGGTCATTTTGAGAGTTATGCATATTTTGACAAAACTAAAGCATTGGAAACCACAAATATGTCAAAACAAAGTTGTTCACATAGGTTTTAAGCACATATATCATTAAAACATACATATTGTGAACAACATGCCATGATTTCCAACATACAAGTTCTTCATTACTGCGTATGACATGGCATTTTGCATAAATAACATATTTGGTAATTTGAGGCTAGTAAATACATTATCAACACAAAGAAAACTTGCTCAAAATGCAGAAATCCAATAATCAATTCAAAATCATAAATCATGCCTTTCATTTATTCAACTCATAAAGCATCAAAGAATTTAATCAAATAAGATTTTTAAGGAGTAAGGAATTAAGCTTACAATCATTACTGCTTATGACATGGCATTTTGCATAAATAACATATTTGGTAATTTGAGGCAAGTAAATACATTATCAACACAAAGAAAACTTGCTCAAAATGCAGAAATCCAATAATCAATTCAAAATCATAAATCATGCCTTTCATTTATTCAACTCATAAAGCATCAAAGAATTTAATCAAATAAGATTTTTAAGGAGTAAGGAATTAAGCTTACAATACTCCTTTGCTAGAAAATGCTTTGCCTTGAATTGTTGAATCCACCTTAGGCCTTTTCTTTGAAGAATTGTTGTGATCTTTGCCAAGGATGGATATCCAAGATCTTCCTCATTTTTATTGGCACAAGCAATCTCCATGGGGGGTGTATAGAGCATTTGAACTCTATTGCTTCTTTGTATTCTCATGCTCTAACACTCCTACAACAAACAAATTCAAACATACTTTGGTATCCAAATTTTCTTGGGTCCATGAGAGTTAGTGCAAACAATTTTTGATCCTTTGGGGATCTATTTCAAACTCAAATCATCATTATTTATTGCATGCTTTGGCACCCACATTTTTCTAACCACTCTTCCTCTAAATATGGTTTTTCTATTTGTGCATGCTTGTGAGGAGTGACCTATCCTATTGCAAAGTGAGCATGTGAGAGATGTATCATGCATAGAATTTTTGCTTACTAAGAAATTCCTAAGATGAGTTTCTTTTTGTTTAGCATTATAGCCTAACCCATCTTTGTCAAAGAAAGCTCTTTAGGTCTCTAATATAAGATCTAGCTTTTGTTGACCCATATAAAACCTAGTAAATTAGTTATGCAAATTTGTATTCTTTTCATTCAACTCACTTATCTCTAAGTTAGCCTCTTCTAATTTCTTTTCAAATTCTAGCTTAGCATTTGTCAAGGCTTCATTTTCTATTTTCGATTTAGCAATGATTTTCTTATATTTGAAATTCATGCATTGAAATTCATTTGCTAAATCATCAAAGGCATTTTGTAGTTCACTAAAGGTATAATCATTATTTTCACTAGAACTACAACTAGCCTCATCATCACTAATGGCCATAAAGCATGAGTAGGTTACTTCTTCATCTACATTTTCCTCATCGGAGCTATCACTATCGCTCCATGCAGCTACAAATGCTTTCTTCTTAGGTTTCCTATCTTTTTCCTTCCTAAGTAAGGGGTAATCTAACTTAGTATGACCCGGTTCATTGCACTCATAACACACTAAGGGGTCTTTTTCTCTCCTACTTGACTCTCCTCTCATTACCCCTCTTCTTTTATGTCTCCTGTCATTCTCACTCTCTTTCATTCTCATGAACCTATTAAAACTTTCGGCAAACATTGCCATTTCCTTTTCTTCCTCATTCCCACTCTCATCACTATCATCTTCAATGACCTCATGAGTGGAAGATTTAAGTGCTACCCCTACTTTCTTTGAAGGCTCTTCATTTCTTTTTAATTTCATTTCTTTTTAATTTCATTTCATATGTAAGTAGGGAGCCCATAAGTTCATCTAGATACAAGGTGTTAGGATCCTTAGATTCTTCTATAGCAATCACCTTTGCCTCCCAAGATTTTGGCAAGCTATTCAAGATTTTCTTAACCATTTCTAGATTGGAATAGCTCTTGCCTAATGCATTAAGTCCATTAATTATGTTATTAAACCTAGTGTACATTTCACTCATGGACTCATTTTCTTTCATCCTAAAAAGCTTATAATCAGGTGTGAGCATACCTACTTTAGTTTCTTTCACTTGATTTGTCCCTTCATGTGTGATGGCTAATTTGCCCCATATTTGCTTAGCATTCTCACATAAGGAGACTCTATTATATTCATTGGGACCTAATGCACAAAAGAGAGTGTGCATAGCCTTGACATTCAATTGTGCCACTCTCATGTCATTTGTGTCCCACTCATCCTCACTCTTAGGGACATCTTTTCCATCTACTTTCTTCATTAGGACTTTAGGACCATTAACTATCACTCTCCATACTTCATAATCATTTGATTGGACAAACAACATCATTTTTGTTTTCCAATAAGAGTAATTCTCTCCATTGAAGAGTAGAGGTCTAACTAATGATTGTCCCTTTTCTCATAGGGCTGTGCCTACATTCAAGTGAGCCATTTATGATCGTTTTGTTCGATAGAGGTTAGTCTAAATCAATCTCGAGCCCAAACTTTGATACCAATTGTTGGCTCTATAGGCTATACCGAGAGAGGGGGTGAATCGGTTCTTAGCTAACATTATGCCCATTTATCAATTCTTCTAAATTCTCTAACTTATTTGACTGTTTTCTAAGTTCTCTAAGCTAGGCAATTATATAATATAAATTCAATACAATAAACACAAATATAATTACAAATAAGTAAAGAGAGTAAGGATAGAGAAATGTACGCAAGCGATTTATAGATGTTCGGAACCCTTGCTTACGTCCTCTACTTTGAGACGCTCCCAAGGATTTTTCCCAAATTCACTATACTTGAATTTGTGTTACACTCCCTCTTTTTGCAGGCTCAAGAGAAACCTCTCTCTTTTTCTAGGATCAAGAGAAACCTCCCTATTTTTCTAAGGCTAAATAGAAACCTCCCCTTTTACAAGGAATAATTTGGTTTACAAGAGATGTAATCAAAGAAGACCTCTAAGTAGGTAAATGGTTACAGAAATTAGGCACAAAGAAAAGCCTATACAATATTTGTGCTAAGCTATACAAGAGATATGTGAATGATGGAAGATGAAGACTTTGTAGCTCTTGATTTGTTGTTGAGGCTTGAGGATTTGAGGAATAATGAGTATTGAAGTTGCTGAGTGGTTCCTCTTCCTTCCTTTAGCTTCTAAGCCTCTATTTATATTCCCTTGGATGGTTTTTGGACGTTGGTTGGAGCCAAAACAGAAACTAGTCGTTGTATCTCATAGAAACTAGCCGTTGGAGGCTTTCTGACATAAAGGGATCGATCCTTTTGCAAGAGGGATCGATCCCATGCTTCATTCTAGGCCTCCAAGGCATTTTTCCATAAAGGGATCGATCCCTTCCCTTAGAGGATCGATCCCATGCTTCCAGAATGTGATTTCCTGCACTTTTTGAGTTAGAAATGATGTGGCCTTTGATTCTAATCTAACTCAAAACATTTTGACATTTTTGTGGGAGTTTTTCTTAACTTTCTCTAATGAAAACATGGTCCAAAAATTCATCAAGTAAATTTCTAAAATATTCAAAACATTTTATAAAGCATTAAGACCAATAAGAATATGTAATTAAATCATGGTCTTAATGTTTGATATGATCACTTGAAAATGAATTGAGAAAATCATGTGTGATAAGGCAAATTTACAATATGAATTAAAACATTAAAGCTTACTTAAGTTTTTGTCATTTCAAAATACATATAGCAATTTAAAGCTAACAACTTCTTATGGAAAAACCTTCTAGTTGATCCATATAAACTTCCTCCTCTAGATCTCCATTCAAAAAGGCAATTTTCACATTCATTTAGTGTAACTCTAGATCACATTGAGCCACCAATGTCATAATTATTCTTAATGAATCATTCTTAGATACAGGAGAGAACATCTATGTATAATCAATGCCATCTTTTTTAGTACAACACTTGGAAACAAGTCTGGCTTTATAATGTTCCACCTTGCCTTTTGAGTCCCGTTTGGTCTTGAAGACCCACTTACAACTGACTCTTTTACATCCTTCAGGCAATTGAATGAGATCCCAAACTTTATTCTGCTCCATAGATTTTAGCTCTTCCTTCATGGCATCAATCCATTTAGCAGATTTTGAACTTTTTATGGCTTGTGAAAAAGTAACTAGATTTTTATCAATTGCAAGATCAAAGTTTGATTCTTGTAAATAAATCACATAATCTTCGAGAATAGCCGATCTCTTTTCCCTTTGAGATCTTCTTAAGTTATTCCTTTTAATTCATTTGTATTCGATGTTTCTTAATTAGGTCGAATATCAGATCCTTGATCATTATAGGGTCCAACATCAGACTATGGAGGTGTTTCATCATTCAAATGTTGATCAACATTGTTGTCTCCTTCCACAAATGTTGGATCAAAATTAATGTCAATTGTGGATTTTGGATAACATTTACCCTTATCTTGTTTATTTCCTTAACTTGACGTTCTACACTACCATTGATTTCAGCATTCTTAAGGAATTTGGCATTACCAGTTTCAATTATTCTCGGACTATGGGTTAGACAATAGAATATATATCCTTTGGATTTCTCAGGATAACCAATAAAGTATCCACTTACAGTTCAGATTCTAACTTTTTCTCTTGTGGATTATACACTCTTGCTTCCACTAGGCAACTGCAAATATGCAAGTGCCTTAAACTTGGTTTTTTTCTTATCCACAGTTAAAAAGTGTCTTTTAAACCGCTTTGATTGAAACTCTATTCAATAAACAAGCTGCAGTTTTTGCATCCACAAGGATTTAGGTAAGGAAGAGTAACTCATCATACTCCTAACCATGTCCATTAAGGTCCGATTTCGTTTTTCTGCTACACCATTTTGTTGAGGTGCACCTGGCATAGTATTCTGTGCACGTATACCACTTTTTTCGAGGACTTTAGCAAATGGACCAAGACAATGTCTTGATTCATCAAATTTCTCATAGTATTCACCACATCTATTAGATCTTATAATTTTCATTTTTCTATCTAATTGTCTCTCAACCTCATTTAGAAGTATTTCTAGAACATCTATAGATTGAGATTTTTCCTTAAGTAGATAGATATATCCATAACGTGAATAATCATCAAAGAAAGTAATGAAACACCTTTCTCCATTAAAGGAAGGAATATCGAAAGGTCCACATATATTAGTGTGTATTATTTCAAGAAGTTGTGTGCTTTTTGTGGCTCCTTTCTTGGTATGTTTGGTTTGCTTTCCCTTTATGCAATGCAAGCAAGTTCCAAGATTGGTAAAATCCAGATTTTGTAAAATGCCATTCTTTACCAATCTTTCTATTCTTTCTTTGGATATATGACCCAAACGTTTATACCACAAATAAGTAGAATTTTCATTATCCTAAGTTTTGAACCAACACTATTATGTGTGACATGCAAAGATTCAGCAAAAACATTATCAAATTTTATTCTATAAACCAAGACCAATCTGTAAGTCCCTATGCCTTTAACAAGAGCCTTTATGTGATTCCCCATAAACAAAAAATCATTTCTTTGATTTGTGGTTTAGATTGTAAGGAATCCCTGCATGTATTGGTAACATGAGTTGTATCACTAGAATCAAGCCACCAAGTATTGTGAGGAACTTCACTTAAATTTGATTCAAACATACAAAAGTATTGAAAATACCTTTCTTTTCAAACCAAGCTTTTCGTTTATGATAGTCTTTCTAATAGTGCCTAGCTTTCTTGCAAAGTTTGCACTATTCTGTCATTTGTTCCTTCTTTTCAGTCTAAAAATCATTAGCAGACCATTTCTTCTTCTTAAACTTCTTGGCTTTGAATCTTTTCACAGCTCCCTTTCCTAGTAGGTTAGCAGAGTGACTTTTTTGAGTCTTGACTTTTGCTTTCTCTTGTACAAGTCTACTGGCCAATTCATTAACATTTCACTTATCCTTTATAGTTTTGTAGGTAATTTGAGAATGCCCATTTTCAGGAGGCAAGGAGTTTAGAACAAACTGAACTAAAAAGGAGTCCTCTACTGCTAAACCCAAAGTCTTAAGCCTTGGAATAATGTTTGTTATCTCGAAGATATGTTGTTGCATGCTTATTAACCCATTATACTTCATGGTCGTAAGCTCAGCCATCTCGTCCACAGAATGGAACCTTTCTTTCACAAATTTATATATTCCTTAGCATTCTCAGTTTGTGGAATCATAGTCTTAATGTTGTTACCAATTGTCATTCGCAGAAACTTTAAGCATAATCCGTTGCTTCTTTCCTATGTAGCATAATGTGACTTCTCTGCCTCACTGCTTGTATCCTTGATAGCAGCAGGTTTTTCATGAATGAGAGCTAAGTCAAGGTCCAAAACCCTAAGTGAAAATCAACTTGCTCTCGCCATTATAAGAAGTTCATGCCATTAAACACAACAACAGATGACGCATGCGAATTAATTGCAATAACTGCAAAACATAAGAAATGAAGCTTACATTTAATTATAGTGAATTTAGTAAAACAAACAATAAGATATATAATAGTTCTCCTTTGGATAGATACTACAATATACATGCATTAATAAACATAACATAAATATAAAGTAAATTACCTCTGGGTAAATTTTACAATATATTTTTCTTTAAATGAGTTAAATGTATACACTTTGCTGGATAAATAAATATTTAAAAATTGAGCATGTCTTTTATCTTTGGATAATAACATATTTAACCAAAATATTAATTTACTTCCCATAATATCATTAATTTAATGAATAATAATTTACCTTTGGGTAAATTTCTTAAGTTCTAGTAATAAATGAAAACTTAATTTTTAACTCATTATTTTTAGATCAAAACTTTAGGGTCTAATTAAATATTAATATATTTTTTATACACATTAAACTTGAATTTTCTAGTAAATACTTAAATATACAAAATCATATACATTATCAAAAATTTAATATAGCAGCGAAACAAATATGGATAATCATAAAATATTTATTGACAATCACTCATTATACTAAATCATACAAAATAAATTATTACTCAACAAATTAATTTTCATACAAAATTGTGAAAATTGAATAAACATATTCATCATTTTCAATAATCATCATTATCTTATCATTAATCAACATCATCATCAATTCATCATCATGATTAAACAATCATTGCATAAATATAATATATATTTATATAAAACGTGTGAAGGCTTTTAGTTTCCTTCAGTGTGTTGTTTGAATAAAACCAAACATTACAATATATATTATCGACAAGTTTTGTTTCTCTTACAGGAGTTCATCATCATATAATTGATAATCATCACTATTAATTCATCACCATCATCAATCACAATTGGCAAATATATAAATTGCTTCAAACAGTGGCAAATATATATAACATATATTTATACAAAACTTTTACGGTTGACGGTTAAATATATTTATATTTGAAGTAGTAAATCATTATATATATTATGCCAAAACGTGATCCCAATTAATGGGAATTGCATCCAACAGTAAACAAAATTTCTTTTATGTTAATTCCATGTCCATGTTCTTGACATAATTAACCCACATAATTAATTGGGATAATTATCTAATTATTATCTCATCCAATAGGCAAGCAAATAAATAGTAGTTTATTATCATTAAATTGTGCCTTTAAAAATTGAACAGAAAATTATGCATACTCTTAAGGGTTTTTTTTTTTAATTCTTAATTTTCAAAGAAATCAAAAAGAGGACAGAAATCTTTCACATAATATATCTAGTTTAGAACAACTAGGCTCGAATACCACATGTAACTTTAATCATATACACGAACACACATTCAAGATCTCTAAAATTAGATATCTCATGCCTTTTCGTAATATAAAATTATATGCATATCTCTATCTACTGTAGGCGTTAGTGAAGAAGAAGAGGAAACCATCATTGCAGTCTCTGTAGCAGTAAATAGATTTTTCTCTCTTGCTCTATTTTCTTTCGTTTACAGTGTAGATGGAAGATATCGTACATACTGAGAGAGAGAGAGAGAAAGGACTTGTTTTATTTTAATTAAATAACTACTACTTTCAATCATGTCCATTGTGCAATTAGATATAGTTCCTAAAATTAGGCGATAATGACTTACTAAATAACTTTCATTAGATTTTAAGAAGAGCCGAGCTAAGGCAAGCAGCTAAATGCTTCTAGATCGACGTGTTTGCCTTACGTCCTTGCAAATGTATATAAAGCAAAAGCAGCCAAAGCTAGAAAGTAGATCTTCAGCATACATTCGAACGTCAAGCCGGCCATACTTTAAAAAAATTTCTGTCAATATACCATATCCATAATTACAGTATATTCTTTTTGTTGAATTGTTGCAAGATTATTATTATTATTATTATTATTATTATTGTCGTCATGTGCTGATCACTTGTCTGTTTGTTTTTGAAGACATGAAAACATTGAAATCAAAGATGGTTTTGACAAGCGAAGAACATAGAGCTAGGAAAAGGTTAGTCGACTGAGAATAAGTGCAAAAACACAGCAACCTAATTAACTTTTGCCTTTTGTTTTCATCTTTTTGTTTCTTTGGGCTGATACCAAAGCCTGTGGAGATCTGGCTGTTGGAACAACAATCATCCACCTAACAAGCCACTAGCACCACAAACAAGGAAGAAACACTGACCTGGATTTTGTGAGCCAAACCGATGCGTCCCAGCCCCATTCGAACTGCTTCCAGCCACCATTTGTGGCGCCAATGGTTGTCCACCGGATCCCTCATCACCTTGGTCTGCCATTTTCCAGATCTAGCCAAAATACAAGTTAAACCTAATGAGTGGAAGTGAGGAACGGGAGAGCAAGGAAGCTACTGCCCTTGTTCACAGTCTAAGCCAAAATGTCACAGTGTTAATGGGCCACACTGATAACAATACCAAGGGCAGGGACCTCCTATATCAACAATATCATGTGTAATAATCCATCCCATTATGAATTAACACATGTAAATAATATAATAAATAATAATATAGGTCACACTCATAAAATATACTACCAATTAATATTGTATGATATAGATTATTCTTAACTAGTCCACAATATGAAGAGATAATTCAACATTCTCCCACTTAGACAGTTAAGTTAATCAACGAAATATCATACAATATCAACAAGTATTCATGATCTTACCTAAAACATATTATACCGATAGGATATAAATATGCATTCTCACAAATACTTTAACAAAACTAAGCCTCTATAAGTTTCAAGATACATTATACCGACAGGGTACAAATGTGTAAACTCATAAAGACTTCAATCCAAATGATAGTATAGTAGTGTGAAATGGAAATGATAGAAAAAACAGAATTAACTATCCATCTCCATAAGGTCCATGCATCTAAAACTAAAATGATGCATTACTTCAATAAAGCTTATGAGATCACAACACAGAATATCTCATTCACCAAATGCCATGAATAACAAAATGTGCACAAAACGAACATACATATGTATATGACTAAATATGGCATAAAAGAGTCCAATCACAAAGCAGTTGCAACTGATTATTTCATATAAGGCTCCCACTAACTCAATACAACAAAAGGCTCCATCAAGCCCATATTGGTGACATGTTGTCTAAACACCTTAGCAGCTAAACCTTTAGTTAGTGGATCAGCCAGCATGAGCCATGTAGGAATGTGCTCTATATCGATAATGGACTCCATAACTTTCTCTCTAACAAACAAATATTTAATATCTATATGTTTGGAGCGTGAGGAACTCCTAGTGTTATGAGAGAAAGCAACTGCTGCAGAATTATCACAAAACATCTTTAGTGGCCTCGGAATGGAAATAACAGAATCCAGCCCCAAGATGAAATTCTGCAGCCAAATAACTTGGCATGTAGCCTCATAGCATGCCACATATTCTGCCTCCATTGTTGAGGACGCTGTAAGTGTCTGCTTTGCACTTTTCCAAGAAACAGATCCTCCAGCCATCATGAAAATATAACCAGAAGTTGATTTTCTGTCATCCGGGCAGCCTACAAAATCAGCATTAGAATATCCGACCATGTTCAAATCATCAGATCGCTGATATGTCAAAACATTATCTTTGGTGCCTTGAAGATATCTCAACACCTTCTTTGCTGCCTTCCAATGTTCCATCCCAGGATCGCTCATGAATCTTCCAAGTACACTAATAGCAAAAGCTATATCAGGACGTGTACAAACTTGAGCGTACATCAAACTACCCACCATCGAGGCATACGGTACACTTTGCATATGAGCTCTATCATCATCATTCTGAGGACTTTGGGATTTTGAAAGAACGTCACCTTTCACTATAGGCGCCTTAGCTGGAGTACAAGTACTCATATTGAACCTACTCAAGATACGTTCAATGTAGGCCTTTTGAGACAATCCAAGTATGCATCTTGTTCTGTCACGTAGGATCTTAATTCCCAAAACAAAATGTGCCTCACCTAGATCCTTCATATCTAAGTGACAGGACAACATGTATTTTGTCTCAATCAATAGGTCAGTATCATTTGCTACTAATAAGATATCATCAACATAGAGCACTAAAATCACAAAGCTATTCCCACTGACCTTAAGGTATATGCATTGATCAACAACATTTTCTTTGAAGCCAAGTGACGTCACAATCCCATCAAACTTCAAATACCACTGTCTGGAAGCTTGCTTAAGTCCATAAATGGATTTCCTAAGCTTGCAGACCATGTTTTCCATCCCTGGAACTACAAAACCTTCAGGTTGCTCCATATAGACATCTTCATACAAATCACCATTAAGAAAAGCAGTCTTCACATCCATTTGATGTAGCTCTAGATCAAAATGAGCTACTAATGCCATGATGATCCTGAAGGAGTAGAAACTGGAGAGAAGGTTTCTGTATAATCAACACCTTCTCTTTGCCTAAAGCCCTTGGCCACCAATCGAGCTTTAAACCTTTCTACTTGACCATTGGAATCTAACTTTGTCTTGTAGACCCATTTGCAGCCAATTGGTTTACAACCATACGGCAATTCAACTAGATCCCATGTCCCATTATGATACATAGAAGCCATCTCCTCCTGCATAGCAAGCATCCAACTTGAAGAGTTCAAATCATTAATTGCTTCCTGATAAGCAGTAGGATCAGAAGACAAGTGAACATCACACTCATGTTCTTGCAAATAAACAACATAATCATCAGAAATTGCAGGTCTTCTAGTCCTCTGTGGTCTCCTTAATGGGAAATCACCAACATTGTTGTTAGGAACCATCTCTTCATGTTCTAGAGCAGGTTCAGAAATGGACAATTCAGGATCAACTGTTGGCTCATTCACTTGTGGCATTCCAACCATTAGATAGGGCATGTAAGGAACATGCATGACAACAAGTTCATCTCTAAGAGTAACTTCCCGGGGTTGAGAACTCCCACTATCAAAATCATCTTCAAAATAGAAAACATGGTCAGACTCTATGATTCTAGTAGTTTGGGAATGGTAATAAAACCTAGAACCTCTTGAGCCGACACAATAGCCAACAAAATTTCCACTAACAGTCTTCTTGTCAAGTTTCTTTAACTGTGGGTTGTATGATCTTATTTTTGCTTTACAACCCCAAACGTGGAAATGACGAAGGCTTGGCTTCTTGCCTGACCACATCTCGTAAGGAGTCTTAGGAACTAACTTACTTGGAACTTGATTCAGAATGTATGCTGCAGTTTTTAATGCTTCACCCCAAAAGAAATCCGGTAGAGTGGAATGACTCAACATGCAGCGCACCATATCTAGAAGTGTGCGATTTCTTCTCTCTACAACACCATTCTGTTGAGGTATCCCAGGCATCGTATACTGAGCATCAATCCCACATTCCTGTAAGAATCTAGCAAAAGGCCCAAGATTCTGCCTAGTCTCATGATATCGACCATAGTACTCACCACCTCTGTTTGATTTTACAGCCTTAATCAGCTTGCCCTTTTGAAGCTCCGCAGCGGACTTGAAAACTTTAAAAGCTTCAAGGGAATCAGACTTCTCACGAATAAGTTCAATATGACCAAAACGAGAATAGTCATCAATGAAGGTGATGAAGTACCTGTATCCACCTAATGCAGTAGGTGTCAAAGGTCCACAAATGTCTGTGTGAATCAGTTCCAAGACATCCTCACTTCTACATTTCTTTTCTTTCCTAGCTTTATCAGGAAGTTTCCCTTTGAGACAATCAACACAAGTACCAAAATCAGAGAAATCAAGATCTTACAGAATACCATCTTTAATAAGTCTCTGCATTCTCTGCTTTGAGATATGTCCCAAACGCCTATGCCACAACATAGAAGAGTTTTTATTCACCCTATCCTGATTTGAACCAACAACCATAGCATTCACATCATGCATATTAGAGGAAGAAGAAGAAATCAAAGATTGGGCATCATCAGAATGGAGATCTAATTTATATAAACCGTCAAATAGAGTTCCAGACCCAATATACTTGTTATGACAAAATAAGTAGACCTTTCCATCACCAAATTGGAAAGAAAATCCAGCCCTATCCAAAATAGATACAGAGATTAAGTTTCTCCTAATACTAGGAATATACACTGTATCTGGTAATTCCAAAATTTGGCCAGAAGACATCAAAAGTCTAGCTACTCCGATTTGTTCGGCCTAGACTCTAACTCCATTCCCCATATTCACCACAATCTCTCCTTCACTTGGACTCCGGTGGCTTGTCAATGCCTTTCTTCACCTTGCACTTAGCAAACTTACTACAGTCAGCCATCTTACGCCCATATTTGTGACAAAATTTGCATATACCTTTAAACCCATCAGAATTATGAGATTTAGACCCAGAAGAGTTGGTGGAGGCTGACTTTGAAGAAGAGGTGGTTCCCTTCTTTTTAAAGAAGGACTTGAATTTCTTACTAGGACCTGTTTTCTTCTTACCAGTCACACTAGCTTGTGTTGCCATAAGAGTTGAATGAGAAGATTTTCCAGCTTTGATTATCTCCTCCTCTTGAATCACAATGGCAGTCATGGTATTTAGGTCCCAAACTTCCTTCTGAGTATTATAGATGGATTTCATATTATCGAACTGAGAAGGAAGCGATTCAAGTATCTGCCACACTAAGAATTCATCTCCAATTTCAACTTTCTTCTCCTTCAATTTGTTGTAGTAGTTTATGATCTTTAGGATATGCTCCCTAACACCACTAACACCATCATATTTCGTTGTGGTGAACAATCTCATATAGTTTGATTTCTCAGCCTTATCAAACTTTGCAAATTGTTTCTTAATGGCTTGTATGAAGACTTTTGCATTGTCAACTTCAGGAATACTCTGTCTAATCTGCTTATCAATTGTATACATCATGATCATAAGACAATTCCAGTTAGAGTGTTCCCAAAAGTTGTAGTAGTTTCTTTCCTCAATAGAGCTGGTCGGAGTGGGTATAGATGGTGGATCAACTCTAAGTGCCAAATCTAGGTTCATCACACCCAGGAACATCGAGAGTGACTCAAACCAATCATCGAAATTTGACCCTGTAAGGGTCTTGATTGAGGATAGTTGCAATGACATCCCAGGATTATAAGAGGCTGCTTGAATAATATAAACAGAATTAGCATATAATACAGAAATATGCAACAAAATATATTCAAGCTATCAAGGATGTCAGATGGCATATTACAAAGAATAAACAAAATTGATAGAATATAAAATCAAAAATGACTTGCCATCGACAGGATAGCAAAGCCACGTTACATCCTATCAAGATCCTTTCCATCCCAAGCATCTCTAAAATCAACAAGCAATCCGACAGGGAGAGAATCATTAATTCCAGAAATCTTGGTATATTTATTTTGCAACTATCATTTAATTTACCTTATAATAATCCAATTATTTACTACAGAAAAAATCACCAGAAAATTATCATGACTAGTTCTATGACAGATAGAAACTAATCACTCTAATTAATGATTTAATATAAATAAAGGATTATTAACCAACAAGGTAAACAGTATTAAATTATGACATATTCAAAATATAAGTGAATTAAATTAAACATGCAATTAATTGCCAAAATTAATTAATTAAAATTAATTTAATTAACTAAAATAATTCACTTACTATATCATAATTAAAATTTAATCCTAAATTAATAAATTAAGGGCTTATAATTAAACAAATATGGTGGCCCAAAATTAATTACCAAGCCCATAATTGAATAGAACCTTGGCCCACTTAACAAAATTGGTTAGCCCATTTGAAATGAAAAAACGGAAGCCCAAAAAAATGAAACAAGTGGCCCAGAAACCGACGGGCCCAGCAGGTAAGAAAATAATTTTTTTTTTAATTTTCTGTACAGGTGTGTGAAGTCCACGCGCCCGCACTACTTCACTTTCACGTCGGGCGCGTGCACTGCACGTGAGTGCACGCACCCTATCTTCTTCAACCTGCAGTTTGTTTTCACGCAGAAAGCCAGAATCGGTCGGGTTTTCAACCCGACCCGACGGTCTCTCTCACTACATACCCTTATTTTGCTTCATTTTTATACCATATTCCATAAAACATCATCCTCAATTGATATTTGGTATTATTTTGGCTCAAAACATATCAAATCTCATGGGTTTTATGTAAGACCGAAAAAACCCAAAAAATCAAATAAATCAACATACTTCGTTTTTCCTTCAAAATGGCCAGTGGCTTCGAGATGGAGGTGCTCTGATGCCATTGTTGGAACAACAATCATCCACTTAACAAGCCACTAGCACCACAAACAAGGAAGAAACACTGACCTAGATTTTGTGAGCCAAACCGATGCGTCCCAGCCCCATTCGAACTGCTTCCAGCCACCATTTGTGGCGCCAATGGTTGTCCACCGGATCCCTCATCACCTTGGTCTGCCATTTTCCAGATCTAGCCAAAATACAAGGTAAACCTAATGAGTGGAAGTGAGGAACGGGAGAGCAAGGAAGCTACTGCCCTTGTTCACAGTCTAAGCCAAAATGTCACAGTGTTAATGGGTCACACTGATAACAATATATATGTGCCAAGGGCAGGGACCTCCTATATCAACAATATTATGTGTAATAATCCATCTCATTATGAATTAACACATGTAAATAATATAATAATTAATAATATAGGTCACACTCATAAAATATATTATCAATTAATATTGTATGATATAGATTATTTTTAACTAGTCCACAATATGAAGAGATAATTCAACACTGGCTTCATTGTAAATTTGGATTAAATAGTTTTTTTTTTGGTCTTCCCGGAGAACTTCGACTGATCCTTGCATACCCCGCTGGAATCAGAAATGGATGGCGATCGTTGCCGCCAAAGTACACAGTATGAATAGCAGAGGAATGCTAGCTTAGCTACTCACATAGGTCCTAAGTGGATCTGGTCTTGGGTTAGATTTAGACAGGATATTAACAGATTTTATGTGTATCCAAATCTAGCACGATCCAATGTTCAAGCATGAATTTTCTGCCTAAACCCATTTTTAGAAATACCAAAACAAACTCAGATCCGCTCAAATAAATCAATTTGTTTCAACAAAAAAATATAATTTTGATTATATTATTAGATTGATTTCTTTAATTGGGCCATTCAACGAGTTTCTTTAATTATTAATAGGTTGGTATATTTAATGGGTTTTATTGATTTGGCTCAATTTTATTAACTAATTTTCTATAATGAGAAAACCTGTCAAACATCATCAGAAACAATGCTCTAATTGTTGTTCCACCAGAAACGTGACTGAAGATAGGTAGCCACCTTCTTATCCAGCTGGAAAGCCTTACAAACAATGCATTGCAAAAGATAGAGGTTTAAATTAAATAATATAGTTGTTTAGAGTATAGGCATAAATTCGAATACATTTAATCAAAAACTAAAGGGTGAACATACCACCATTTTTGGCGTCCTTGATGGATACGCAGAAGTCCTGAAGAGGACTAAGATCAGAAGCAGTGGCAAATGAGAAAGCCAGGGCCAACAGGGAAATTGCTACGAGGATTTGACCACTTTCCATGGCGATTTCTAGCTTAAATTCTTCCAAGTTTTATATTGCTTGATGATGAGAGGTAAGAAATCTTGTTAGAGAACTTTGCCTATTTATAGCTGGAGCAATTGAACTAGACTTTACTGGCTCTATCTATGTTAAAAGAAAATGTCAGAAAGCAGATGTAGCACTTACTAAGTCCAATGAATTTTTTTTTCATGCTGTTTTCTGGATAAACATTATGAAGAATGCATCATTGACTTTAGCACAGCTATAAATATGCAATGGGAAGCGAGCGCTGCAGGCATTCAACTTACAATTGATTGAAATCAAGTTGACAATGGTCAGCCAAATATTAAAATCTTCTGAAGTTCTTCTACATTTATATTGGATAGGAGCTTCTTTCTTTAACACATGGCATACAAAATCAAACCAACTTTATAAATTAAACAAAAAAAAATTATAGAAGACTGTATCGAACTACTCGAAAAAAGAGAGAACCCTTCCGTAATAGGCTATTTCTGGGCCATTTATGACTTGTTATGAATCAAAAGCTACATATGAAACCAAAGGTGGATTACTTGCTATGGTTGCATCTGGGGTTAGTTTCTATGCCTCCATTCTCAAAACGTGGGATCAGTCAAAGAAATAATGATGTAAGAGAATCTGCTTTGATGCAGATTCGATATAGTTGGTGCAAAACAGGGTTAGAGCCGAATTTCCTTTCCAAATAGGTAAGAGACAGTTAATATAAAACTAGTCAATATAAAACTAGCCAGGAACCTGAACCTGTTATTTTCTTAATCTCTATTTCCTTTCCAAATAGGTGAGAGACAGTTAATATAAAACTAGTTAGGAACTTAAAACTGTTATTTTCTTAATCTCTGTTTAAGATAGGCTTAACGCTGTAAACTTGCCCGGAACTTGAGCAAAGAACGAAGCAGTACACATAATCTATAGCCTAAATAATTTATCGGGGCTCGTTTGGGCTTCTGAGGGTTCTCCAATCTTAAGATCGTATTGGGTGAGGTGCACCAGGCCCGTGCTGTAGTGCAACGCTCGTAAGCCCCAGTAGCCAGCTACTGTGATTGGCTTTCCCCCTCAAAATATAACTTTAACATCGTCTGAGCCACTGGCCCACGTATCAGATATTGACAAGAACAAATACTACACTTGATCTTAGCCAAAAGGCCGAGAAAGGTATGCTTTCTTCTTCTAAGGTTCGCTTCTTTTAACGCCAGCTTCTCGCCTCTTCTAACATCAGCTTCCTGATGTGGGATTTATGTAGACGGACTATAACGCAGTGACTGCTATGCCCGAATAGAATGAACCCTTCCTGAATAAGGCTATTTCTAGACCACTTATGACTGTTACGCACTGACTGCAATTTGATGGATTCTGAAAGTTGAAACAATGGGCTCATTGTTATTCTACCAGAATCGTGACTGAAGATGTTTCATCGCATTGTTGTCCAACAGGAATTCCTTGGAAAGAATATCAGGATTAATGGGTGGATTGGATCCTGCTCGAAGCAGCAAAGGCAACAGCATTAGTTTTCTATTTGTTGAAGTGGAAGTGAATTAGACCAACACTGCAAACCAAAACAAAGAAAAAGAGGGAATACCACCACTCTTTGTGTCACTAAGGGCTAAACAGAGTAGGTTAAGCTAAGAGTAAAAGTGCTTCAAGAAATTGAACATCTTTCATTGTAACAAAGCAGGTTTAGCTTAAATTCTTCCTACTTGTATCACTTGTCGAGGGTCGTGAAATCTTGAATAAGTGCATGCTAATTCTTTTTTTTTTTTTTGATAATCAGTGCATGCTAATTCATTGGTTAGAGTCAATTGAAGTAGTCTGTCATATTATTTATCTTTTTGACTTCCAAGAATCAGAAGCTACACCAAGTCCGCAGTCATTTCTTTGTCTTTCTTATTTCTGGATGAATCATTCTTTAGCAAACCATCTCTGTAAAACCTCATTGAATTTCCTCTCTCCAATGATTATTGCTTATATCAATACATTTTGAAATAGAACTAGTGATTTTTCTTATATTGTCAAACTTAACTGTGCTAGTCAATTGATATTAGCACTAAATACTAAAGCTTGCTGTAGGCAGCCATTTAATGGAGAGAAGCACTTAATCATTGACACAGCTAATCTCGAATTGTTCTTGAACGTTCAAAGAATACTGCCTATAGCAATTTTGAAACCCGGCGAAAGCCCATTTCCAAGAACACATTATAGATACTAGAAATTTGTGGAGTGATTCACAGTTTGACATGCATAACCAAACCATCTTTATTTCTAGTTGGCCCAGTTTTTACTTAGGCCTTCCAGGAAACATGCTAGACTAAGTCTCAAATGGTGTCTGGTCTGGAAGGCAAGGCCCTAAGCCCATTTTTTACCAGCAAATACTGCTTCGCACACTGCTGCTTTTAGCTCCCAAAATATTCTCCTATGAATCAAAGAAGAGCCATGGAGTTATGGAGATTGGTTTTCATTGAGAACATCTTTATTTAGGGCTGCATCTGTAACGAAGATACACTCTTTCAATTTTCTAGTCATTATCATAGTAATTAACACATTTAATATGTATATTTCTTGTTGAAAACTTCTGCCACTTTACAACTAGAAATGTAGCACAAGCTAGCTCTTTGACAGGATATATCAAGAGTTTTCACGGTCAGGTAAGTGTGATTGAGCTTTTGGAAAACTTTACTTATCCAATAAAAGTTTTCATTTGCCTATACTTGTCCAATAAAACTCAATTTAAATAATTTTTTATTTATTAAATAATATCTTGGATTGAGTTGAATATGACCCGAGTCGAACTTGATCACAAGCCCCCCTTTGGCATCTTTAATTTTTCATTAGTTAAATGCTGTAATGTGCTTTGATTCTGCATCATCTTGTTACCAAAAAGACTGATAAACCATTTCATTATCTCCGGTCCGGTCTTTTGAGGGTGATCAAAGCAATATACTACTACATTATAAGTCCTAACGTTGCTGATGAGATATTGAGAGTAGAAGCTACAGTGATCGACGATATGGGGTCGGACTTAGCACTGGGAAACCCAATTCAGTTGAATGCCACTAATCCACATTCTGATCCGGAACACCCAGTGGAAGATAATGAGGCCCTGAGTTTAGTTAAGTATAGCAACCCAGATATCACCCAGCCTGGGGGCAAATTATTCCAAATAACAGAAGTAATTCAGGAAGGTAATGAAGCCATAACCGATGAACCTCATGAAGTTAGTGGAGATGCAACAGGTAATACCAAAAGAAATAAGAGATTCATCTCTGTTTCTTCCCTCCAGTTTACGGATTCCATATCTGGAAAGGAGAAGCCTGTCTCAAGAAAGGGAAAGGGTAAAAAGAATAACAAAAAAACAAATTTCTCCAGGAGAAAAGAGAATAAACTGATGGGGTATTACTCTGAAACTTCTAATTTTGTTGATGAAGAAATCTCTGATGAAGATATAAGGAACAGAAACAGAATGCTTAGAAAGGAAGCACAGGCTACTCTGGAGGTGGCGAAACTATTAGGACTCTCAACAACAGCAGATGAGGAAGACATCATCAAAAGTCTGATGGAAGCCGAAATTGAAGAAATGGCGAGAAGCATCTGTCGTGAATAGCCGACGAATGATATGTGAGGTAAAAATGTTCCTCGGGTAATCAAATGTGGTACTGAAGAATGAAAAAAGTTTTATGAGATTTTGAGTTTTTTGGAGCTGTTTTCCTGGCAAGGCAAACAGAGGTTAGTTTGTTTTTTACTAAATTTCCGTTCTTGAGTTTCTTGAAGCTGTTTTCCTGGCAAGGCAAACAGAGGTCAATTTGTTTTCCTGGCAAGGCAAACAGAGGTCAGGTTGTTTTTGACTAAAGCAGGGCAAAAGACCCAACAGAGACTTTAATTTCCGTTCTTGTGAATAATTCGAATGGCTCGGAAGAGATTTTGTATAGTTACTCAAAAATCAAGGAACGGTTTTAGTTGGAGGAGGAATTTTGACTTTTCGATATTGCTTATTTCTGTCCTAATATAAGACCTAGAGAATCAGTTGCTAGGTGATAATTATTGGCTGTTTCGGGTAGTCATTTGCACCAAGTCTTACGCAACACAAAAGCTTAGAGGAAATTATAACAGTAGAAAGAAAGGCTGAAAGTTTAAGTGTGGTTGAAGGGTTAGAAAATCACAAGCGACAGAGCGACTTCCCAGCATCGTAGTAGCTACTCCTCTCAGTTGGGGTTGTTGTACGGAAGATCAGTCCTGTGATATAAGAGTGGCAAGACAACCCCTCTTCTGTTAAAATCTAACGTTAGCATGGCCATTTTCTGTTTCATCTTTGCTGTCGGTTTCATGTTTGTTGTCCGCAGTCACCTAACCATTGACTGATGATGGAGTTCTGCCATGTTCTGGGGCGATTCGGACTACAAGTAAGGACTTTTCAAACAATAATCTCTTATGCTTGCTAAGTGTTTGATGTAATGACCCTTTAGAGATATGTCTTTTGTTCAAAAGTTTCTGGGTTGTAAATTGCTTGATGCCCCGTATTGTTCAATTGGACTTTGTTAACAGTCCACTTAATAAAATTTTTACTTTTAAAAAAAAAATATTATAAGTCCTAACTTGTTACAACTTTGCAAGTTTCAAAAAGCCGACAAACTAATTCAATTTATCATTCAAGAAAGTAGAGAGTAAATTCAATTTATTACATAATTAATTTAAGGCTTAATACTTAAATATGCCCTCAACGTTTATCTCAAAATGGAATTATATCCTCAACATTTAATTACATGAAAATCAGTTCGTTTCAAAATAATAGAATTAAAGACATTTTTGTTAACTCTCTCTAATATCGTTAAGTTTTATTACTGTGTAAGAGTAACGAAAATTAAAAAAATTTAACAAAAATGTACGTAATTTTGTTATTTTGAAACGTTTAAGACTGAGTTCCATACAATTAAACGTTGAAGGCTTAATTCCATTTTGTGGCAAATGTAAAGGGCATATTTGGATATTAAACCTTAATTTAAAGTATATACAATCAAGGCATCACTATTAAGTTTAAAATTCGACTTTTTGTTTATACTTTCTTATGAATAAAAAAAGAGATGTATCATTTTGTGAACTTAGATTTATTTTAATTGTTTTATGCAATTCGTATAAGAGGTATTTGGGATTTCCTATATTTGTATTTTTTTTGGCTTATATCGTGATTATTTTGTAAAAAAATAATGTAAAATTATGAATATGATTTTATTTTCATATTTAAAGCATATTGTGCAAATTATAATCACTATAGACCATGTTTGATTGACAGATCCAATGATGAGGGAAAAAATAAATATGTAAAATAATTTATTTTTTCCTCATTTGATTAAAAAGAAAAAAATATAATTTGTGACTTTAAATCTCTCTAATTAAAACCCAATCCCATTTACTTATGAAAGGAAAAAAACTTATAATTTAATTACTATTTTATTTAGACTTATCCTCAAGTAATTTCTTTCTATCTGTTTTTCATCTTCTGCATCAAATTTAATGTAGGAAAAAACATGTTTCTTTGGTAGGCAAGACACTTTCAGGAAGCTATTTTAAGAACGATTGCTTTCTCATTCTGGTGCAAATGGTTTAGGAAAAGTTGTTCTTAGGATACAATGCCTACTCTTAGAGAGATTCAATTGCATTTGGGACTCTCTTATGAACTCACTTGAACCAAAACCAGAAGAAGAGTGCGAGAAAGAAATTTCAGAATTTTAGAGAAACATATGAATTGATTGTATTAGATTCAACGAAAATGGAAGTATTTATAGGCTCAAATTGGTGTTAGAAACACCCTTTCATGATTAAACATCTTATGGATTAAGAACCATGACTTTTGGAATGAAGAAACATGCCCAACGAACATATTTTTTGAATTTTCAAAATGAAAAGTCGGATGCCTGAAAAGGGGAATCGACTTCCTAATGTATTTTCAAAACAAAAGATTTTTAAAGTTGAGGCAGTTGGTTGCCCTATATGGAAGTCGAATTCTCACGTGAAAAATATTTTTAGAGAGTTTCGATACATAGGGTAGTCGACAGCTTTTTTGGGCAGTTCAACTAACCAAACATTTTCTTCATTCCAAACTCATTTTTCATACTTTCAATTCTAATTTCTTTAACACAAATGCAATCTAAATGATTTTAAGATATGATTTTGGTAATATATACAACATTGTATACAAGCTAGAGCTCGTAAATTCGGGCATGACTTTTAGTTCAAATCTGTTTTTAATTTTTAATATACAAACCCGAGCCTGGCTTGGCTTGGCCAAAATATAATTTTATTTTTTTGTATTTTAATTTTTTATTTATTTGTTTTTTATTATTTTATATTATTCAAAGTTTAATTTGATTTTCAAAATTTACATGTCAATTTTCATATTAAATATATATAATCATATTTATTAATCAATAATGTTTTAAATACATATAATTACATTATACTTATTAAATTTCTTTAAAAAAAACTTTTAATTTTATCTATGTTAGGGCCGGGCTTAGATTTTGAAAGGTCAAGTTTGGGCTCGATTCGATTTTTTGTGAAATCTCCAATTTCATGTAACTTCCCATATTTGAAAAGTATTTTAAACTGAAATGATTAAGTAAATATGAAAATTATGAAGTATAAATGATGTATGGAACATGTAAGGAATAATGAAATTTATAGTCAAATGGTAAAGAAATTAATTCTGATGTTCTGAGAATAATTGGATTATGGTAGAATTAAATGTCAGATTTTATGGTAATTAAAATGACATGTGGAATAAGAATGGAAGAAGAGAAATTAAGAGGGTCAAAGAAGTCAAGAGTCAAAGTGATGAATTGATGAAGGGATGAAGATGCATTAAATGAAGCTTAATGAGTCATCTTCTCCCTCTCCAAGTCAACAACTCCCATTCTAGCCCTCACTCTCGTTTCCTCCATTTTCCTAAGCTCCATTCCTACTGACCTTGACAAACACCTAGCTTCTATCAGCGAATCGTTAATCTCACTTAACGAAAATCGATCCTCATCACTAGCTTAAGCTATATCTGAAGTTTGGAGGATTGAATCCAAGTAATTGGAGAGATCTGAAATTCTAAAATATTGGTGACTAACCAAGGTAAGAGAGGAAGTTGAATTACCTACTTCTATCTATGGTTTGGAGTCGTATTTAGTTAGTATAACATGTCTATGGTGGTTTCTTAAAGGTTTGAATTGTGATGATCATTACAGCTTGGAAGACTCGAAAGAAGAAGTGGAATCGCAATCAAGTGATTTGTATTCTTGAAGTATTAGAGGTAAGGAATTTATGTAACGGACGTAGGGTGGCTATGTTTGCATGTTTTTAAGTGTTTTGGAAAGAAGTACCAGTTGGTTTAAGTGTAGGAAAGCAAATTTTCGGGTTTTACTGTCACATCCCGTGATCCAATTTTTCACCTTATTCTATACATTTTATTTGGTTGGGCTATCTGCGATACTTTACTTTTCTTTTACATATAAACAATTTCATATTAAATTATAATATGAATTACATCCTCTATCTTAATTCATAAGGAAGTAGTACTGTAGATAAGTCTAAATACAGAAAATAAATGATCATACCTCATGTAATTAAATCAAGCTGTCGCAGTGTCTCTAAATGCGCAGCCGAGATCCTTTAGATTGTCAGACTCTCAGTCCTCGAAATCTGAAATGTTAAAATTAAGGGGTGAGCAAACCACGGCTCAGTAAGAGAATTATATGCCTCACTTGATATTCAGCTATCTATATGCTGAAAAAACTTTTTCATTTTTCCTATAAGGGCTCTAGGCTCACATGTAGGAAGGATACTACAGTCGGCTAGGGATTCGGATGGAGTAAGGCAGGTATTTTGAAATACCTGTTTTGTTCCGGAACCTAAAAGCAATTGTAGAGAGTAATAAATTTCGTTTGAAATTTAAATCCTTTTTCCTTTTATTTCATGTCATTTTCAATTTTATGCTTTTATGATTTAAAGCATTTTGATAGAATAACTAATATTATCTATTCTTCTAGAAAAATTTTAGTTTAACTCGTCATCATCCAAATCATATTACATAAAAACAGTAGATAGTAACAATACAATAAAATCATTTCAGTTAAAATCATTATGTACTGTCATTCACTGTAAACCTTTTCTTTCTTTTCACTTCAGTCAAATCGATATTTAAACAATTCAATAATCACTCGGTGGAGACAGTCATCATTTAATAAAATCATGCACTGTCATTATCTCCGAAAGGACAATCACTATCATTATCCCTAAAGGGACAATCACTATAACGAATAGCCATCGTCAACACTCACAGTTCGCACTGGTCAGGTGCTTACTGGGTAAACCTATGGGTTTTGACCATAATTCCCACAGTCATATAAAATATAATAAACCTGCAGACTGATCAGGTCTCGCAGTCATATAACACTATGCATCATCACTAACGAACGACTGTCTCAAAACATTTTCATAATTCATTCATTTAACAGTAGAAATCAATTTCAAATAGCGATTAATAGTAGAAATCATTTTCAATTAAATCATTTCATGTAATTCTTTTCATTTAATTTAATTCATATAAATCCTTTCTTGAAATTCATTTCATGTAAATCAATGCACATAAACCACTTCATGTAAATTAAGTCATATAATTCATCTCATGTAAATCGTTTCATAAAATTCAATTCATGTAAAATATTCATGTAATTTACATATCATGAGAATTTTCGATGATTTCATTATCACCGATATCGAAAACATGAATATTTTAAAAATGGAATACCATATATTCATATTTTATAAAAATAATCAATTTCTTGGTTTTCGTGATTGAAAATCGTTTCTCGTGAAATACAATTATTTATTATGATTTTATGTAATTTTCTGAAAATTTTCGGCAGCATAACGGCTGTCGATTGACTAGCCTTCCTGCACAAAAATGATAGTTTAAATATTGCAGCCAGTGAATATCCACAATTTTTCAACCGATAAATCATCACAACATTTTCATAAAATAATTCATAATTAAAAGCATGCAGACTGAATATCTTTACAGTGCTGCACATGCATCCCTTACCTATCCCGGGTTGGCAACTTCCGAGTTATCGGTCGCGCCCATACTCCATCTCTTCCGATTCCATCGTCTCGTTCGCCGAGAATATTTTTCGAATTTTCATAAATTTTCGAACTTCCAAAATTTTTGAATTCCCAAAAGTTTCCTTTTCTCTTTTTTTTTTCCTTTTTCTTTTCTTTCTTCTTTTTCTTTTCTTTTCCTTTTTCCTGGTCTGAACCGGTTCATACCGGTTCAGACCAGTCCAGCCTCCCCTTACCGTCGGTTCTCCTCTGGTGGCCAGTTCTCCAGTGGTTCAGCGTCTCCACAGTTGGCGGACATCACGGCGAAGCTGTGGCTGGTCTCCGTTCAGCCCAGATCGGCGGCACGACGGCGGATCTGGCGGAGTGGGTCACGGCTTCTTCCTCCCCTTTTTCTTCCTTCCTCCGTCGTTTCCTTCACCACCGGTGACTCCTCTCACCTTCGTCTCCCTTCAGCGGTGGTGCTGGTGGCGATGGCGGTGCCCGAATTAGCTGGCACCGCTAATTTCCCTTTTTTCCTCTCCTCTTCGGTTTCCTTCTTTTCCCGTTTCTGTTTCGGTTCCTCTTTTCCTCTTTCTTTCTTTTCCTTTTCCCCCATCGCCGGTCGGCTTCTCCCCTCTTCCTTCTTGGCTCGCCGGCGGCGTCTCTCTCTCACTCCCTTCTCTTTCCTCTCGGCCGGCCGACGAGGTCGGCTCCCTTTTCTGTTTCACTTCTGTTTTTCCTAAACAGAAAAATAATAGGGGTCGGGTAGATCCCGACCCCGTTTCTACTTCTTTTTTTTTTATATTTATAAATTATATTTATAAATATAATGTAATTAATATATGTATATATATAATTATACTCTAAATAATTATATATATATACGTATATTTTGTGTTTATAATATATATATATATATACATTTTTAATTAAAATACCATTTATATTTCATATATATATATATATACACATAAATATGCATAATAATATACATATATATTTATTCAATGATATAAAATGGTATATCAACATATAATATATACATATATAAATATATGAATATGTATTTAATAAAAATATATTTATATAATATCATTATATAAATATATAGAAATACATATTTTTATTTCTTATTAAGTTTGGATTTCTTAATATCCAAATTTATTTTCCCCCAATTTCAATTTCTCCAATCTATTCCTTCATCAACCTCTTTAATTTTAACAATATTCCAATTCTTGTGAATAATTTATTTATTTACTTTAATTTCTCTATTTGCATTGGAATTTAATTTACAAATATTTAATATCAAAATATTAAAATTCGCGGTTATCACATTTACTCCTAGTTACCAAAATTTTAGGAGCAGCCGACTGCCTTGAGACAACCAAAGTGTAGATTTTTCGAAAACCGACAGTTGACTGCTATATAAGACAGTCGACTGCTATTTTTCAAAAAGCATTCTGTTTCAAAATAGTCGAGTGTTATATGAGACAGTCGACTGCTATTTACTGAAAAGCATTCTGTTTCAAAACCAGCAGACTGCCTATGGAGCCAGTCGACTGCCCTGTTTTCAGAAGCATTCTGTTTCAAAACCAGTCGACTGCTATATGGGACTAGTCGACTGCCCCATGTGTTTTCAGAATTTTGAAATATCGAAATTTTAAAAGAAAATAATTTTGATAAATCAAAATATGTAATAGCAGCCGACTGCCTTACAAAACTAGTCCACTGCCCCTTTTGAAAAAGAAGTTTTAAAATCTATTTCAAGAAAAGTATGATGGTCATTGTAAAAAGCTATATGACAAATGTTTTGAGACTATGAATTACTTAATGATTATGCACTTCTGTATATGTCCTTGACTGAGGAACCTTAGTCCGGTCCTCGGTGCCATAAATGTCACCTGACTAGTGTTCATCGTGGCTTACTGACACATGGCCATTTGTCTCTGTTATATAATTGGCTAGGGGAGGATTCCTGGCCTCTACGAGGGTACGCCACCTGATCCAGTGCATAATTCTGTTGAAATGCAAATAGTCTCTCTGTTAATTAAAGGTATTTGAAGTATGTGAATTACTTGGAAGTATGTGAATTACTTGAAAGTATATGGTGTATGTATATGCAATTTCAAAAGAATAAAGAAATTAAAAGTATTTGAATTACTTACATATAAGTTGAAAGAAGTATATGATATATGCTTTATAATGATTTTACATGACATTATAGAGCAAAGCAGGAAAACTGCATATAGAGGCATAGTACGCTCTTTTACATACATTTCTTACTGAGCGTAAACTCACCCTTTTACGAATATTTTTCATACAGATTACCTGAAGTGAATTCAGCTCCAAATAGAGGAGCTTGCTTTTGAGATATCAAAGTGTACTTTCGAGATACGCTTCCCAATAATTATTGAAGGTATACTTAGTTGAGATGTAATTTAGCTATTGTACAGTACACTGCTACAGAATGTTTATAAGATGTTTTGGGGATTTAGGTTATGTAAGATGTGTAAGATCCTGTGGTAAGGAATGATATGTGTATATATATATATATATCATTATTATGTTTTATTTAAAATCAAATCCTTATGATGAACTATTAAATATTAAGCTTAAGAAGAAGAAGAAGGAATAACATTGACGGACGAGTCTAATCAAGTTATATGTAAAAAGAAAAAGTTATGGATGAATGTATAGTGACAGGGATGTCACATTTTTGATCGGGCATAAGAATATTTATCCAAGCTCGTTAATTGCATTCTTGCCCAAATCTTCTCAAAAATTCTTACCAGCTTTTAGGTTTCAACAGGTGACCTGAATCTTTGACAGGTCTACTTCATATTCATTGCTTTTTTTCTTTTGATTTTTTTATTTCTTATTTTTTTTAATGAATTTTTATTTTATATTTATATTTTTTTTTCTTGAAAGATTTTAAATATCATTCATATTATTATGAAACATGTCCGTATATCATTTGCTTTTTTTTTTTATTTTTATAATATTTTTTCTAGTAAAAAGGTGTAGGACGTGCCAATTGTTAAATCACAAAGCCTTAATGCATGATCCTATGCAAATTGTAATTTCGTTTTTGTTTTTGCTATCCAACCGTGAAAGTTGAGTTGGGTGTTCTAGTGGTCCAGCACTAAGTAATATGCTTTGAACACAGGCCACGACTGAATGGGCATAAATTTGTAATTTCCAAACCACGACCCACTTGATAAGAATTAAAACCTAACCATTTATATCACCCAAAAAAAACCTTGTTATTTTCAAATCAAATGAAAATTTATTTTATTTTCAAAATTGAGAACAAGCAACAGCCCACAAGCAGGCCCCGCTATTGACTTGAAAAAGAGGAGTCCAGCCATACTCTCTGTGGATTATAAATAACCCTCCTTCCCAGCAACTTCCTCGAAACCTCCTGCTCTATTTCCTGGCAGCTTCCTCTTCTCTCTCTCTCTCTCCTCTCTCTTTTCTTTCTTTTTCTTTTATATCAAAGTGGTGTTGATTTTGACGCTTGCATGTTTCAACTTGGCTTCACATATGGTGAGGTTAATGTCTCCTACAATTTTAGTTTCACTGTAGATATTTTTAAGGTTGAAACTTTATTGTTTCAGATGGTGCTTTTGCCATTAATATTTAGGGTTGCCGCTTGTTACCAGAGGCTATCTCCGGTCGAATAGTTGGGTAACCCGATCAGTCCTGTTAGCTCATCATAGTCTTTAAGCTAGGACTATGGCATGGCATGATTTTATCTAAATGAGTCAATTAATTTGTCGAACTATTTAAATTCAATTCGACAATTATTTAAATTTTATTCGTTTATTTTCAAATTCAAGTTTAAACTACTTAAATAATAAATTGAGTCGAAATCAAATATTTTACTTTTCAATTTGATTGACTCGTAAATCTAATTAAATTTTTTAATATATATTTTTTATATATTAATGTATTATTTTACTCTTATAATATATTACTATACAATCATAAATTAAATCTATCGAGATGAATTTTAATTTATCAAATCAAATTCGAATAGTACGAGCATCTTATTGAGTAAAACTCAAACTTTAAAAATTAAGTTTAATAGAGAGTTCTAAACTTTATGGTAGGCTTACATTTTTGACTAGTTTTGAAGCTTATGCCTTAAACGAAGCCTTATTTTTCTACACATGAAAGTATTGAAATCAGGAGTTTTTACCAAACTACTTTGACTTAAGATTGAAAAGGAAAATTCAACTGAAAACAACTTAACATTAATCATGTAACCCTAGGTTCTTCAAGATCCGTAATGATTTCTCTTTTGTTTATTTATTTTGATCGAAGAATACGTGCGGTTATTATTCTCGAGTGTATAATACTTTTTATTCTTTGTTTTCTCCCATGATGTTATAATCAAGGGAACGCAAAATAGCGGCAAGAATATCGCCGTTTTGGGTTGAAATTCGAATGCATTTTTCATTAGCATGCATTACGCAATATGGTCATTGATGTCACCTTATCTTTCTTTAGCATGATGTCACCTTATTTTCCGTTTAAATTTTGATGAATTATTATTGGTTCATTGATCATTTTCATAAGGTCATTTTCATCATCAGCTATCGCTCGATTTGTGTTGACTTCTGTGAGTGTTCGTGAGGTATTGAACGTATGTTGCTTTTTCATTTTTGTTCTTATTTAATCAAGTGATTGCCGTTTATCGTACCATCTTCCATATGATTATTTAACAGATGTGTAACAATATTACTCGTGAAAGCATACGCATAAGAAAAAATATAAAAATTTATGGATTAATATTCAATACATCGTTAGTGAAGTCTTTTTATTCTATAAGCGATATTAAAATGATGACATATGTCATTTAAAAATATTAAAAAAATAAAATAAATAAAATAAATAAAATAAGATATTTAATCATTCTAATATTACTTGTACAGCAAAAAACTACACTAATCGTGTATTGAATACTAATCCAAAGTTTATTACATGACAATATTAAATAAGATAATAGATAATCACAAATAAATCTGTTTATGGATCGGGTTAATTTGAGCATAGGTAAGGTATTAAAGAAGTAAAAGTATATCCAAACCCAATCTAGGCCAACTCATATTTTGGGCCCGATTATTACTTTAACAGAGTTCATTACGCATAAGTAAAGATATAAAAGTTTATTATGTGACAATATTAAAAGAGATAACAAATAATCACAAATAAATATGTTCATGGATTGAGTTGGATTAGGCTTTGGTAAGGTATTAAAGAAGTGAAAGTATGTCTAAGCCTAGTTCAACCCATTTTTCGAGCCTAATTATCACTTCAACAGAGTTCATTATGCATAAATAAAGATACAAAAGTTTATGGACTAGTATCCAATACATAGTTAGTAGAGTTTTTTAACTTCACAAATAAGATTAGGATCGTGACACGTCCTTTAAAAATATTAAAAAAATACAAAATAAATAAAATAGGACATGTGTAATTATTCTAACCTTACTTGTAGAGTAAAAAAACTCAACTGATAGTGTATTGAATATTAATATAAAGTTTATTGCGTGACAATATTAAATAAGATAACAGATAATCACAAATAAATTTGTTCATGGATAGGGTTGGGTCGAGTTTATGTAAGGTATTAAAAAAGTGAAAGTATGTCCAAGCCCAGTCCAGCTAATTTTTCGAGGCTTTTGTTTTTTGTCCAAGTCCATTTTAACATATAATGAGTAAATTCAAACCCATCAAAATCCGCCCAAATACTATTATTTTTTTAAAAAATTATAATAAAATATAAAAAATATTAAGTATAACATAATAAATTTGAATAAATTTTTACAAAAAATAAAGGAAACATGAAAATTTAAATTAAAATATGAAGAACAATACAAATGCAAATTAAATTGCACAAAAAATCAAAAGTAATTAAGAAACACATTAATATAAATAATAGTAAAAAAAATATATAGTTAAACGAGTAAGGTCGGGCTTGGGCTTGCCTAGTACTTTTTTAATCGGTCTTAATTTTCGAGCTCAAATCCATTTAATAGGCTTAATATTTTGTCCAAACTGAGAAAAAAATAGATAGGCCTTCGGATTTGAGCAGATAACTCAACGCTTGAACAAATCTAATCACAAACAAAACTTAGATTTTAATACTATGTTAATTATCTAGTTTAAAATCAATTGATAATAGAAAAAATTCAATTTAAATATAAAATCATTGAGAATTTAATATTTAACAAATAAGACATAGCATTACTTTGACAAATCATTATTAATGTATATCTAAAGTCACTTTTAATTTTTCTAGCAAAAAAATAAAATTTCACTCATAGGTTGTGGCTTAGTTGGCAACGCATGCTAAGTATATAGGAAGAGCTTTCAGGTTTGACCCACATTAAACAGACCTTTGGAGAAAAGTAAAGAGCCTTAGCTTTGACGAACCCTCAAGCATGGTTAGTCTTAGACCGTTAAAACCAATAAGAATACATAGGGCTGAGAAAAAAAACCGATAAAACTGAAAAATCGACTTGAACAGGGGATTTCAAATCGGTTCAGATAATTAACAAATTTGGTTCGGATTCGGATCGTAACATCATTGAACCGAATAAAATCGGTTCGGATCAAATTCGGATACGGATAATATCCGAATACTTTGTTATTTAGTATTTTGTAATTTTTACTATTTAAATTAAAAGCTCAAGTTTTATATTTAATTAAAAATCCTAAGAAAAAATTGAAATAAAGTCCAAAAGTGCTTAAATGCTTTAAAAAACTGAAATAAAATTTAAAATTACATAAAAAAAAAATTGAATGATCGATCTGATCCATATAAATTCAGATCGGATTTTTTTTCTATTTGAATTGAATATGGATCATAAAATAAAAAAATCACTTAGTTCGGATCAAATCGAATCGGATTTTAGCAAAAATCCGATCCGATCCGATCCAATCCGACCCATTATCAACCCTAAGAATACCTATGATTTAAAAAATTAAAAAAAAAATTTCCACCATTCTTTGACATCGAAGGCAAATTTTCGCTGCCCTTATTTGACCATATTTGTTAATGTTGATGATGTTACTGGCAATCGTTCGTTTTTCAATACTCAAAGCGACTTAAAGCAGGTGATCGTTCGATCGATCGCCCGTTTTATACTTTTGTAAGAGCTTAATGTTAAAATTCGCACGATACATGATCTTCAGCCATTGCTTGGTGCCCTTATAAGATTTGTATGTCACCATCTTTTTTAATATAGGTTTACATAAATTTGTAATTATATGCGTGAATAATGTTTAAATTATTTTTTGTTTAGTCAAAAAATTGAAATATTTAATTTTTTATTAATTTTCTTATAGTATAATATTATATTCACTTGCCTTAATTACTTATGAAGAATTATTCTTTAAAAAATCTTACAATTTTTTCAACATTAAAGTTAGATCGGGATCACTTTATAAAAGATAAGAAAAAAAGGCATTTAATTTTATTGTTTTAAAGATAATATTATATTTTTTGTTTGATTAAAAATATAATTTAGTTTACTGATATATTTTTAAATTTTAAATTTCCAAAAGAAATAATTAAGTTCACCCATATATAATTTACTTATTAAATAGTTTAGATTCAACTTTTGAAGATTTTATATTTTTTAAAAACATTGCTCACAATTTTAGATGAAATTATAATTTATTTGTTGTATTTTGTTTTCTTATACATTTATTTATAAATAGATAAAATTTATAATTTAATAAACTTGTTATTTTTTATAATTAGTATACTACTTGGAGATGTGCTTTATATTAGTAAAATATATTAACATTACTCAAATAAAAATATTGATATAATTTTAAATTTTTAATTAACCTTTTCAAATTTAAATGTCATGATCTGCTACTATACATGGTCTACTTTTTGTTCAATTTCTTAGACTAATTTGTTAAAGTCTTCACAAGATTGCTTGAGAAAGTTAAATTGTTCTTAGAATCTTCGAATAAAAAATGAAAATGAAGCGCCTTTGGAAGCTGAAGTACCAGAGCATTGAATGCTAGGTACGTCTGTTTAAAATTTATAAGTTGCAGCCTTCTGCCGACAAAAAAAATGGTGGTTAATAATTTGACAATATTGAGGGTTAGAAAAAAAATGATTCTTTTCATTAAACAATAAAGAATTTTGAGGCTCAATTCAGTATATATTCTTTTTCTGGATCAGTTGAAATAAATATATTTCTTTACTTAATTTCTTCGGCATAATTATTATAACTTTAACAATACTCAAACATCCGTTTATATGAAAAAAATTAAATTAAATGTAAATGGAGTAATTTTGTTCAATTTTCTTAAATTGATAAGACATGGATGTTAAAAATTCAATTGTAGTAGTTAGCTTTTTACTTTTTGTTACTTTTTTTCATGAACATGTCAAATGTGAACAGAAATTAAAATGAAGATAAGATTATAGAAATGCACATTTTTAATTTCCCCTTTTGTTTTGTTAAAGACAATTTGCTCCTTTTTTTTCACGTCCATTAAATTCAACTATACAATGAATCATAGTTTTTAAGGTTAAATATTAAAAACAATAAGCCTAGTTTGATAAAGGCAAAATAAATTCTGTAGATTAATTAACAATTTTTTTAACCAAAAGTAGGATTTAGGTTTTGTTCGACAAGAAATCAGTATGATGAAAATTCTTTCTTGTTGCATCAAAATCAAGTTTGGATTTAAAACGACATTGATACATGAAGTGTCATTGACATTTTAGTCTTAAACGTAATTTCAATGCAGGAAGAATGAATTTTTATCACGCTTCAGCCTTTTATCGAAAATGACTCTTAAAATTTTACTAAATTTTTTATCGAAAATGACTCCTAAATTTTTACAAAATTTAGTATGTTGTTATTGTACTTGCAATGAAAACAAAAAGAATAATTAAAGTAGTATATTCAGAATTTGGCCATGACCTTCAAAGTAATTTAATCTCCTTATATAAGCTTAATATAGGCCTTTACTCTTTTCATAAATACATATAAGGGTTTTTTCACCTTTAAACCTCTAGCTTCAATGCAAGATTTAAATGACATGTTATGCATGGATGTTATAGTTGAATCTTTTCAATTGATCTTGAAATAATTAATGTTTCTGTTGCTTCCCATCCGTGGAGGATGAGATGCCTTGATGGTCCAATACCAAGTAACATCCTGAATGCAAGCAATATTACTACTGTCAGAAGGGCAAAATAATCAAGGTTTTTTTCTATATGTATACATATAACTTTATTTTACACTTTTTATTAGTTTCAAATTTATAATGTTTATAGTTTTAAAATGACTTTATAATTAGCCAATGAGATTTTGGTTCAGTTACTAAGAAAAGGTTGTGTGATTTTTAAGTTTAAGTTGAGTTTCAAGTGTGAGTTTGAGCTTAATTTAATTATTTATTAATTTAATTAATTATAATTAATTAAAAAATAACTTTAGAATTAAGGTAAGGAGTACCAATATTGAAAAAAAATTCATGGAGTTGAAAATGACCCCGGCAGCCAAGTTTGGCCAAGCCTGACTCATATTCGGAAAACAAGTTAAAATCAAGCCACGTCAAACCAAGACAAATTTTACCAGTGAGCTAAAATAGCTTCTAGATTTGCACCAAAAAAAAAAGTGCTTCTAGATAGATGTCATTCTCACATGTTCATGCAAATGTATACCTATATATATATATATATATATATATATATATATATATATATATATGATGCGAAACCCGCCAAAGCTAGAAAAGCATACAGCACACATCCATTCTCCCTGATCGGTGAAATGACAAGAAAGATTGCAAGATCACGCTACGTCAAGCAAAGGGTACTAAAATTTGTTCAAATCCACTTCAATAGTTATTGTACATATATTGTTTCTGTTGAATTCTTGTAGATTTGTTTTTCTCATATTGTCGTCGTAAGCTGATCACAGCTCCGTTTCTTCTTGGATACCCAGAAAAGAGAAGATATGAAAACGCTGAAATCAAAGATGGTTTTGACAAGCGAAGAACAAAGAGCTGGGAAAAGGTTAGTCGACTAAGACTGAGAATAACTGAAAAAACATGGCAACCTAATTAACTTTTGCCTTTTGTTTTCATCTTTTTTTTTTCTTTGGGCTGATACCAAAACCTGTGGAGATCTGGCTTCACTGCAAATTGGGATTAAATAGGTTCGTTTTTAGTGTTTTGAACTGTTCAAGACACGACCAGGCCAAGTTCAGTTAAAACTTTGAACCAAGATTAAAGTAACACGCCTGAGTACTTGTCTTTTGTCTTTCTGAATAACTTCGATTGATCCTTGCCGAGTAAGTTGGAATCAGAAATGGATGGCGATCGTTGCCGGCGAAGTTCACAATATGAACATCAGAGGAATGCTAGCTTAGTTAGCTCACATGGGGTCCCAAGCCATGCAATTATTATTATTATTATTATTATCATTATACAGAAAGCAATACTTTTCTTTATAAAAAATATAAATAAACAAACTATCAGCGAAGTCTTGTCTCAATTATGAGAAAGAGAATGGGAGAAGTCTTGTCTCAATTACGAGAAAGAGAATGGGAATTTTATGTAGGATTAGAAAGCTGAAGGCTTTGTTTTGCTTGCTAAAAAGGAGAGAAGTGAGAAAAGAAAAAAATCGTCAATTTAATGGTTAAATATTTTCTATTTTTTAATTTAATCATTGGATTAATAATTTTTTTTATTCACTTTTTTTTCATTTTTTTTACCAAATAAAGACTAGTTAAATGTCCCTTATGTAGATTGGCACAATCTTATCTTGTTTTATTTATTTTAATTTGTTCTACACTTCATGTAATAATTATATTATATATTTTTAAAACTACTTTTTTGTACATGTGATTTTAAGTTATAGGTAATTGCTTCTGGTACCATAATTTTAGATATTCTTTCATTTCTTCCCATGTGTTGTCATTGTCACCATGGAGAAAATTTTGAACCTCGTTAATGTTAATATCTTTTTAATATTTAACATCGTCACCTTATCAATTAATTAAAGTTCAGTTATTATATGTCAATTTCTATATTAGTTTTTTATTTAATATTTTAAAGCTAAAAATATGTTCAACACAAATCTGTCGTGCAACAACACATGATCTCTAATTAATATTACCCATATAAGAGGTGTTTAAAAAAGTTTCCAATCACCCTTAGGTACAGCTTAAATTAAAAATATTAAAATACTCAAATTTATCTTATCTACTTCTTGAAATTCAATTCATGATGATTTAGTTGGATTTAAGTATTTGTTTTTTGCCAAGGAATTAATTTGAGCATTTCGCAAGTATCTGAACTTTATTACATGGTTTAAGGAAAGAGAAAACAAATTGTTAATATGTTTAAGCAGAAAAATTTATCGAACTGTATAAAGTTATAAATTAACTTTTTGAACAAAAAAATTCAACCCTGTTGCATACATAAGAGTTAACGTTACACTACTCCCTTATGAGTTGTGATTTAAGTAGTGATTTACATATTACCTTTCAAATCTTAATTGAAATGACTTGTTAAAAAATTGCAAAAAAAAAAAAAAACTTAATTTACAATCCAAGTCAAAGCTTAATTTCTATAGCTCCAATCCATTTACTTTCAGGTCATATGGGAAAGAAGGCAGGAAGAAGCTTCAATTTTCAGGCAGGGAAATCACCAATCTCGGTAAGTTTGATTTCTGTTCTCCAATTAACACTCTGAAATTGTTGATTTTTCTTAAGGGTTACTATTTGGCCTTCGGACATTGTTAAGGAGCAAACCAACACGGTCATATAAAAGCATGGCCTTTGTCTTCTCTCATACATGCCAAAACTTGTCCAAAAGCTTCTTTGTCTCACTTATGATGGCCGTTTGCAGATAAAGGGAGCAGCCCCAGAGTTGTTGGAAAGAAGCTGCGCATGCGGCGGTCCCAGTCATCCAGGCTCCGGGTTGAGCTGATGGAATTCGAATTGGCAACGATGAAAGTGGAGATTAGGGACTCTGCTGTGTCTCTAATGGCAGCAAATATAGAAGCTAATCGGACCGAGGCTGAACTTGAACAGCTGATTACTTGCAGGGATGAGTTGATGGATAACCTTTTGGAAATGAAGGCAGCTGAAGCTTTCTGGATGGATATGCTGGGTCTCCCTTAAATAGGAGACTAACCTTACTTTACTATATAAAAGACTGCTTGAGAGCTGAGACTTGAGTAACTTTTTATTTCTTAAGTATTTCCATAGCCATCCAGTGATTCTCTGTCGTCCAATATTCCTGTCAATCATAACATCAGAAAGTTAATGAAGAAAAAACAAAGGGGATTAAACACGTTTTGTTGTTGGAAGAAACACGCTATGTAAATCTATGACTTCCCAACATCTTTGAAGTGTTATTGTTATTATTGGATTATAAACTAAATTATAAGGTTAGTTACCTTTCATTTTAGAAGACTATTTAGCTTATACTTTTGTCGGATTTTTTTTTGTATAGACTTATTGTAAAGCTAAGTTTTAAGTGTAAAGGAAAAAAAAAGTACTGGAACTTTTGTATAAACACAGAACATAATAACAGAAAAAAAAAAAGGAAGAAGAAGAAGAAGAGAGAGAGAGAGAGAAGAAACGTGAGTTATGAAGAAAAGGGGTTTTTATGTGCTCAGTGAGAAAAGATGCAAACTTTCTATGTAAGCTTCTTTTATTCTACCTATATGTATATATTTGATGCATTTTGAAGTGCCAAAAATTGTTATATAACTCTTTTTTTCATGTTTAAATATGTATCGTGCTTAATGTTCGTTGTGTGGGTATTTCGAAGCTTGAAATTAGTTGATTGGAGTCAGAATTGTGTATGAAAATTGTGTTGAAAATTTGTGTATTGGGTTGAAAAGTTATGCGAAATCTCCCAATTTCATGTACTTACTCCATAATTGTGAAGTATTTTGGCTTAAATGAAGTAAATAGATAGGAGAATTATGAAGTATAAATGATGTATGGAACATGGAAGAAGTAATGAAATAGAAAGTCAAATAGTCAAGGAATTTAACGGACATCAGGAAAATAATTGAGGTATGAGAAAAGAATTAATATCAGAAAATTGTGTAAGTAAAGACAAGTGTTATATGGAAGAAAGGGGACCAATTAAATGAATGGTCAAATAATAATGGTTAAAAGTTAAGATGAATTGATTTAATTGGATGATGATAAAACAATATCAAATTTTCATAATTAAATGATTATGTGTTGCTGATATGAAAGGGGAAGAAGAGAATTAATGGTCAAAGAAGGGTCAAAAAGCATAGTAAAAAAGGAAGCATGGCTGAGATGAGATGATATTGGATAGGGGAGCATTAAAAGAGGCTGCATGAGTCATCCCCCAGCCATCACCCCTACGGCAGCCACTCTTTCCAGCCCTCTCCCTCTCGTTCTCTCCATTTCTCCAAGTTTCTATAAGCTTCCAAGTCTCCTTCCATAGCTACCTTGACAAGCTACCTTATTCCTCCATCGATCCCTTTAGCTAGTTGAACGAAAATTGATCCTTGTCACTAGACTAAGTGATATCTGAAGTTTGGTAGATTGAATCCAAGTATTGGAGGAGATCTCAAAGTTTGAGATTTTGATCACTAGCAAAAGGTAAGAGAAGAAGATGATTTGTTCAATTATGTTCATGGTATAGTGTTGTACTGAATTAGTATAACATGTTTATGGAAAATTCTTAAAGGTTTGCTTTGATGTGATGATTTCAGATTTGAAGAAGAAAAAGATTAGGGTTGGTGAACCAAGTGATTTCATGTTCTCGAAGTAATCGAGGTAAGAAATTTATGTAACGGACGTAAGGCGGCTATGTCCGCATGTTTTATGATGCTTGTATGTGGTTTGGAAAGAAACACCAGCTGATTTCATGCAGGAAAAATGACATTTTCGGACTTGTCTCCTAGTACCAATTAGGTTAGGAGCAGCTGACTGCCTAGAGACAACCAAAACGCCGTTTTTCGAAAATTGGTTCAAACCAGTCGACTGCTATGTAAGCCAGTCGACTGCTATTTACCCAGAAGCATTCTGTTTCAAACCAGTCGACTGCTATATGGGACAGTCGACTGCTATTTGCCAAAATGCATTTTGTTTCAAAAACAGTCGACTGCTATATGACCAGTCGACTGCTATTTCTTAAGAAGCATTCTGTTTGAAAACTAGTCGACGACTATATGGACCAGTCGACTGCCCCATATGTTTTCAGAATTGAAAAATATTAGAATTTTAAATGAAAATAATTTCGATAAATGAAAGTATGAAATAGCAGCCGACTGCCCTGTTTTGAAAAGAGGTTTTCAAACCTATTTTCAGAAAGTATGAAATGTCATGGCAAAAAGCTATATGGCATATGTTTTGAGATTATGCACTTTCATGTTTCTAGTAGGGGCTCTGATCAAGTCTTGAAATGATGTATGTTCGGCTGAGGAACCATAAGTCAGGCCTTAGTCGCTACAGAAGGACACCTGACTAGTGTTAACTGTAGCCACCAACAGTTGGCCAATCTGTCTATATTACATGTTCGGCTAAGGGAGGATTCCTGGCTCTACGGGGTACGCCACATGATGATGATGATGATGCAGTGCATAACTCCATAAAAGTACAAATACTTTTTATGTTATCAAAAACTATATGTATATGCGATTTCAAAGAATAAAGAGATCGAAAGTACTTGGTTTACTTATAGAAGAAGTTTTAAGAGAAGTAAGTATATATGACAATGATATTTCAAAGAAGTACTTGAAATATGTTTTGAAGAAGTATACGAAACATGCTATGCTATAGAAGCATGTAAAGTATGTTTTAAAGATAGAAGATGATGCATGTTTTCAAAGAAAGTATGTTTGTTTAAACCATTGAAAGAAATATGCATGGTTGCAAACAATGCATGAAAGGAATATATGACGTATGCATGCTTTATAATGCTTTACATGACATTATAGAGCCAAGTAGGAAAAAATGCATCTAGAGACATAGCACGCTCTTTTACATATTTTTCTTACTGAGCGTAAACTCACCCTTTTATGAACATTTTTCATACAGACTATCTGAAGTAATCCCTCGCTCTCGATAGAAGAGCCTACGAGTGGATCTTGAAAGTTTACCTTCGAGAGACGCTTCCCAAGTAGTATAGAAGGTATACTTATGTGATTATGCAAAGTAAATTGTAATTCAGCTATGGTACAGTACAACTAACATTAATGTATATAAGATGTCAGAGATTTAAGTTAAGATGATGTATGAGATCTTGTGGAAACGAATGATACATATATACATGTATCATTAGTCTGTTTTATTGAAATTGAATTATTCATATTGAGCTGTTAGATATTAAGCTTAAGAGAGAAAAGTATGATTGACATTGACAAGCAAATCTAATCAAGTTAAGTGGAAATAGGAAAAGGTGAATTGTAAATGTATGGTGACCGGGGTGTCACAAGTTATGATCTTAGTGGTCGATTAAAGCTTGTTTTGGTTTTTTAGAAGCCTTATGAAGTGTGCATGTCAAGTATTTGTGATTTTTTAGAAGCCTTATGAAGCCTCCGAACAAAATTGGTATAAGAGCTTGAGATTTGTTCGTTTTGATTCCTTGGTGAAATTTGCTTAACTTAGATCTTCCATTTGGGCTTTTCTTTTCTTATTGGTTTGGTGACTTGTTTCGAGTTTTGGTGAAGTTGGCATAGTGTTTCTCTTAGCAAGAATGTAAAGATTCAGAATATCACCATAGCATTTGAAGGGTTTCCAAAAATGATCAGCAACCCAAAAATTTGGAAAATTAGTGAAGTAGAAGTTTGCATTGATACCTTTGGACTTGGATTTGGATCAAGGATGATTACTCGAAACCCTTCGGGTACTAGGATCTTGTTGAAAAACACTCATCACATCAACCCTAGCCATTGTCTTGAAAAAATTCCCAAAAATCCACACCGAGCAAACCTCACCATGTTACAACATGGGTGAATAGAGGCACATACGTGGAAGCAGCGATCAGGGCGGAGGAAGAGAGGAAAACAGCAAAGGGTTTTGGTGCTGGAGTAACTTGGCTTGGATTTGAAGGGGTATGAAAAGAGGTGGTTGTTGGTAGCAAGGATGATTTTGGAGGTAAGATTTGATGGAGATGGAAAGCAGAAGGAATGAAACAAAAAAGTGTGATGCATGAAGCTCATTCAGCTAGGAGTAATTAGCTCAGCTCATTAGTAGAGCTGAGTTGGCATCCAGTTAACATTCTTAAGATGTTAGTTAGCTGAGTTGGATTGTTAGTTAGTTTTCAGTTGGAAGTTAGCTAATGGGCGGAAAAGATAGCTACAAGTAGTTGGTTTGGTTAATTCATTAATTCTTGTATAAATGTACAATGTAACCACTTTTACAGATATGAGGTGAATATACGAGAAATTCCTTCCCAAACTGTCAACTCTCTTTCATTCTTGTTGTTCTTGAGGTTCAGTCGCATGGCTTGTTCTTGAATTCCAAGCTGCTTGGTTGATCTCGATTTTCCTTAAACTTGTTTTTCTTGCACCTATTTGGCATTAGAGTTGATAGTTCTCAACACCAATGGCTGGCAATACAAGATCACAAGATCATCAACAATTTGAAGAAACAATCAAGGACACCTTGCATGACACAGTGGCTAGGATGCAGACATAAGAGACTAATTTGATGAATAGGATGTAGTTGCACGAAGATAATTTGGTTGTATTGGGGGTTCAACAAACTCAGATCATGGTTACAAGCAAGGCAAGGAGTGTGACGTCCCCGCCACTACATCTTACCATCTAACTTTTTTCTTATCTTATACTACTTGATTAGACTCGTTCGTCAATGTCATTCATTTTTCTTCTTAAGCTTAGTATTTAATAGCTCAATATGAGTATTTTACTTGCAATAAAACAGACTAATGATATATATACATATCATTCCTTACCACAGGATCTTACACACCGTTCCTAACTTAAATCCCTGACATCGTATATACAAAAATGTTAACTTGTATTGTACCATAGCTGAATTACAATTTACTTTACAAAATTTCATAAGTATACCTTCAATACTAATTGGAAAGCATATCTCGAAGGTAAACTTTCAAGATCCACTAGTAGGCTCTTCTATCGAGAGCGAGGGATCACTTCAGGTAGTCTGTATGAAAAATGTTCGTAAAAGGGTGAGTTTACGCTCAGTAAGAAATATATGTAAAAGAGCGTACTATGCCTCTATATGCAGTTTTCCTGCTTGGCTTTACAATGTCATGTAAAATTATTATAAAGCATATTTGTATACTTTCATCAAGTATATAAAATTGTTCATAATAACATATGCTTATAAATCAAGTAAATCATATACTTCTTTCAAATAGCATATGCAGGCATATTTCAAATATTTTTTTAAAACATACTTCTCATGCTTTCTTCAAAACATACATCATGTACTTCTTCAAAACATACATCATATAGCATTTCAAATAGCAGAGAGACTATTCGCATTTTAACAGAATTATGCACTGAATCATGTGGCGTACTCCGGTAGGAGCTAGGAATCCTCCCCTAGCCAATATATATATATATATATATATATATATATATATATATATATATATATATATATAATAGAGACAATTTGGCCAAACGTCGGTGGCTACAGTGAACACTAGTCAGGTGACATTTGTAGCACTGAGGGCTGGACTAGAGCTCCTCAGCCATGAATATATACAGAAGTGTATAATCATTAAGTACTTCATAGTCTCAAAACATTTGTCATATAGCTATTTGCTATGACATTTATACTTTCTTGAAATAGACTTTGAAATCTCTTTTCATACAGGGCAGTCGATTGGCCTCATAGGGCAGTCGGCTGCAGCCTCATATTTTCATTTATCGAAATTATTTTCTTTTAAAATTTCAATATTTTCTTTTCTGAAAACTCATGGGGCAGTCGACTAGTCCATGTAGCAGTCGACTGGTTTTGAAACATAATGCTTTTCAAGAAATGGCAGTCGACTGGTCATATAGCAGTCGATTGTTTTCGAAACAGAATGATTCTAAAAATAGAGCAGTCGACTGGTCTAATAGGGCAGTCGGCTGGTTTTCAAACAGAATGCTTTTTTAAGTAAAAGCAGTCGACTGTCCCATATAGCAGTCAACTGGTTTGAAACAGAATGCATACTGGAAAAATAGTAGTCGACTGGCTTACATAGTAGTCAACTGGTTTGTCTCGGTTTGCAGAAATCTACGCTTTGGTTGTCTCTAGGCAGTCGGCTGCTCATAGCCTAATTGGCACTAGGAGTAAAACCCGAAAATCATATTTCTTGCACTCAAAACAGCTGGTACTTCTTTCCAAAATACATAAAATCATGCGGACATAGCCACCCTACGTCCGTTACATAAATTCCTTACCTCAAATAGCAAAATCCAATAGCTTGGTTGCACCAATGGTCTTCTTCACTTCTTCAAAGCTGCATAATTCATAACTCAAACCTTTAAGAAAACTTTATAAACCTACTCTACCAATTCAACTCAACTCCAAACCATAGATAAAATTGAAAGAATCACCTTCTTCTCTTACCTTTGTCAAATCACCAAATTTCAGAAATTGAGATCTCTTCAATTACTTGGATTCAATCCACCAAACTTCGGATATAGCTTAATCTAGTGACTATGATCGGTTTTAGTTCAACTAGTTAAATGAATCGATGGAGGAATAAGGTAGCTTGTCAAGGTAGCTATGGAGGAAAAACTTAGAAACTTGGAGAGAACGAGAGGGGCTGGGAAAAGGGGCTGCCGATTGGTGATGGCTGAAGGTGATGACTAGCTTGCTTGCCTTAATTGCATACTCATCTCATTAATTCAAGTCATCCCTTAGCCTTTTTGACTCAAGACCATTTGACCTTTAATTATTCTTATTTCTTCCATATGACACCTATCTTTAATTACACAAAATCTTATATTAATTTCTTCATACTTTAATTATTTTCCTGATATCAACATTTATTCCTTCATATGTTTCATACATCATTTACACATCAAAACTTCTTATTTATTTAATTCCTTTCAGCTGGAATACTTTACAATTATGGAGGAATTTACATGAAAATTGGGGATTTCACAAGGAGAACATAGCTGTTGATGCCTTGTCCAAAATTCATTCTAGTGAATTGATGGTGGTAGTAGTATCCAGCATATCAACAGACTTGATGCATGAAATAAGGAGAAGCTAGGAATAGGATGAAGCACTAAGCGAGATCATTTCTTAATTGCAGTAATAAGAGTTGGTTAAGCCTCCTTATATGTGGTCTGATAAACAACTGACAAGAAGGGGTAGATTAGTTATCGGTAATGATGTGGGGCTACAGATCAACTTAATCAAAATGTTTCATGAAGGTGGACTAACTGGATATTCTAGAATGCAGGCTATTTCCAAGAGGATTAGTACTTTTTTCTTTTGGCAAGGCATGGAAAAGTTAGTGAGACAAGTGATCAGTGAATGTGATGTGTATCAACGATTTAAATATGATGCTGCTGCTTCACCAGGGCTGCTACAGCCTTTACCTATTCCTGATTCTGCTTGGATGGTGACTAGTATGGACTTTATAGATGGCTTGCCCAAATCTAAAGGGAATGATGTCATACTAGTGGTAGTTGACTAGCTCACTAAGTGTGGCCACTTTATTGGTCTTAAACACCTATACATAGGTTCAGTTGTAGCTCAAGCATATATGGATTAAGTTTTCAGAGATCTGGTGTTTACTAGCAGCTTTTGGCAAGAATTGTGTAGAATGCAAGGAGTTGTAGTGCATTAATCTACTGCATACCATCCCCAAAGTGATGGACAAACTGAGGTGGTAAACAGGTGCTTGGAGACTTACCTGAGGTGCATGGCTAGAGATTAGCCTACTATTTGGGCTAAGTGCCTGACTTTGGCTAAATCGTGCTATAACTCCACCAATCACTCAGCATTACAGGTAACACCATTTGAAGCACTCTATGGCTATCCTCACCCAATTCATCTTCCTTATTTGCTTGGTGCTTCTCTAGTACACCAAGTGGACTTACAACTTTAGAGCAGAGAAGAGATGTTACAATTGCTTAAGTATCATCTTCAGAGAGCTCAAGCAAGAACGAAGTATCAAGCTGACAAACATAGGAGTGATAGGCAATTCTCAATTGGTGACCAAGTCTATCTTAAGTTGCAGCCTTATAGGCAAAATTCCTTGGCTAATCGACAATTTCACAAGCTAGCTCTTCGGTACTTTGGTCTTTACCAAATCATAGACAAGGTAGGTACAGTGGCCTACAAGTTGAAATTACCTACTGGCTCTCAAATACATCCTGTGTTTCATGTTTCCCAACTTAAAAGGAAGGTAGGGAGCTTCGATCTGCCAAGCTCTCATGTGAAATCCCCAATTTCATGTAATTTCCCATATTTGTAAAGTATTTCAAATGGAAATGATTAAGTAAATATGAGATTTTGAAGTGTAAATAATATATGGGACATGTAAGGAATAAATTCTAATATTGTGAGAGTATGTAGAGTATAAGAAAATAAATGTCAGAATTTTAGTGTGATTAAATGATATATGCAGCAGAGGGAAGAAAGAAGACCAATTAATTGATGGTCAAATAGTCAAGAGGTCAAAAGGGGTCAATGGCTGATTTGTGAAAAGATTAGCATGCATTAAATGAGCCCATGAGTCATCCTCTTCAGCCATCATCCAAGTCGACATCCCTTTTTCAGCCTCCCTCTCATTCCCTCCATATCCTAAATTTCCATTGTACTTGCCTTGACAAACACCAAGATCCTGTTATCGAATCATTAAGCGTTTGTGACAAAAAACGATCCTTGTCACTAGCTCAAGCCATACCTTTAATATGAAAAGCTGAGTCAAAGGGATATAGGAGATCAAATTTTTGTCAAATTTGGCTATTGACAAAGGTAAGGATAGAAGTTGATTCTTTGAGTTCTATCTATGGTTTGGAGTCTTATGGAGTTAGTATAGTATGGTTATATAGATTTCTTAAAGATTTGAGCTATTATGATAATTGCAGCTTTGAAGAAGTGAAGAAAAAGGATTAGTGCAATCAAGCAAATCTCATATTCGGAGTTAATTGAGGTAAGGAATCTATGTAACGGACGTAGGGTGGCTATGTCCACATGTTTTAATATATTTTAAATGTCTTGGGATGAAGTACAAGCTGTTTAAGTGCATAAAATGTCAAATTCGGATTTGTCTCCTAATTACCAAAATGCTAGGAGCAGCCGATTGCCTTGAGTAGCAGCCGACTGCCTAGAGACAACCAAAGCGTAGATTTTCGAAAATCGAGACAAACCAGTCGACTGCTATATAAGACAGTCGACTGCTATTTTCCAGAACATTCTGTTTCAAACCAGTCGATTGCCTAGGGAGCCAGTCGACTGCCCTGTTTTCAAAAGTATTCTATTCGCGAAAACAGTCGACTGCCAATGAGCCAGTTGACTGCCTTTTCTTGGGAAGCATTTTGTTTCAAAATCAGTTGACTGGTATATGGGACCAATCGACTGCCCCTATATGTTTTCGAATTTTGAAATATTTGAATTTAAAAGAAATTAAATTCAATAAATCGATATATGGTGTAGCAGCCGACTGCCCTATGAGACTAGTCGACTACCTACTTTGGAAAAAGAGGTTTTAAAGCTTATTTCAAGATAATATACTTGTATTTGTTGAAGCTATATGACAAAGGTTTTGGAGACCTTGGATTCCTTTAACGATCATGCATATTACTTGTATTTGTACTTGGCTGGGGAACCTTAGTCCGATCCTCAGTGCCACAGATGTCACATGACTAGTGCTCACTGTGGTCTATAGACAATGGCCATATGTCTCTTATTTGTATTCGGCTTCGGGGAGGATCCTTGGCCCATACATGGGTATGCCACTTATTTGACATCTCACGGAATTATCCCTTACGGGATATAATTGCGGTATTCCTTATGAGATCTCTCACGGGATTATCCCTTACGGGATATATTTGCTGTATCCTTATGAGAATTACTTGGTGCATGATTCTATTGGAAATTAATTGTCTCCCATCTATTTGAAAGTATTTGTAAACATGTGAAGGTATTTGAAGTTATTTGTATTTGCACTGGTGATTTCATGTGATTTGAGATCCGTGAAAGTATTTGAAAGAGATGATTTACTTGTATATGGTATATGCTTTATAATGATTTTACATGACATTATAGAGCCAAGCAGGAAAACTGCATATAGTGGCATAGTACGCTCTTTTACATATGTTTCTTACTGAGCGTAAACTCACTCCTTTACAATTATTTTTCATACAGATTACTTGAAGTAAATCCCCCCCAGATAGAGGAGCTTACATTTGGGATCTCCTGGTATACCTTCGAGTGACGCTTCCTAATAATTATTAAAGGTATACCCATGTATTATGTGCTCCAGACCATTGTACAGTACAATACCACAGTAATGTATATTAGTTGTTTTGGGGATGTAGGTTATGTAAGATACGTGAGATCCTGATGTATGTGATGCATGTATATATATGAAAATTTCATTCATGCGAAAACTGATATTGTGCTATAAGCAATAAAGCATAAAGTATAAGAAGTAGAAAGGATGACATTGACGAACGAGTCTAAGCAAATGTGATGTAAAGAAAAAGTTAATTGATATTTGGGTAGTGACGAGGACGTCACATCTCAGGTACTAGTAATGGGGCCATCTACAACCCTGGAACCAATGACCATATTAGACAGGAGAATGGTCCAGTGAGGCAATAAGCCTGCTACCCAAGTTCTGGTACACTGGACAAACTCTTTTCCAGAGGATGCAACATGTGAATACTTATTTGATCTATAGTAGAAGTTTCCACAATTTCAGCCTTGAGGTCAAGGCTCATTCAAAGGGAGGGGTAATTGATGCATGAAGCTCATTCAGCTAGGAGTAATCAGCTCAGCTCATTAGTAGAGCTGAGTTGGCATCCAGTTAACATTCTTAAGATGTTAGTTAGCTAAGGTGGATTGTTAGTTAGTTGTCAATTGGAAGTTAGCTAATGGGCAGGAAAGACAGTTGCAAGTAGTTGGATTGGTTAATTCATTCATTCTTGTATAAATGTACAATGTAACCACTTTTACATATATTAGATGAATACACAAGAAATTCTTTCCCAGACTGTCAACTCTCTTTCATTCTTGCTATTCTTGAGGTTCAGTCTCATGGCTTGTTCTTGAATTCCAAGCTCTTTGGTTGATCTCAATTTTCCTTGAACTTGTTTTCCTTGCACCAAAGTGGAGAGAGGATTTTATGGTGCGATGGAAAGCGAAGCTAATGTTAGATTTAATCGTATACATGAACATACATTCAGGATCTCTAAAACCAGATATCTCATGCCTTTGGTAGTATAATAATAAAATACATACCTCTGTCTGCTGTTGGCGTTAGTGAAGAAGAAGAAGAAGCCATCGTTGGAATCTCTGTAGCAGTAAACAGATTTCTCTCTCTTGCTCTGTTTTTCTTTCGTTTACAGTGTGGATGGAAAACACCGTACGTTCTTTTTGAGAGAGAGAAGACCTGTTTTAATTTAATTAAAAAACTACCATACCCAATCATGTCCATCATGTGAGTGGATGTGGTTTCTAAAATTAAGGGATAGTGGCCCATTAAAAGTAACTTCCTTACTTTTAATTGAGCCACACAATGATAAACGTAGGTTTATCTTACATTCTCCCACTTGGCTCGATTAAAATATTTATAATGGAAGTTACTTTATTATCTCCCATCATAATACCATAATATAAAAACTGTTCGGTATGAGTTATGGTGGTCGTGTTCTAATTTGTAAAACACTCCCTTCCATATACTACAACACCTACAATTTATTATATTAGGTCCTTAGATTATCATTATACTATAATTTCATGATGGTCCATAATATTGACATGTTAAGTCTTTCCTGTCAACATCAAACAATAATGTATACATAGCATCATAGAACAGGAAAACATAATAGTGTCAGAAACATATTAAGGAGCTCAAAGTGTCACTACAAAACATCACTACAATCAAGACCCATCCTAAGAACATGTTCCTTAAATAACTTGGGTTGTAAACCCTTCGTTAATGGGTCAGCAATCATGAGATCAGTACTAATATGCTGAATGGACACTGTTTGTTTCTGAACCTCCTCCTTAACGACAAAATACTTCAATTCCATATGCTTGGCACCTCTAGAGTATTTGTCGTTCTTGGAGAAGATACTGCTGCGGAGTTTTACAATAAATTTTCAGCGGCTTGGTAATGGTGTCGACAACCCCAAGTCCTGAAATAAAGTTCCGCATCCATAATGCATGAATTGTAGCTTCAAAGCAAGCCACAAATTCTGCTTCCATTGTGGATGAAGCAGTGACAGTCTGTTTTGCACTTTTCCATGAAACTGCTCCTTCAGCTAAAAGAAACAAATAACCAAAAGTGGACTTCCTGCTGTCAAGACATCCGGCAAAATCTGAATCCGTGTATCCGACTACCTCCAGTTGATCGGATCTCTTATATGTGAGCATGTAATTCTTTGTTCCTTGAAGGTACCTCAAAACTTTCTTTGCAGCCTTCCAATGATCAATTCCAGGATTCCTTTGATACCTGCCTAACATTCCGACCGCAAAACTTATATCCGGTCTAGTACAGGTCTGCAAGTACATTAAGCTTCCAACAACAGAGGCATAAGGAATTGATTCCATTTCCTTTCGTTCCAATTCATTCTTTGGACACTGCATGAGACTAAATTTATCACCCTTCTGAATGGGAATAACCCCGGGTGAACATTTGTTCATATTAAACTTTTCGAGAATTTTGTTGATATATGCTTTCTGAGATAGGCCTAGTATTCCTTCTGATCTTTTTCGGAATATTTCTATTCCAATCACATAAGAAGCCTCTCCCATATCTTTCATTTCAAAATTCTCAAAGAGAAAATCTTTAGTTTCATGCAGTATACTTAAATCATTTGCTGCAAGCAAAATATCATCAACATATAAGACTAAAAATATAAACTTACTCCCACTGATCTGTTGGTATATACAACGATCTACAATATTTTCCTTAAAACCAAAAGATGTAATAATGGTATTAAACTTAATATACCATTGTCTGGAAGCTTGTTTTAGTCCATATATTGACCTGTTAAGTTTACACACCATTTGACCTTTACTTCTTATGGAAAAACCTTCAGGTTGATCCATATAAACTTCCTCCTCTAAATCCCCATTCAGAAAGGCAGTTTTCACATCCATTTGATGTAACTCCAGATCATATTGAGCCACCATTGCCATAATTATTCTTAATGAATCTTTCTTAGATACAGGAGAAAATGTATCTGTATAATCAATGCCATCTTTCTGAGTATAACCCTTTGCAACAAGTCTGGCTTTATAACGTTCCACCTTGCCTTTTGAGTCGCGTTTGGTCTTGAAGACCCATTTACAACCGACTCTTTTACATCCTTCAGGCAATTGAACAAGATCCCAAACTTTATTTTGTTCCATGGATTTTAGCTCTTCCTTCATGGCATCAATCCATTCAGCAGATTCTGAACTTTTTATGGCTTGTGAAAAGGTAACTGGATCTTTATTAATGCCAAGATCAAAGTCTGATTCCTGTAAATAAATTACATAATCATCCGGAATAGCTGATCTCTTTTCCCTTTGAGATCTTCTTAATATTATTCCTTGTGATTCATTTGTATTCGATGTTCCTTCATTAGATCGAATATCAGATCCTTGATCATTATAGGAATCCACATCCGTCTGTGGAATTGTTTCATCATTCAAATGTTGATCAACATTGTTGTCCCTTTCCATAAATGTTGGATCAACATTAATGGATTTTGGATCAATAGTGGATAAAGGAACATTTATCCTTATCTCGTTTATTTCCACAGTTTGACGTTCTATATTCCCACTGACTTCAGCATTCTCCAGGAATTTGGCATTACCAGTTTCAATTATTCTCGGACTATGGGTTGGACAATAGAACACATATCCTTTAGATTTCTCAGGATAACCAATAAAGTATTCGCTTACAGTTCGAGAATCCAACTTTTTCTCTTGTGGATTATACACTCTTGCTTCCGCTGGGCAACCCCAAACATGTAGGTGCCTTAAACTTGGTTTCCTTCCCGTCCACAATTCAAAAGGTGTTTTTTGAACCGCTTTGGATGGAACTCTATTCAATAAATAAGCAGCGGTTTTTAGTGCATGCATCCACAAGGATTTAGGTAAGGAGGTATTACTCATCATACTCCTAATCATGTCCATTAAGGTCCGATTTCACCTTTCTGCTACACCATTTTGTTTAGGTGCACCTGGCATAGTATACTGTGCACATATGCCACGTTTTTCGAGGACTTTAGCAAATGGACCAGGACATTGTCCTGATTCATCATATTTCCCATAGTATTCACCACCTCTATAAGATCTTATGATTTTCACTTTTCTATCCAATTGTCTCTCAACCTCATTTAGGAAAATTTCCAGAACATCTACAGATTGAGTTTTTCCTTAAGTAGATAGATATATCCATAACGTGAATAATCATCAATGAAAGTGATGAAATACTTTTCTCCATTAAAGGATGGAACATCAAAAGGCCCACATATATCAGTGTGTATTATTTCAAGAAGCTGTGTGCTTCTTGTGGCTCCTTTCTTGGTATGTTTGGTTTGCTTTCCTTTTATGCAATCCAAACAAGTTCCAAGATCAGTAAAATCCAGATTTTGTAAAATCTCATTCTTTACCAATCTTTCTATCCTTTCTTTGGATATATGACCCAAACGTTTATGCCACAAATAAGCAGAATTTTCATTAAGCATGTTACGTTTTGAACCAACACTATTATGTGTGACATGCAAAGATTCAGCAAAAACATTATCAAGTTTTATTCTATATAAACCATCAATAAGAAAACCTGATCCATAAAGAATAGAGTCTTTATATAGATTAAAACTTCCAGAACAGAAATTAACATTAAAACCACAATTGTCCAATTTTCCTAAAGAAACAAGGTTTCTAGAAATTGAAGGTACATAGAGTGTATCATTAAGGTCCAACTGATATCCAGTGTCTAAGACCAATCTGTAAGTCCCTATGCCTTCAACAGGAGCCTTCATGCGGTTCCCCATAAACAGAAAATCATTTCTTGGATTTGTGGTTCGGATCGTAAGGAATCCCTGCATAGTATTGGTAACATGAGTTGTAGCACCAGAATCGAGCCACCAAGTATTGTTAGGAACTTCACTTAAATTTGATTCAAAACATACAAAAGTATTGAAAATACCTTTCTTTTCAAACCAAGCTTTTCGTTTATGACAGTCTTTCTAATAGTGCCTAACTTTCTTACAAAAGTGGCACTTTTCTGTCTTCTGTTCCTTCTTCTCAGTCTGAGAATCATTAGTAGACCATTTCTTCTTAAACTTTTTGGCTTTGAATCCTTTCACAGCTCCCTTTCCTACTAGGTTAGCAGAGTGACTCTTTTGACTCTTGAGTCTTACTTCCTCTTGTACAAGCCTACTGGCCAATTCATTAACATTCCACTTATCCTTTATAGTGTTGTAGTTAATTTGAAAAGGCCCATATTCAGGAGGCAAGGAGTTCAGAATAAACTGAACTAAAAAGGAGTCCTCTACTGCCAAACCCAAAGTCTTACGTCTTGTAGCAATGTTCGTCATCTCGATGATATGTTGTTGCATGCTTATCGACCCATTGAACTTCATGGTCGTAAGCTCAGCCATTAAAGTACCAGCGAGTGACTTGTCCGCAGAACAAAACATTTCTTCCACAAAACTTATATATTCCTTAGCACTCTCAGTTTGTGGAATCGTAGTCTTAACGTTGTTAGCAATTGTCATTCGCAGAAACTTTAAGCATAATCTGTTGCTTCTTTCCCATGTGGCATAATGTGACTTCTCTGCCTCACTGCTTGTATCCTTAATAGCAGCAGGTTTTTCATGAATGAGAGCTAAGTCAAGATCCAAAACACCTAAGTGGAAATCAACTTGCTCTCGCCATTCTGAGAAGTTCATGCCATTAAACACAACAACAGATGATGCATGCGAATTAATTGCAATAACTGCAAAACATAACAAATAAAGCTCACATTTAATTATAATGAATTCAGTAAAATGAGTAATAAGATATATGGTAGTTCTCCTTTGGGTAGATACTAAAATATACATGCATAATTAAATAAAACATAAATATAAAGTAAAATACCTTTGGGCAAATTTTACAATATATTTTTCTTTAAATGAGTTAATTATATAAACTTTAATGGGTAAATAAATATTTAGAAAATTGAACATGTTTTTTATCTTTGGATAATTAACATATTCAACCAAAATATTAATTTACCTCCCATAATATCATTAATTTACTGAATAATAATTTACCTTTGGGTAAATTTCTTAAGTTCTAGTAATTAATGAAAACTATTTTTTTTTAACTCATTATTTTTTAGATCAAAACTTTAGGATCTAATTGAATATCAATATATATATATATATATATATATATATATTTGTTCACATTAAACTTTAATTTTTTGGTAAACACTTAATATACAAAATTATATACATTACCGAAAATTTAACATAGCAGCGGAAAATATGGATAATCATAAGATATTTATTAACATTCATGTAATCACTCATAATAAATCATACAAAATAAATGATTACTCAATCAAATTATTATTATTATTATTTTTTTTATAGCAATTCTAATCATATTTAACTGCTACTGTTTGCAAACTTAATAGCTTTGGCGTTGTAACAAAATTGGGCACACTTTCTTCACAAAAGGACGTTCAATGCAAAACTATCTTTCAACCCAATACATGAATATGCCAAGCAAGGCACATACTTGCCAATCACGTGGGAACCTAATTTACTTCAAAATTAATTTGAAAATTGCATGCAACACAGTAAACAATGTATTTCTTTTAATTTCTTTTATGTTAATAACATGCACATTATTGCCAAGTTTATTTCCAGGCAGATGAGTTCATAATCTTTAATCATGGCTATCATTCAAGATTATTTTACATTAATTTGTGCCTTTAAAACTGATAAAAATCATGCATACTCCTTTTTATTTTTATTTTATTTTTATTTCTTAATTTTCTGAACATATTCTTAAAACAATTTTCTAGAATCATAAATTCTATCCTTAACTTTTAAGATGACACAAGCAATGCTGATGATAAATCATAGAGAACAAAAAAACGAAAACTTTTAATATAATTTGATTCTTTGCTTCCGTTTTCCGTAACTAATTCTTTGAAATATGTTTTTGATAACACTTTTGCCCAGTACTATCATCTATAGCTGTAAAAGTTTCTACGAAGACATGAGCGTAAAAAATAAATAAATAAATAATAATCTCACTAACCTAAATGCCGTCAATAGCATTTGACAGAAACTTTCACAGAGTTTATCTAGTTTAGAACAACTAGGCTCAGATACCACATGTTAGATTTAATCGTATACATGAATATACATTCAGGATCTCTAAAACCAGATATCTCATGCCTTTGGTAGTATAATAATAAAATACATACCTCTGTCTGCTGTTGGCGTTAGTGAAGAAGAAGAAGAAGCCATCGTTGGAATCTCTGTAGCAGTAAACAGATTTCTCTCTCTTGCTCTGTTTTTCTTTCGTTTACAGTGTGGATGGAAAACACCGTACGTTCTTTTTGAGAGAGAGAGGACCTATTTTAATTTAATTAAAAAAACTACCACACCCAATCATGTCCATCATGTGAGTGGATGTGGTTCCTAAAATTAAGGGATAGTGGCCCATTAAAAGTAACTTCCTTACTTTTAATTGAGCCACACAATGATAAACATGGGTTCATCTTACAGTTAACACTCGCCGCTAGCGAACAGTGGCCGGCGATGAAGTGGTGTCCGATGCTGAGGCTAAGGGTTAAAGCATATACAATCGAGTCGTATACTTATTAACTCTCTTTAAAAAGAAGTTCGAAGTTCTATTTTTCTTTATACTTTTTTTGAAAAAAAAAATGAGATGTATCATTTGTGTACTCGAATTTATTCTAATTGTCTTATGCAATTCGTATATGAGGCATTTGAGATTTCCGATATTTGTGGTTTTTCACTTAAGTTGTGATTATTTTGTAAGAAAATAATGCAACAATTATGAATAGGATATATATTTTTCTATATTTAAAGCATATTAGACAAATTATAATCGCTATAGACAATGTTTGATTGACAGATCCAATGATGAGGGAAAAGGTAAATATGCGAAATAATTAACTTTTTCCTCATTTGATTAGAAGGAAAATAGAATAATTTGCAACTTTAAATGTCTCTAATTAAAACCAATCCCATTTACTTATGAAAGGAAAAACTTATAGTTTAATTACTATTTTATTTAGAGTTATCCTCGAGTAATTTCTTTCTATCAGTTTTTCATCTCTTGCACCAAATTTAATGTAGGGAAAAAAACATGTTTCTTTCATATTAGGGATGTCCATGGACCGGCTGAACTGGACTTAGGTCATTTATTAATGACTTTTTTTTTAACATAATATTAATGACTTGTATACAAGTTCAAGCTTAAGCTTGATCTAATTTGTAAATTCAAGCTAAATTTTTAGTGCAAATCTATTTTTTTATTTTTAACATACAATCTCAAGCTTGGCTTAGCTCGGCCAAAATATAATTTTAATTTTTTATTTATTTGTTTTTTATTATTTTATACATTTTAAAGTTTAATTTGAAGCCTTTCTAATTTTTTATTATTTTAATTTTTTGTATTTTTTATCATTTTAATTTTTTTTATTATTTCAAGTTTTTATTTATTTGTTTTTTTTATTATTTTGGACAGGTCTGCTTCATATTCGTTGCCTTTTTTTCTCTTGGTTTTTTTTATTTTTTATTTCTTAATGAATTTTTTATTTTTATTTATTTTTTTCTTGAAAGATTTTAAATATCATTCCTATTATTATGAAATCATGTCCGTATATCATTTACTTTTTTATTTTTATTTTTTTATAATATTTTTTCTAGTAAAAAAGTGTACGAGGTTCCAATCGTTAAATCACAAAGCCTTAATACATGATTCTATACAAATTGTAATTTCCTTTTTGTTGTTGCTATCCAACCGTGAAAGTTGAGTTGGGTGTTCCAGTGGTCCAGTACCAAGTAATATGCTTTGTACGCAGGCAATGCTACGACTGAAAGGGCATAAAAATTGTAATTTCCAAACCAAGACCCACTTGATAAGAATTAAGAACGAACCATTTATATCACCCAAAAAAAACCTTGTTATTTCCATATTTCAAAAAAAAAAAACAAACCTTGTTTTTTTCAAATCAAATGAAAATTTATTTTATTTTCAAAATTGAGAAAAAGCAACAGCCAACAAGCAGGCCCCGCTGTTGACTTTAGGAAAGGGCCACCAGCCATGCTTTCTCCGGATTATAAAGAACCCTCCTTCCCTGCAACTTCCTCGAAACCTCCTGCTCTCTTTCCTGGCAGCTTCCTCCTCTCTCTTTTCTTTCTTTTTCTTTTTTATCAAAGTGCCGGTGATATTGACGCTTGAATCTTTCAACTTTCTTTCACAAATGGTGAGGTTAATATCTCCTATGTTTTAATTTTACTGTGTCTTTTTCCTTTTATTTATTTCATTCATTTATCAATTACCAAAAAAAAATTGGTTTTACAAATTCAAAGTTGAACTTCATTGTTTCGTATGGTGCTTTTGCCATTCATATTTGGTTGTTAATGGAGTCTATCTCCAGCCGAATAGTTGGGCAACCTGACCATTTCCGGAAGCCCATCATACTCTTTTAAGCTAGGACCGATGGCATGGCATGGTCTCACCTAAAGATATAATACGAGTCAAGCTGTGAGTAAATGATTATTTGAGTTTAATTTTTTTATTTTTGAGTCAAACTTAAATCAAATTATTCAAATAATGAGTCAAATTAAGTTTAAATATTTTAATATTCGATTTAAATTATTCGTAAATTTAATCAAATTTTTTAATATATATTTTATATTTTATTGTTAATTACTAATTTATTATTGTAATATATAGTGACTATGATAAATTAAATTAATCGAGTTTGAAATTATCAAATTGAATTAAGAAGATTCGATTATTTTATCAAATAAAATTTGAATCTTCAAAATTAAATTCAATGCAAAGTTTTGAGCTTAATGGTAGGCTTTGCATTTTTTACTTGTTTTGAAGCTTAAATGTAGCATAATTTTTTCTACACATGAAAGTATTCAACGGAAAACAACTTAACACTAATCATGTAACACTAGGTACCTCCAAAATCCGCAATGATTTCATTTTTGTTTATTTATTTTGATTGAAGAATACGTGCACTTGTTTTTCTCGAGTGTATAATAATTATCCTTTGTATTCTTTGTTTTCTCTGTGATGGTGGTATTATTAAAGAGAACACAAAATGGGAAGCCAGAATATTGCCTGTTTATTTCACCAAAAAAAAAAGAATATTGCCTGTTTAGGTTGAAATCCGAAAGCATGACGCGATCCATGATGTCACTTTATTTGCCCTTTAAATTTTGATGAATTATTATCGATTCCTTGATCATTACGCATGGGCCATTTCATCATCAGCTATCGCTCGATTTGCGTCGACTTTGGCAAGAGATCGAGCGACATAGAAGATGTGATATATATTTAATGAAGTGATTGGTGTTCAACGTCCCATCTTTCATATAAAGGTTTTTATTCGATCGATCCAATTAATTTTGAATTAAACTAGTGGAAATCGACATTCATCAAAATTTATAATTTTATTTTCATTAATCACATCGAAATTTATATTTTTGAATTAATCAAATCAAAATAAATTTCAATTAATTCGATTACTTAAACAATTAATTGAAATAATATAAAATTATTTTTATTTTAATTACTTTATTTGAATTTATAATTAATTAAAGTCTAAATTAATTACAACTAGCTTTAATATAAAATTATAACTAAAATTATTGAAAGCATCAATTCATACAAAATGTAAACTGTAGTGCTTAAAGCATCAATATAAAATTATTGCAATTATGTAGCACCAATACTAAGTAATTGATTAATTTTGAGTTTTGAACCAAATTAACTGAAAATTGAATTTTTATCAATTCTATTTCATTAATCGATCGAATTAATTTCGATGGTCTATTGATAAACCAAAATATATTCGATCAACCGGTTAATTTGGTTTTAACTAAATTTGAACATCCCTACTTTCGTATCATTATTTTATGGATGTGTAAAACAAAAAAACTCCTATTAATATCCTTGAGACCAGTCACTGAGAATTAATTTAGGGGCTATTACTTAAAAGGGTTTTACCTTGTAAATTGTTATTGTTTTAAAAAATGTGTATGTTTAATTTTCACATTCATTAAACTCCTCTAATAACTTTATAGCCTTTAATTTAATCGAAAATCTCATTGTAAATATATTTTTTAATATAAAATAAAAAAAATCTTAAATATGTTAATCTTTTACAAATTAACATCTTGAAGTGCTTTTTAGTTCTTGAATATTATGTAATATATTTTATATTGTTATCAAATTATTAATTTATGCAATAATTGGGATTGAAATTTTATATTAAGTTCTAAAATAAAATTATTAATTATTGTGATAGAGGGGTTTATTAAGTTATTCCATTGACCCAGATCGAGATCATGATTTTTTATTAATTTAAAGAGATTATGAATTTAGAAGGAATTAATTTATAAAGTTTTACTCTACATCACTTTAATAATTTTCATCAAGTGTAAAATGCATACGGAAATCTTTCTTTAAAAGATCTTATTATGGAAAAGTAAAGAATATCAAAACTTATCACACGTACCAATTTTAAAAATGATAATAAAGAATACAAAATATAACTTGAATTTTGTAATTATGTTAAATATTTAATTTAAAATCAATTGATAATAAATAGACAACAATTGAAAAGATTCAATTATAATATAAAATCATTAAAAACTCAATATTTAGCAAATGAATGTATGTACGAGGTAAATTGTTTTTGCAAAAAATAAGTTTTCCACCGCTCTTTTTTATTGAAGACAAATTTTCGCTGTCTTATCCGACAATATTTGTCAATGCTGATGATGTTAGTGGCAGTCGTTCGCTGCTACAAATTTAAAGCAAGCAATCGTTCGATCGATCGCTCGTTGCTGCATTTTTATACACTTTTGTAGGAGCATAACGGCAGTATTCGCACGACATGTGGCCTACCTTTTGTCCAGTATCTTGACAACTTTGTTGAAGTCTTCACTCTTCACTTGATTCTTGAAAATGTTTATTTGTTCTTAAGAATATTTCAACCAAAAAAATGAAAATAAAGCGACTTTCTAAGCTGAAGTACCACAGCATTGAATACTAAGATAATTCTTTTCTAAATTTATAAATTGCACCCTACGTGCTGACAAAAAAAAGTAGCATACTAACATGATTCTTTTCCTTTTGTTGTTAATAAATTGACAAGATTAACAGTTAAAAAAATGATAAACTGATTTTTTTTCATTAAACAATAAAGAATTTTAAGGTTCAATTCAACGTATTCTTTTTTGGATTGATTGAAATAAATTTATTTATGTCGAACCTAATGAATTCATAAAAAAAATAATTTTTTAGTGGATTAAAAGTTGAAAAATTAAGAAGAAACAAGCTATACATGAACCTTTAGAAAAGAGCAATAATTTTAAGCTGCTTTTGAGTTTTAATTTTTCATGAAATTTAATTAATCTTAATTTATTAACCAAGTTGAATTTGTTTCCTAGTGAGATTTAGGTTAAACACAAGCTAAGCTCAACAGTTACAAGATCATGAAATCTCTGCTTTTTGCACTTTTTTCAAAATAGAAAAAACAATGATGAATGAGTCAAGCCACGTAGTTTTAATGGAGATTTTTTTTCTCATCTTTTTTGAAGAATGAGTTTGAATTGTTTTTTTTTTTACCGGGTATAAGTACGAGAATCTAAACTTGCAAGTTAATTTCTCATGCATAATTATTAAAACTTTGACAAAACTCAAAAGTTCGTTTATGTACAAAAGAAAGTAAATTAAATGTAAATGGAATAATTTTGTTCAATTTTCTTAAATTGGTAAGTTAAAAATTCAATAGTAGTAATTAGCTTTTTACTTTTTATTACGAAAAATTTTCCCTTTTGTTAAAGACAATTTGCTTCTTTTTTCACATCCATTACTATACAATGAATCATAGTTTTTAAGTATAAATATTAAAAACAATAAGCCTAGTTTGAAGAAGGCAAAATAAATTTATTAGATTAGTTAACATCATTTTAACAAAAAAGTATCATTTAGATTTCGTTCGACAAGTAATTAGTAGAATGCAATTTCTTTCTTGTTACATCAAAATCACATTTGGAGTTAAAACGACATTGATACATGAAGTGTCATTGACATTTTAGTCTTAAACATAATTTCAATGCAGTGAGAATGAATTCTTTTCCGTGTTTGAGGCATTTGACAAAAATGACTTTTAAAATTTTACAAAATTTAGTTGACCATGAGTCATGACCCTTTAATTTTACATTCAAAGTAATTTAATCTCCTTATATAAGCTTAATATAGGCCGTTACTTTTTTCATAAATTTACATAAGGGTTAAGTGACCTTCTAAATCTCTAGCTTCAATGTAATAATTAAATGACATGTTATGCATGGATGTTATAGTTGAATCTTTTCAATTGATCAAGAAATTATTTTTTTTTTTTGAGAATATGAAATTATTAATGTTTATTTCTACATCTATATGTATAAATTTATTTTACACTTTTTATTACTTTCAAATTAATAATGTTTATCGTTTTTAAATTACTTTATAATTAATGTAAAAGCACCACTATTGAAATTGATAAGAACCAACCTGACTTGTTTTCAGCAAACAATTTAAAAAGTCAAGCCGACCACTCGGGCAGGTAGATGCTTCTTGATAGATGCCTTTCCCCCATGTCCTTGCAAAATGTATATATAATGTGAAACCTGCCGGCTACCAAAGCTAGAGAATTGAAGCATATCCGCACACATTCACTGGAACTGGTCGGGAAATGACAAGAGGGATTGCAAGATCACGCTGCGTCAAGCAAAGGGTACTTTGAAAATCTGTTCAAATCCATTTCAGTATACAGTATATTGTTTCTGTTTAATTCTTGTAAATTTATTTTTCTCATGTTATCGTCAAAAGCTGATCACGTCTCCGTGGATCCCCAGAAAAGAGAAGATATGAAAACGCTGAAATCAAAGAAGGTTTTGATAAGAGAAGAGCAGAGGGCTGGGAAAAGGTTAGTCGACTGAGAAAAAGTGCAAAAACAAAGCAACCTAGTTTAGTGTTTTCTTTTTGCTTCAATTTTTTCTTTGGTTTCTTTATGCTGATACAAAACCAGTGGAGTTCTGGCTTCGCTGTGAATTTGGATTAAATACGTTTTGTTTTTGGTGTTTTGAACGTTCAAGACAGTTAAAAGTTTGAACTAAGATTAACACACCGGAGTACTTGTCTTTTGTCTCCTTTGATTGTCTCCTTGGAGAACTTCGATTGATCCTTGTCGAAGCAGTTGGAGCCAGAAATGGATGGCGATCGTTGCCGGTCAAGTACACAAATTGAATAGTATAGGAATGCTAGCTAAGCTAGCTCACATGGGTCCCAAGCCATACAATTACTATTATTTAGAGAAAAACAATAATTTTTTTTATAAAATATAAATAAACATACTATTGATAAACTTTTGTCTAATTTGAAAGATTAATTTAGTAGCGTAAGGTTTCTATAAATTTTTTAGTGAGTACCATTTGTATTGAAAAATTTCGTATTCGAATATTTATTAAATCAAATTTTTTTAAGACAATGCAAGCCAAGATGTGGAAACATACCAAATATGATAGAGGTATGAGAACACCTCGAGTTTTACAAAAAAAAAAAAAGCTCGTCTCAATTATAAGAGAGAGAGAGAAAGAGAATTTTGGGTAGAAAGCTTAAGGCTTGGCTTTGCTTGCTAAAAAGAATGGAAGTGAGAAAGGATAAAAAATTTGTCAATTTAATGGTTATGTTTCACAATCATTTTTAACTTTTTAATTTAATTTCTGAATTAACAATTTTTTAATTCATATTCACTCTTTTTCATTTTATTGACCAAACAAAACCTAGCCAAATCTCCCTTTTCTAGTATTGCCACAACCCTATCTTGATTTATTTATTTATTTTAATTTGTTCTACACTTCTTGTAATAATTATTTTATATATTTTTAATTTTTTGTACATGTGATTTTACGTTAGAGGTTATTGCTTTCTGGTACCATAATTTTACATGTTCTTTCATTTCTTCTTATGTGTTGTCATTGTCACCATGAAGAAAAATTTGAACTTCTTTAATGTTCATATCATTTTAATATTTAACATCATTACCTTATCAATTGATTAAAGTTCAATTATTTATATGACAAATTTAATATTATTTTTCTTATTTATATTTTAAATTTAAAATATACTCTAATACAAATCTGTCGTGCAACAACACATGACCTCTATTTAATATTACCTATATAAGAAATGTTTAAAAAAAAAGTTTCAGATCATGCTTGCATACAATTTAAATTTAAACTAGGTATACCAACATACTCAAAGTCCTCTTGATTTACTTTAAATTCAACTAACTAACTGGATTAAAGTAATTCGTTTTTAGCCAAGGAATTAATTTTAGCATTTCGCCAGTAGTTGAACTTTTTTACATGGCTCGAGGAAAAGGACCAAAAAAAAGGTTAATATGTTTAAGTAGAGAAAAATTTATTGAATTATATAAATTGTAAATTAACCCTTCGAACAAAAAAAATTCAAACCTGTTGTATTCATAAGAGAAGTTAAATTACTCGACTCCCTTATGAGTTTTAAATCAAGTATTGATGTATATATTACCTTTCAAATCTTAATTGAAATGACTTGTTAAAAAATTGTAAAAAAAATTCTTAATCTACAAACCAAGTCAAAGCTTAATTTCTATAGCTCCAATTCATTTACTTTCAGGTCAAATGGGAAAGAAGGCAGGAAGAAGCTTCAATTTTCGGGCACGGAAATCACCAATCTCGGTAAGTTTGATTTCTGTTCTCCAATTAACACTCTGAGATTGTTGATTTTGCTTAAGGGTTACTATTTGGCCTTCGGACTTTGTTAAGGAGCAAACCAACATGGTCATATACAAGCATGGCCTTTGTCTTCTCTCATACATGCCAAAACTTGTCCAAAAGCTTCTTTGTCTCACTTATGATGGCCGTTTGCAGACAAAGGGAGCAGCCCTAGAGTTGTAGGAAAGAAGCTGCGCATGCGGCGATCACAGTTATCCAGGCTCCGGGTTGAGCTTATGGAATTCGAATTGGCAAAGATGAAAGTGGAGATCAGGGACTCGGCTGACTCTCTAATGGCAGCAAATATAGAAGCTAATCGGACCGAGGCTGAACTTGAACTACTGATTACCTGCAGGGATGAGTTGATGGATAACCTTTTGGAAATGAAGGCGAATGAAGCTTTCTGGATGGATATGCTGTGTCTCCCTTGAATAGGAGACTAACCTTATTTTACTATGTAAAAGACTGCTTGAGAGTTGAGACTTGAGTAAGTTTTTATTTCTTAAGTATTTCTATAGCCATCCAATGATTCTCTGTCGTCCAATATTCCTGTCAATCATAATATCAGAAAGTTAATGAAGAAAAAACAAAGGGGACTAAACACGTTTTGTTGTTGGAAGAAACACGCTATGTAAATCTATGTCTTCCCAACATCTTTGAAGTGTTATTGTTATTATTGGATTATAAACTCAATTATAAGGTTAGTTGCCTTTCATTTTAGAAGACCATTTAGCTCATACTTTTGTCGGATTTTTTTTCTTTTATAGACTCACTGTAAAGCCAAGTTTTAAGTGTTAACGGGAAAAAAGTGCTGGAACTTTTGTACAAACACAGAACACAATACAGAAAAGAGAGAGAGAGAGGAGAGAGAGAGAGAGAGAGAGAGAGAGAGAGAGAGAGAAGAAGAAGAAGAAGAAGAAGAAGAAGAAGAAACGTGAGTTATGAAGAAAAGGGGTTTTTGTGCTTAGTGAGAAAAGATGCAAAGTTTCTATGTAAGCTTCTTTTATTCTACCTATATGTATATTTTTGATGCATTTTGAAGTGCAAAAAATTGTTATATAGCTCTTGTTTACATGTTTAAATATGTACCGTGCTTAATGTTCGTTGTGTGGGTATTTCAAAGCTTGAGATTAGTTGATTGGGGTTAGATTTGTGCATGAAAGTTGTGCTGAAAATTTATTCTACACTCAAAAAAAAAGAAGAAGAAGAAAAGATAAATGTGATATTTGAAAGTAAGGATAATTGATTTAACACAATACGAGAAGTATACAATTATTGGGAATTATCAAGGATCATGAGAATTTAGGAGTAACGGATTAATGGCAAAGAATTAATTGGAGAATAATGCAATGGACTTAAATCGAATTTCGAGAGTTAAATGGATAATGTGAATTGGGAATTTTAAGTAATATAAAGAAAATTTCAAAGTTAATTTTGAGTGTACATGATAAATATATATATATGATGAATAAAGAATAGGTGATATAAATTAAATAAGAATATATAACCTATATATATACACACTGGTTTAAATAAAGAAATATAAATATATATGTTTAGAATAAAAGTAATATATAAATATATAATATATATTTGAGATAAACACATGTGCTAAATAAATAAAATATCAAAAGAAGATATATATATATATATATATATATATATATATATATATATATATATATATATAAAATAATATAACAATAAGGCTTCTTGGAGAAGCCATCTGAATTCACCTACTCCCACTATATGACCCTTTATTCACGTCTGGTTAGGGCTGTTCATTATTCGGTTTTAACCGAATTAACCGACCGACCGAATTGATTTCGGTTAAACGGTCGGCCACCGAAATTATTTCGATCGGTTAACGAAAATAATTTTTTTGAAATTTCGGTTATCGGTTAATTCGGTTCGAAAGACGAAATTAACCAATTAACCGATTACTTAACCGAAATATTATAACCCCTCCTACAGTCAATACGCTGCGTTTCATAATGCCATAAGTCATGACTAAACAGCGTCGTTGCATCACTCTTGCCTGCAGTTAACCTAATTTCCCTCATTTTTTTCCCAACGTTCTCGACATTTCCTCTTTGCCTCTATCGACCTAATCCAGATACCCTAATTTTTCCCTGCCCTCGCCCTCTCCGCTCCGCTCGACATTTCACTGGTGGCTCTCCTGCTCTGCCTTCTCCCTTTCCTTTCCTCACAGCCTCTAGACCTAATCCCTAATTTTTCGAAGCCCCTTCACTCGACATTTCGCCAGTAGCTCTCTGCCTCTCCCTTTCATCAGTCTCGACTCTCAACAATCTCAATCTCTCACATCCCTGCACTATCGGCATCGACTATCCCACAGGCCAACAGTGAGACAACGACAGCCACTGATGATGAGTATCTCAAGCAGCGACAGGGGTTCCTTTCCCGTCATCATGGTAAAAATTAGACAAAAAATCAGAATCTTCTTCAGATCTCTTTGGTTTCTTTGTTTTTTTTTCTCTTCCTGGATTTCCTAACACTTTTGGGTTGATTGTTTTTTATGGTGGGTTTTGTTTAAAGAGACACAAAAATGGCACCAAGAGTTAATAGGAAAATATCAGCTACATCAGCAAGAGCCCACACCAGAAGAGCCAAGCAAAACAATTCCTTCAAGCTTTCTTCGGGTGGGTTTTCTTTTTTTTCTTTTTTAAATTAAAAGTTATGCCTGTTATTTGATCTAATTTTTGTTATATCCTTATTGTAGAATTCCAAAATTTTCTTTTATCTGGGTTACTTTGTTTTTTCTGTTGCTTTGCTTTTATGCTTAGAAAGCATAAGAAAGTTGAAATATTTGGACCTTAGATTTTTCTTATCTTGTAGATTCTTTAACTATTGATTGAATTTGTTGTAGTGTCTATTCATTACATTCACTGTGTCTTTGGGTCAAGAGTTAAACTTCAAGCATAGCTTGATATTGAAATGAGTATTTTTCTTCTAGAAAGGAGTGAGTGTGAGTTGAATTTTGTCATTTTGTAAAGAGGGCTTCTACATCATTTAAAGGTAAAAGAAGGCTTTCTGTTGCCTTCAAGTTCAATATTGTTTGATGAAATGCTAATACTGCTTTATATTTGTGAAATCCCCAATTTCCATGCATTCCTCCATGTTTGTAAAGTATTTCAATCTAATATGATTAAATGAATATGAAGTTGAAATGTATGTATGAATAATGTATAATTGATGAATGGAATATAGAAGAAATAACAAAGTTGAATGTCAATAAGTCAAATAAATTATGTTGATATCAGGAAAATAATTGAAGTATGAAAGAAAATAAAATCAGATTTTATTTGGTAATTAAATGGATAAGTGGCTGTGATGAGAAGGAGGAAAAGAGGAAATTAATGGGTCAAAAAGGGATAGTCAAGGCTGAGAGGAATTAAGGGATGAGCATGCAATTAATGCAAGTGCATGACTCATCATCCCCATCAGCTATCACCAACGTCAGCCTCTCTTCCAGCCCTCTCCCTCTCGTTCCATTCAAGTTTCCAAGTTTCCATTCCAAGCTACCTTGACAAACCCCCTCATCCATCCATCGATTCATTTAGTTTGTTGAATGAAAATAATCCTTGTCACTAGACTAAGAGATATCCAAAGTTTGGTGGATTGAATCCAAGTATTGGAGGAGATCTCAAAGTTTGAGATTTTGGTCTCTAGTGAAGGTAAGAGAAGAAGATGATTCTTCCAACTTTGTTTATGATTTGGAGTTGTTCTGAGTTGGTATAATATGTATATGATAATAGTTTAAAGATTTGATTTGTATAATGTTTATAGAGTTGAAGAGGTGAAAAGCTAAGGTTGACGCACCAAGTGATTTCACGTTTCCGAAAGAATCGAGGTAAGGAATTTATGTAACGGACGCAAGGCGGCTATGTCCGCATGTTTTGATGCATATTGAACTGTTTTGGAGGAGAAGTATCAGCTGTTTCTTTGCAGGAAAAATGACATTTTCGGACTTGTCTCTTAGTACCAATTAGGTTAGTAGCAGCCGACTACCTAGAGACAACCAAAACGCTGTTTTTCGAAAATCGATGCAAACCAGTCGACTGCTATGTAAGCCAGTTGAATGCTATTTACCCAGAAGCATTTTGTTTCAAACCAGTCGACTGCTATATGGAACAGTCGACTGCTATTTGCTAAATTGCATTCTGTTTGAAAACCAGCCAACTGCCTATGAGACCAATCGACTGCTAATTTTCCAGAAGCATTCTGTTTCGAAAATAGTCAACTGCTATATGACCAGTCGACTTCTATTTCTTAAGAAGCATTCTGTTTGAAAACCAGTCGACTGCTATATGGACCAGTCGACTGCCCCCATGTATTTTCAAAGATGAAAATATCGAAATTTTAAATGAATATAATTTCGATAAAAGAAGTTATGAAGCAGCAGCCGACTGCCCTATGAGGCCAGTCGACTGCCATGTATGAAAAGAGCTTTCAAAGCTTATTTGGTTTAAACACAAAAGTGTTTTCTGAAAAAAAAAAGGTATATTATAAATGTTTTGAGACTATGGATTGCGTGATGATTATGCATTTTTGATGCTGAGAGACTCTGATCAAGTCCTCAGTAATATGTATGTTAAGCGAGGAACCCTAGTCCGGTCCTCAAGACCATAAGTGACACCTGACTAGTGTTCATTGTGGTATTATTAAGGCAGGAGAGAATCCTGACCTCTACAGGGTATACCACTGTACTAATGCATGATTAAAGTCATATAAATGGGTATAAATGATTTATATGACGATTCAATCGCTTAAATAATTGTACATAGTCTCTATCCTATTTCAAAGGATATATGATGTATGTTTTGAAGTAAAGAAGCATGATGCATGTTTTAAGAATACGATGTATATTTAAAGTATGTTATGAAGTATGATGTTTTAAAGAAAGAAGTATGAAGTATGTTTCAAGAATATGATGCACATTTTACACGTATGCTGTTTTAAGAAGCATACAAAGTATGTTTGCCATGCCATTCGAAAGAAAATGCATGTTTGCAAATAATGCATGAAAGATGTTTATGATGCATGCTTTATAATAGTTTACATGACATTATAGAGCCAAGTAGGAAAAATGCATATAGAGGCATAGTACGCTCTTTTACATATTTTTCTTACTGAGCGTAAACTCACCCTTTTACGACCATTTTTCCTACAGATTACCTGAAGTGAGCCTCGCTCCGATTTGAGGAGCTTGATTTTGAAGGATTGCAGTGTACCTTTTCGATACGCTTCCCAGTTAGCATAGAAGATATACTTATATGCTTATGTATAGTAAATTGTAATTCAGCTACGGTACAGTACAAGTAGCATTTATGTATGGTAGATGTCGGGGATGTAAGTTAAGATGATGTATAAGATTCTATGGAAATGGAATGATATTTATATGTATCATTTTTATGCTTATGGAAAGTGAAGAAAATTTTATGATCTATTAGAAAATTAGCTTAAGGGTAAGGAATGATTGGCACTGATGAACTAAATCAAAAGATGTTGTATAAGATTTGAAAAGAAAAAGTTAGATGATAAGATGGAGTGACGAGGACGTCACAGATTGGTATCAGAGCGATTTGATTGGTAGTTTGTCAGTGTCAAGGAGCTAGAAATAGAGTATATCTTCAATTGTACTATACTTGTCTAAATACAAATGCATAGTATAACTGTTTATGGTTATACTAAAGAGCTCAATGATGACTATATTTACAGTATGAGCTCCCGAAGAAGAGGTACTAGTAAAGGAAGAGGACGGGGTCGTGAAGAACAGCCCCCGTTCCGTCTCCTCATCCATCTCCACCACATAGCCCGAATACAAAGCTAGCTAAAATGGAAAAGCACATGGAGAACATGGCCACGATGTTCACCCAGTTTATGTCAAACTTTCCAAATGTGGCCACAAGTACCCAAGCAGCTGCACCTGCTATTCCTCCTACCGAAGTAACCCCACAAGCCCCAACTACGAAAAGGCGGGATCCTAGAGCCTATTGCAATGTGGCACTGATCAAAGAATTCAAGAAGTTAGATCCGCCCAAGTTTAAGGGGGAAAGAGATCTGCTGACCGCAAAAAACTGGATGAAAGCAGTCTTGAAGTCCTTTGAGTACATGCCCTGCTACGAAAGGGAGAAGGTAGGCTTGCCCGCTTACTTGTTGATTGATGATGCTGAATATTGGTGGCAAGCCACTCGGACCGTGTTAGAGGCTCGATATGATGAGGTTACGTGGGATAGATTTGTGGAAGCTTTTAATGAACAATACATCCCACGCACGGATCAGAATAGACTGAAGATTGAGTTCCTAAGCTTGACTCAAGGTACAATGACGGTGAATTAGTATGAATCTAAGTTCACCACCTTGAGTAGATTCGACCCAGAGGTCCGGAGAGATGAAGGGCATAAGATCTATAAATTCATCGAGGGATTGAAGTCCCCGATTAGATCTAAGCTGTATCCGATGGATATTACTACTTATGGAGAGGCGGTCTGTAAGGCTCAATTGTGTGAGGAGGACTATGATCTACATCACGCTGACTTTCGAGCTAAGGGTAAAGGCAAAGAATCGATGAAGCGGAAGTCAGATGAGAAAGCCCCGAGTGATAGGTATCCATATCGGAGAAGTAGACGATCAGAAGGAGTTTCTATAGGTAAGTAAATGAATTAAGAGAAAATAATCTCTATTTCAATTATATGGTTTTATGAAAATGCTGTAAATTTAGAGTTATGATGATGATGATTCAGGAACTCCTAGAGCTACCGGGATCAAGATAAGTGATGAGAGATCCCGATATTCTGCTGGAAGTACTGCTAGCTCACCGAAGAGCATGATGCAAAGATGTGAGCAATGCGGGAAATTTCATGGATCACAGCCATGTAGCTTGGCGAGTGGCGCTTGTTTCGGATGTGGTGAGAAGGGACACATGATTAAGGATTGCCCTAAGAGAGATCCGAGGAGGCCTGATGAATCTGATAAGACCCCTCAGTCACCACTTAAGGCCACTGCTGCTGAGAAGGGGAAGAAAGCTGTGACCCAAGGACGAGTGTTTGCCATCGACGAAGAGTCTGCCGATGCCTCGTCCAAAGTGATTAAAGGTAAGATTTATCTTTCTGATATAAGTGTCACTGCATTATTTGACCCAGGCTCCACGCAATCATTTATGTCACCTAAGATTGCTATGAAAGTACCTGTTGAGCCTGAGCCTTTAGGACACTTATTGCAAATAAGCACACCTTTTAAGGATTCACAAATGGCAAAGTTAGTGTATAGAAACTGCAAGCTACGAGTAGGAGAAAGAGAATCAATAGCTGACCTAATCCTACTAAATATGTACGGATTTGATGTTGTTTTGCGTATGGATTGGTTAGCTAATAATCATGTTATATTAGACTGCTATGCCAAGAGTGTAACCTTTTCTTCACCCGTTAGCTATGTTGTAAATTTTGCAAGTAATTAATATGAAAGCATGTTTGATTTTGATTTGTTTGCAAATGAAAGTAATGGACAATATGTATGATGATGTGAAGGATTTATTGCTTATGTGGAGGACGTAGATCAGAAACGTCCCAGACTCAATGATATTCTTGTAGTCTAAGATTTCCCCGAGGTATTTTCGGATGATCTTCCAGGACTTCCTCCGGATGGGGAAGTGGAGTTTACGATCGATTTGGTGCCAGGGACTGAGCCCATTTCAAGATCTCCCTATCGGATGGCTTTGGTAGAATTGGAAGAACTGAAGAAGCAGCTTCAGGAGTTGCTAGACAAGGGATTCATACGACCCAGCGTATCCCCTTGGGGTGCTCCTGTGCTTTTTGTCAGGAAGAAGGACGGTAGTATGCTTTTGTGCATCGACTATCGGTGGTTGAACAGAGTGACGATCAAGAATAAGTATCCTCTTCCCAGGATAGACGACCTCTTTGATCAGTTAAAGGGTGCACAAGTCTTTTCCAAAATAGACTTGAGGTCGGGATATCATCAGTTGAAGATTCGGAACGAAGATATCCCTAAGACTGCATTCAGGACACGGTATGGTCACTACGAGTTCCTAGTGATGCCGTTTGGTCTGACCAATGCACCCGCAGCCTTCATGAACTTGATGAATGATGTGTTCAAACAGTACTTGGACCAGTTTGTCATTGTCTTCATCGATGACATCTTGGTGTACTCGAGGTCTCAGGAAGAGCATAAGCAGCATTTGAGGATTATTTTGGAGACCTTCAGAGATCGAGGACTGTATGCCAAGCTAAGTAAATGTGAGTTTTGGCTCAATTATATCTCCTTCTTAGGTCACATTATCAGTAAAGATGGAGTTTCGGTTGACCCATTGAAGATTGAAGCGGTGGTCCAATGGGAGAGACCGAAGACTGTGACGGAGATTAGGAGTTTCTTGGGTTTAGCTGGCTACTATAGAAGATTTGTAGAGGGTTTCTCGAAGCTAGCTGCTCCACTTACGCGCTTGATGCGCAAAGAGGTGAAGTATGAGTGGAATGAAGCCTGTGAGTGTAACTTCCAAGAGTTGAAGCACAGGCTAACGATTGCATCGATCCTTACCATCCCTAGTGGTTCAGGTGGATTTGCGGTGTATAGTGATGCCTCAGGGCAAGGTCTGGGATGTGTGTTGATGCAATATGGTAAGGTAGTAGCATATGGTTCTCGACAGCTAAAGGACCATGAGAAGAACTACCCGACTCATGATTTGGAGTTAGCTGTAGTAGTGTTTGCCCTGAAGATATGGAGGCATTACTTGTATGCTGAGAAATTTCAGATTTTTACGGATCACAAAAGTCTAAAATACTTGTTCTCCCAGAAGGAATTGAACATGAGGCAAAGAAGATGGCTCGAGCTTCTAAAAGATTATGATTGTGAGATATTGTACCACCCGGGGAAGGCCAATGTGGTGGCGGATGCTCTGAGTCGGAAGCATGTAAGCATGATAGCATATATGATGATAAAAGAACACGAACTGATTGAACAGTTTGCGAGCCTTAACCTTAATGTTATGCCTAATGAGCAATTGGGAATGATGGCTAGTTTGAGGATTGAGCCAAATTTGATGGACAAAATCCAAAGTGCTCAAAAAGAAGATGATAGATGCATTAAGGCTATGAATCAGATGCAGTCAGGTATAACCTCAGAATTTGATGTTAGTAGTGATGGAATTTTGAGGTTTAGGAGTCGTATATGTGTTCCTAATGATGACGAATTGAAGAAGTTGATCTTGACTGAAGCATATGCCACTAAGTACACATTGCATCCAGGAAACACGAAGAGGTATCAAAATCTTCGCAAGATGTGTTGGTGGAAGGGCATGAAGAGAGACATAGCTGATTTTGTGACAAAGGGTCTCACATGTCAACAGGTTAAGGTAGAGCATCAAAAGCCAGCAGGATTACTGCATCCTCTGCCTATACCTATGTGGAAGTGGGAGCACATTACGATGAACTTTATTATGGGATTGCCCAGAACCAAGAGGAATCATGATGGTATTTGGGTGATCGTGGATAGATTGACGAAGTCAGCTCACTTCCTGCCTATGAAGTCAACAGACACGCTTAGCACTTTGGTAGACTTGTATGTAAGAGATGTCGTAAGACTACACGGTGTTCCAGTGAGCATCACTTCTGATAGAGATTTCAGGTTTACCTCTCATTTTTGGAAGCATTTTCAGGAAGCCATGGGATCTAAGTTAAATTTCAGCACAGCTTTTCATCCGCAAACTGATGGACAGTCCGAGCGCACGATTCAGACGCTCGAGGATATGTTGAGGGCTTGTGCTATGGACTTTAAAGGCTCTTGGGATGACCATCTGCCATTGGCTGAGTTTGTCTATAATAATAGTTATCATGCAAGTATCGGGATGGCACCATATGAAGCTTTGTATGGAAGAAGGTGTCGATCTCCGATTGGGTGGGAAGAAGTAGGCGAGTTTAAGTTGTTGGCTCCAGATCTAGTCGAGCAAGCCTCAGAAGATGTTAAGTTGATTTGTCAAAGGCTTAAGACAGCTCAGAGTAGACAAAAGAGCTATGTAGATGCTCGACGGAGGCCACTTGAGTTTATGGTTGGAGATTATGTATTTCTGAAAATTTCTTCATCCAAATGGATTATGAGATTTGGCCGACGAGGTAAGTTAAGCCCTCACTACATCGGTTCATTTGAAGTCTTAGATTGAGTAGGTGATGTTGCCTATAGATTAGCATTACCTCCGGAGCTATCGGGGGTGCATAATGTGTTTCATGTATCGATGCTTCGGAAGTATAATCCGGATCCGTCTCATATTATTAAGTATGAGCCCTTGGAGAGGAGGGAAGATATGAGCTATGTAGAGAAGTCGATTCGGATTTTAGACAGAAAAGAGAAAGTATTGAGGTCTAAGACGATCCCATTAGTGAAAGTCCTCCGGCAATACGATACGATGGAAGAAGCTACATGAGAGCTAGAGAGCTTAATGAAGGAAAGGTATCCAGAGCTGTTTACATGATAAGCTAATGCAAATTTGGAGGACCAAATTTTCTAAGATGGGGAGGATGTGAAATCCCCAATTTCCATGTATTCCTCCATGTTTGTAAAGTATTTCAATCTAATATGATTAAATGAATATGAAGTTGATGTGAAATTTATGTATGAATAATGTATGATTGATGAATGGAATATAGAAGAAATAATAAAGTTGAATGTCAATAAGTCAAATAAATTATGTTGATATTAGGAAAATAATTGAAGTATGAAAGAAAATAAAATCAGATTTTATTTGGTAATTAAATGGATAAGTGGCTGTGATAAGAAGGAGGAAAAGAGGAAATTAATGGGTCAAAAAGGGATAGTCAAGGGCTGAGAGGAATTAAGGGATGAGCATGCAATTAATGCAAGTGCATGACTCATCATCCCCATCAGCTATCACCAACGTCAGCCTCTCTTCCAGCCCTCTCCCTCTCGTTCCATTCAAGTTTCCAAGTTTCCATTCCAAGCTACCTTGACAAACCCCCTCATCCATCCATCGATTCTTTTAGTTTGTTGAATGAAAAATAATCCTTGTCATTAGACTAAGAGATATCCAAAGTTTGGTGGATTGAATCCAAGTATTGGAGGAGATCTCAAAGTTTGAGATTTTGGTCTCTAGTGAAGGTAAGAGAAGAAGATGATTCTTCCAACTTTGTTTATGATTTGGAGTTGTTCTGAGTTGGTATAATATGTATATGATAATAGTTTAAAGATTTGATTTGTATAATGTTTATAGAGTTGAAGAGGTGAAAAGCTAGGGTTGACGCACCAAGTGATTTCGCATTTCCGAAGGAATCGAGGTAAGGAATTTATGTAACGGACATAAGGCGGCTTTTTCCGCATGTTTTGATGCATATTGAACTGTTTTGGAGGAGAAGTACCATCTGTTTCTTTGCAGGAAAAATGACATTTTCGAACTTGTCTCCTAGTACCAATTAGGTTAGTAGCAGCCGACTGCCTAGAGACAACCAAAATGCTGTTTTTCGAAAACCGATGCAAACCAGTCGACTGCTATGTAAGCCAGTCGACTGCTATTTACCCAGAAGCATTCTATTTCAAACCAGTCGACTACTATATGGAACAGTCGACTGCTATTTGCTAAATTGCATTCTGTTTGAAAACCAGCTGACTGCCCTATGAGACCAGTCAACTGCTAATTTTTCAGAAGCATTCTGTTTCGAAAACAGTCAACTGCTATATGACCAGTCGACTGCTATCTCTTAAGAAGCATTCTGTTTGAAAACCAGTCGACTGCTATATGGACTAGTCGACTGCCCCCATGTATTTTCAAAGATGAAAATATCGAAATTTTAAATGAAATTAATTTCGATAAAAGAAGTTATGAAGCAGCAGCCGACTGCCCTATGAGGCCAGTCGACTGCCATGTAGGAAAAGAGCTTTCAAAGCTTATTTGGTTTAAACACAAAAGTGTTTTCTGAAAAAAAAATGTATATTATAAATGTTTTGAGACTATGGACTGCGTGATGATTATGCATTTATGATGGCTGAGAGACTCTGATCAAGTCCTCAGTAATATGTATGTTAAGCGAGGAACCCTAGTCCGGTCCTCAAGACCATAAGTGACACCTGACTAGTGTTCATTGTGGTATTATTAAGGCAGGAGAGAATCCCTGACCTCTACATGGTATACCACTGTACTAATGCATGATTAGAGTCATATAAATGAGTATAAATGATTTATATGACGATTCAATCACTTAAATAATTGTACATGGTCTCCATCCTATTTCAAAGAATATATGATGTATGTTTTGAAGTAAAGAAGCATGATGCATGTTTTAAGAATACGATGTATGTTTCAAGTATGTTATGAAGTATGATGTTTTAAAGAAAGAAGTATGAAGTATGTTTCAAGAATATGATGCACATTTTACACGTATGCTGTTTTAAGAAGCATACAAAGTATGTTTGCCATGCCATTAGAAAGAAAATGCATGTTTGCAAATAATGCATGAAAGATGTTTATGATGCATGCTTTATAATAGTTTACATGACATTATAGAGCTAAGTAGGAAAAATGCATATAGAGGTATAGTACACTCTTTTACATATTTTTCTTACTGAGCGTAAACTCACCCTTTTACGACCATTTTTCCTACAGATTACCTGAAGTGAGCCTCGCTCCGATTTGAGGAGCTTGATTTTGAAGGATTGCAGTGTACCTTCTCGATACGCTTCCCAGTTAGCATAGAAGGTATACTTATATGCTTATGTATAGTAAATTGTAATTCAGCTATGGTACAGTATAAGTAGCATTTATGTATGATAGACGTCGGGGATGTAAGTTAAGATGATGTATAAGATCCTGTGGAAATGGAATGATATTTATATGTATCATTTTTATGCTTATGGAAAGTGAATAAAATTTATGAGCTATTAGAAAATTAGCTTAAGGGTAAGGAATGATTGGCACTAATGAACTAAATCAAATGATGTCGTATAAGATTTGAAAAGAAAAAGTTAGATGATAAGATGGAGTGACGAGGACGTCACAATATTATTGAAAAAGTAAATGATGCTTTTTCATAACAGATTTAGAACAAATTAGATTAATCTTAGGAAACTTTTAAATTCAGTTTTGCATAACAATTTTAGTTTATGAAAATTTTAATTTACTTTCAGTTTTCTACTCAAGCTTTAAGTCTCTGGTTTCTCTCTTTTTGGCTTTTCTTTTATAGCATCTCTGCTGTGTTTGTCTTTATCTTTCTCATTCTTTTATAATTTTATTAGCTCTGGTTGGGTAAGCAAAAGGGAGAGAGAAGATTGGTGAGCACTAAGCAGAGCAAAATAACAGGATCTGTAGAATGCACTTTTATTATCATGATTTTCTTCTCTATTTCTGTGTTATCTATAAGAATGTTATACGTTATCTATAAGAATGTTATACGTTATCTATAAGAATTACTAATATATATTTTGTATGCCTTTATAATTACTATAAGTCTCTAACATCAGTTTCTTCATCACGTTTTGCAGTTGTCTGCTAATATGGAAGACTCTCTTAATACTCCTAGCCCTAATCCTAACTATGTGGATGAGTCTGGAAGTTCTCATCCTGTACCTGAAGTTGCAAATACAAGTCGACCTGTCTAAACTGGGAGTTCAAGAAGAGGAAGAGGGGCGAAAAGGAAATCCATTAAACCCAAGTCAGAAGTTTGGCCTCATTTTACTAAGTTTATTAATAGTGAGGGTTTGCCAAAGTGTAAATGCAACTATTGTGATAAGGATTTTTGTTGTGATCGAAAGAGAAATGGTACTGGATCGTTGTTATATCACATGAAAACATGTAGCAAAAATCCTTCTAACAGTAGTAAAACTGATAGTGCACAACGCCAACTAGTTTTACAAAGTAAGGGCGAGGGGGAGGGAAATGTCACCACTTGTAAATTTGATCAAGAGGCAATTAAAAAGAGTCTAGCTAGTATGATTGTGATTGATGAACTGCCTTTCAGGTTTGTAGAAAGTGAAGGTTTTAGGGAATTTATGCCTACTGCATGCCGTAGGTTTCGTGTTCCTTCACGATCTACCGTTGCTAGGGATATTAATCAACTGTATTTGGATGAGAAGCAGAAATTAAGACAAGTTTTGAGGAAGTCATGTAAAAGAATTTGTATAACTACGGACATATGGACATCTTTGCAAAGAGTTAATTATTTGTGTCTGACAGCTCACTATATTGATAATGATTGGAAATTGAACAAAAATATCTTAAACTTTTGTCCAATTTCTAGTCATAGAGGTGAGGCTATAGGTAAGCTCATTGAGAAATGCTTGCTTAGTTGGGGGATTGACAAATTATTCACTGTCATAGTTGATAATGCAAGTGCAAATGATGTTGCTATTGGATATTTGAGGAAAAAATTTGGGAATCGAGGGGGCTGCATTTTAAATGGACAGTACATTCATATGAGATGTGTAGCTCATGTAGTAAATTTAATTGTAACTGAGGGGTTGAAAGAAATGAATCAATCTGTTGCTCGTGTTAGGAGTGTAGTGAGATATGTGAGGCAATCTCCATCTAGATTACAAAAATTCAAAGAGTGTGTTGACGTTGAAAATATAGAGAGCAATAGTTTATTATGTCTTGATGTTTGTACTAGATGGAACTCCATCTATTTAATGTTGGATAGTGCTCAAAAGTTTGACAGAGCTTTTAAGAGATTTGAGGAGCAAGATAGCAACTTTAGGGCTGAACTTGAGTCGGGAGAGGGTTTGCCTAATGAGGATAACTGGACCATTGTTAAAAGCTTAGGTCAGTTTTTAGAGCACTTTTATGAACTTACATTACGGGTTTCAGACACTTTGCATGTCACATCCAACATTTTCTTTGATGAACTTGTTGAAATGAGTTGTCTTTTGAATGAAGCCCAAAATGATAGTAATGTTGAGTTTGGTGTGATGGCAATGAGGATGAAAGACAAATATGACAAGTATTGGGGTAATATTGAGAAGATGAACATGCTGATTTTTGTGGCTGTTGTCCTTGATCCTAGGCACAAATTCAATTATATGGAATTTGTTTTTAAAAATTTGTATAATGCTGATGTTGATAAAGGTTTGTCAGTACTGAAAAAAGTAAAGGATGTTCTTTATGAATTGTATCATGCATATCAACCTTCACTTCCAAGTGCTAGTACTGCCCAATCAAGTAGCGTTATGAGTGAGAGTAATGTAGGTGAGCCACAACTAAGGAAAAAGCATATGAAGTCTTTGTATAGGATGCACATGATTGAATCGGGTGGTGTGAATCAAAAATCAGAACTGGATAAGTACCTTAATGAGGTTGTTGAGAATTACAGTGAAGATTTTGATATTTTAAGGTGGTGGAAAGTGAACAGCCTTAGATTTCCTATCCTTTCCCAATTAGCCCGAGATGTCTTAGCTATTCCTATTTCTACTGTGGCTTCTGAGTCTGCATTTAGTACCGGAGGACATGTTCTTGATCCATTTAGGAGTTCTTTAACTCCTAAAATGGTAGAAGCCCTTGTGTGTACTCAAGATTGGATTCGGGAACCGACAAACCTATCAAACATTGTGGAAGAGCTAGAAGAGCTTGGAAATGTTAAAAATGGTATAAATATATTTTCCTTTTGTTTATTGTCCTATTATTTTATGAATTAAAAACAGCTTATGAATTTTAATCTTGCTTTGTTTTCTTTTTTGTCTAGATATCCCTTTGGATGGAGCTGATTCTATACCCACTCCCACTGAGTTTTGAGCTTGTGTATGGAGCTATTGTTTTAGCTTGAATTATGCTACCGTTTTAGTTTGGATTATGCTATTGTTTTAGACTTTTAGCATGGTGTTTTAGTTTTGATTTTATTACTTTTATAATTGTTTGAATGGATGGATATTGATGATGGAATGCAAATGCAATTTGCTGTTTGCTGGGGAATTGGTTTGAAATGATTTTATTTGGTTGTTGGAATTGGTTGGAGATGAATTTGCTGGAATATTGGTTTTGTAATAGTTCTGTTTGGTTGTTAAATGTTTTATTTAGTTATTATCTTGCTCTTGTTAATTTGAGACTGTAAATGACTAAATGCAATCTGTTTTGGTGTTGTAATGGTGTTATAATGGTTGTAACTTGTAAATACAATATGTTGAATTGTTGATTGCTGAGTGCTAGGCTGAGTGCTGGACTGCCAGGATTGGAATTAATGTTTTGGACCTTTTGGTGCAGTTTGTTTTGATGTTGTAAAGGTGTTATTATTGGTGTTTTAATGGTTGCAAATTGCTGGACTGGAATTGCTATTTTGGTGCAATCTGTTTTGGTGTTATAAAGGTGTTATTTTTGGTGTTTTAATGGTTGCAAATTGCTGGACTGGAATTGATGTTTTGGTGCAATCTGTTTTCGTGCTTAAGATGTTATTATTGATGTTTTAATGGTTGCAAATTGCTGGACTAGAATTGTCACTGACACTAGGTACCGGACTGTTTTGGTGCAAAAGAGAGTTTTTATACAATTTCGGTAGTGTTAGACTGTTTTGGTGTAAAAGAGACAATTTCGGTTAATCGGTTAATTAACCGATTAACCGAACGTTATTTTCGGTTCGGTTAATATGAAAGTATAAACTTCGGTTTGGTTAACGAAAATGAAAATGCAAATTTCGGTTAATTTTTAAAATGCAAACTTCGGTTCGAAATTAACCGAACCGACCGATTGACCACCCCTACGTCTAGTCACAGAAACAAGAAAGGGAAAATGGCAGTAAGAAAGTGGGTAGTGAGCTGTGATCTTGATAGGGAAAAGGGAAACTTCATCATCGGATTTAAAGAGCTGAAGACAAAATGAAAATGTACTTGAGCTTTTAGGTGATTAGGGGTTGAAAATGGACTGAAAATACTCGGCATTTTCAGTAACTATGTTGGGCTGATTAAAGGAAGGGGTGTGGTTGGACAATAAGTATATATAAAGGGACAAAGTTTTTGAGTTCGATTTTGGCATGCATTACGAGGCAATTGAATGATACCTTAGACAATTAGTTTTAAACAAATAAACAAGTAGTAGTCTACTTGTTAAGTTTTAGCTACACTAAGCAAGTGACAAACATGGTAAGTAAAGAAAAAAGTTAGCCCGAAAATCCTAGCTTTCGAGGGCGTTACATTTATGTATTGGGTTGAAAAGTTATGATCTTGGTGGTCAATTAAAACTTGTCTTAAATGGTTTTCTAAAAGCCTTATGAAGTGTGCATGTCAAGTATTTGTGAAAATATCTCTGAGGTCTTTCCTCTCAACAAAATTGGTATAAGAGCTTGAAGTTTTTTTTTTTTTGGATTCCTTGGTGAAATTTGCTCAACTTAGATATTCCATTTGGTTTTTTTTTATTGGTTTGGTGACTTGTTATAGGTTTTGGTGAAGTTGGCATAATGATGACTAACAACTTTGTGTAACCCTAAATTCTTAAGTTGGGCAAGAATAATTTCGATAATTGGAATATACAATTGAATGTGTTGTTAGTCTTAAGACTTATGGGGATTGTTCGCAAGGAGTTTGAAGAACTTAATGTAGAAATGGAGAGACTGATCGAAGTTCAAAAGGCTACTCTTAAGGAGATAAGGAAGAGAGATATGAAGGCCTTGTTTGTGCTCTACCAAGTAATTGATAAGTCAAACTTTGAGAAGATCTCTATGGTAACAACTTCTAAAAAGTCATAGGATATCCTTAAGAACTCACATAGAGGGATTGATAAGATTTGCTTACAAGTAGTAAGAGGTGTGTTTGATACTATATCTATGATTGAAAATGAGACTATTTTGGAGTGCTTTGAAAGAGTGTTGCTATTGTGAAAGAGATAAGGAGGAATGGTGAGAAGCTTTGTGATGTCCCAATTATGGAAAAGATTCTTTGATCTTCAACTCCAAAATTTGAGCAAACTGTGGTAATTATTAAAGAAGCAAAGGACTTGGAGGATATAATGGTCGATCAATTGATAAGAACACTGTAAGTGCATGAACTAAGAAGGTGACTAGCTCTGTTTACCAGGCTCTTCACATCAAGCTTACTTTGGATGAAGATTGAAAGAAAGTAATGCAATTCGAGGTCGTCAATATAAAGATGTTGGTAGGGGTAATGATGATCAAGGAAGAGGCTTTGTAAGTAGACATTGAAGTGGTAAAACAAAAGGTGGACGACATCAAACATGACATGCTCTAAAAGGAAGAGAAAGAAGTAGAAATGATGGCAACTTCAACAACTTGCCAAACCAAAAAGGTTACGACAAAAGAAATGTTCAATTCTATAATTGCCATAAATATAGGTATTATAGTAATGAATGTTAAGGTAATAAGGTCAATGAGCAAGCAAACTATATTGAGAAAGATTATGGTGTGTGGACTCTACTTTATTGTTTAATTTTAATGGGACTATTACGGATAAAAGCAATACTTGGTATCTTGATAATAGAGCTAGCAACCACATGACTGGGAACAAAAAAATCTTTGTTAAGTTTAATGAAGCTATGAAAGGCAATGTCACTTTTGAAGATGATTCCAAAGTTCAAGTGGAAGGCAAAGGTAACATTCTTATCAAACTTGAGAATGGTTCTTCTAATTTCATTTTTTATGTTTACTATCATCCTTCATTGAAAAAGAATGTTTTGAGTTGAGGGCAACATTTCAAGAAAGGTTATGTGATACATATGGAGAATAGTCTTCTCACCATAAAATATAAGAATAGGAAGTTGATTATTTTGTGAAGATATAAAATAGAATGTTTCGCTTGAATTGTAATAAGATGAAGTTTATTGTTTGAGTTCTATTATGCCATATAAGTCGTGGTTGTGGCACTTAAGGTTTGGGAATCTTAATTTTGATGGCTTGAGGGCTTTAGCAAGTAAACATATGGTGAAGGGATTGCCTCATATTGATCATCTCAATCAAATTTGTGAAAGGTGCATTATTGGAAAATAACATAGGCTAAGTTTTGCCAATGAGGATAGGTGGTAAGCATCTAAACCTTTAGAATTTGTGCATACTAATATTTGTGGTTCTTTGAAACCAATGTTAAATGGAAATAATAGATACTTTGTGACTTTCATTGACGATTTTAGTCAAAAAACTCGATGTATTTCTTTAAAACAAAGTAATGTTCAAAGAGTTCAAAGCTTTTGTGGAGAATTAAAATGGTTATTATTTGAAGATTTTAAGGTCTAATTAAGGTGAAGAGTACTCTTTGGATCAATTCTAACACTTATGCAAGGTGTATGTGATTAGACACCAAGTCACTCCATCCTACGCTCCACACATCTGTTGGGGTTTGCCTTGAATCCTACATCGAAAGTATATAATAAGTTTTCCCTTATAAATAATGTGTCAAGCTTGGTTTGTAAAATATCTCAAAGAGTCGTAAACACCAATAGAATAGCTAGGGCTTGGGCTATTATAAAGGGTGTAGTTGGGTTCTTTGAGTAGTTGAGTTTTGGGCCTTGTAAGTAGTTTGAAATTTGTTTTCTAAAAATTGCACAGTTGTAATTGTTTGATTGATTATTAATTTGACTAAATGGTTATGGGCCAATTTGTTAGGTCAAACCACATTAAAATTTGTTGTGTTTGTTTTTAGCTTTCTTCAATTTTTGTGGGTGTTTAGATTGAGGGATATTTTTTTCAACAAAATCAATGGTGTTGCCAAAAGGAATAATCGGATGATTTTGGACACGACAAGAAGTATGGTGAAAGGAAAGAAGATGCCAAGATATAGTTTTGGACAGAAGCGATATAGTGTACTATGTACTTGTTGAATCTGTTTTCTATTGAAAGTGTTTACTTGAAGACCTCGAAAGAAGCTTAGAGTTGTTTAAAAATAAGTGCAGGTCATCTCGAAATATTTAGATCTATGGCTTATGCCAAAGTTCAGAAAGGTAGAAGAAAAAAGCTTGATGACAAAAAAAGAAATGTGTCTTTCTTGAGATTGAAAAGTTGTAGAATCCACTCTCTAAGAGAGTTTTTTATGTGTAAAGACGTACAATTGAAGAGAGTTTTTTATGAGTAGAGATGTGATCTTTGAAGAGAATGGTTTATGGGATTGGAATCATGATAAAGTTAGGTGTTGTTTGATAAACTGAAAAATTATGTGCTAAAAAATTAAGTACTGAATTTTTAGTATTGAATTTAATAAGTATTGAATTTGAATTATGAAAACATATTTTAATAAAAATTAAGTGCTAAATAAAAACATATCATTTGATAACAATAAGTGCTGAATTTTGAAATTTATTATTTTACATTTTTACCCTTATTTTCATATTATTTCAAATAAAATCAAATTTTTATTGATGTATTCTATTTTATAATACAAGTATGAAACATGAGAAAAAAATATAACTATTAAATTCAAAAAACATCATAAATTTTAAAAAGATAAAAATAATATTTAAATATAATAAAATAATTTTTTTTGGAAATAAAAAACCCGAATCACATTAGATTAAAAAAACATTACAAATAAAAGTCCCAAATTATTCGTCGGATCATTATTTATTCAGACAATAATTTGCCAAAATGAAAGAGAACAAAATACTTTGGATATTAATGACAACTGAAACACTAAAATAACAAAAAGCTGAAAAAAAAAAAGACAATGTGTCTTTATATGGTCTCCAGAGCCTATAGTATATCAGGCTTCAGATTTTTAAAGTTTTAAAATCCAAACAAGTCAGATTGGGGAAAGACATTAACTTTTTTTTTCAATATCAATACTTTAATAATAATAGCATAGTGCTAGAGAATCGACGAATCTATATGTAAACCTAACGAGATAACAATGTAATGTTCAGTCGGGTTAGAGTATGTACGTAATCTGATGAATAAATAGATATTTATGTAAATTTTTAGGATAAAATAGTTCAATTTATTTTATTTTTATTGATAAAGTAGCAAAAAACTTTTTACATTAAGTTATTGATAGATGTTTATCTACTTATTTTATTCAATGCTTTTTCATTGAATTTTTTTTTTAAGTTGATTTCAAAATACATTATCAAACATATTATCATTCTTATAGAGTTGGGAAGAACGGGATCAGATCTGGTGGTTCGGCTTAAAATTTTTAAGCAGTTATATACCCAAGATTTACAATTCCAGTTTTTTACTTTTTGATGATATACTTCATGCCGCATCGTGAAGAACCCAACTGTGTTTTTCTACAATTTATAAGATTGAGCTATCTTGTTTCCGGTCAAGTCTTATAAGGCAGCCAAACCTTGATGCATGAGTTATGGTTCAGTTGACAATGCAGGCTGAGTTTGTGAGAAGAGTTCTCGAGTTCGATCCCTACTAAACACATCTTTAGAGAGGGGTAAAGAGCTTTAATTGTGACTAAGCTCCGAACAGGATTAATCTCAAACCGTTAAAACGGATGAGAATACCTGTAATTTATATCAAAAAAATAATGTAATAGTACCTTGGTTCACGATTGCATTATTTTTTTTCCAATTGCTACATGATTGGAATCATGATGAAGTTAGTATCTTGAAGTTGAACATATTGTTATTCCTATTGAGTTGAGAAGAACGGGATCTGATCTGGTGGTTCTACTAAAAATTTTTAAGCAGTTAGATACCCAAAATTTACAATTCAAGTTATTGTACTTTTTGATGATATGCTTCATGCTGCATCGTGAAGAACCCAACTAGATGTGCTTATTGGGCCGGGTTGACCCGACCCGGTTCGCAACCGGCTCGGGTCAATCCGGCCCATAATCCGAACTGGTACTGTACCGGTTCGGAACCGGCCCAGCCCGGTATATTACCGAGCTGGGCCGGTTTTCATATTTTATAACCGGGCCCAGTAAGGGCCCGAACCGTTAAAGACCGGGCCCGTTAAGGGCCCGGCTCATAACCGGACCGGTTCAAACCGGTCCGGTTAAAAAAATAAAAAAAAAGAAATAATGACTGCAGTGCAACTGCAGTCTTTGATGGGCAACGGCCCCATCAATCTTTTTTTTTTAATTTTTTTTATTTTTTAATTAAATTTAAAAAAAAAAAAAAGAAAAGGCTTGGCTGCCACTGCGCACAGTGGCAGCCAAGCCTCTTGCAGACTTGCAGTTACACTGCAAGTGCAATTGCACTGCAGTATGCAGAGCAGAGGCAGACTTGCCTCTGCTCTGTGTGACTGTGTTTGATGGCCGGTGCCCATCAATCCTTTTTTTTTAATTTTTTTTATTTTTTTATTCTAATTTTTTTCTATAAATACCTCTATAATCTTCTATTTTCATTTACATTTCTTCTATATTCTCTCTCAAATCTACTATCTATATTCATCTACTCTTATTCTCTTCTCTCACATACTCTCTCAATATTCACTCAAACTCTCTCAAATTCACTTAAATTCTCTTATTCCAAATTTATAATATCATCATTTCCTTTCTAAATTTCATTTTTATTTTTATTTTATAATTTTACAAATTTTACTTTTAATTTTCAAATTCTAATATATTATATATATTCCTTATTCCAAATTTATAATATCATCATTTTCTTTATAAATTTCATTTTTCTTTTTATTTTATAATTTTGCAAATTTTACTTTTAATTTTTAAGTTTCAATTTTCAAATTCCAATATATTATATATATCATACATCTATTTTTTTAATTTTTAACATATATTTATTTTCAAAAAAAATATAAAAATGTCAAATTTCTTTCGTCGTTCATGCTCTGTTTCTCGACCTTTTGGTTCCACTGAAATTCCTAGTTTGGGTGACGAATCATTTAATGAAATCGAACCCGATATTCATCCGGAGGAGGAGCTTCCTTTGGCGGCGCCATCGGTTGGTCGTGGTCGACGTGGAGGTCATGCTCAAACACAATCATCAGCTGCCACCACTACTGCTACATCATCAAGGCCGAAGTTTAGTCGAAAAAAAACGAGCAGGGTATGGGAGTATTTCGATATTGTAGCAAAAGAAGGTGAGACGAATAAATATTGTGCTATCTGTAAATTGTGCCAAGGCGTTTACTCTTATAAGTCCGGTGGAGGTGCTGGCGGTATAGGTACGTATAAAAGACATTTAATTACTGCACATAAAATTAATCCTGATGCCGAAGAAGATGAAATTTGAGAAGGTAAACAATCTCAAATTAATACACGTGATGGTGGAAAAAATTTTATTTTTGATAATGTTCAAGCTAGACATGGTTTAGTTAGATTTGTAATTAGGACTGAACAACCATTCACAATTTGTGAAAAATCAGGATATTTAGAATTTGTTTGTAACTATTTACAACCCGCATATAAATCTATTTCTAGACATACATTAAAAAGAGATTGCATGGATATGTTTAAAGAATATAGACAAGCTTTAATTGATAAACTTAGTAATATTTCATCTAGGGTTAGTTTAACTAGTGATATATGGACTAGTACTAATTGTATAAGTTATCTTGTTATAACTTGTAATTGGATAGATGAAGATTGGTCCATGCAAAAACGAATTTTATCTTTACATGTAATAGAAGAAGCACATAATTCATATACTATTCATAAATATATTACTAAAGTTTGTAAATTATATGGACTAGAAAATAATAAAGTTTTTGCTATTACTTTTGATAATGCTTCGAGTAATACTGCAGCTATTCCTCATTTAATTAAAAGTTTAAACCCTGTTATGCAAGGCATATTTTTTCATGCAAGATGTGCATGTCATATTATAAATTTATGTGTTTAAAGTGGTTTTACTTCTAGTGGTACTGGTACTGGCATAGGTTCAATTGATAAAATTAAAATTTTAGCAAAATGGATTCTCACACCAAGTAATAAACGTGAATGGAAGCAAATTTGTATAACAAATAATATACCTGTTAAAGCATTTCCACTTCCCGTGGAAACAAGATGGAATTCACTTCATCGTTTGCTTTATTCTATTTTACCTTATAAAGAACTTGTTACTCCTTTTTATAACAATTATACAAATAGCACACAATTAGTACTTTTTGAAGATGATTGGACTTTTATTGAATATTGTGTTGATTTATTATCTACTTTTAAAGATGCAACCGAAAGATTTTCAACTCAAATTTATCCAACTACACCGTATTTTGTTCCTATTATCTACACAATGTTTGATAAATTTGAAAAATTTAGGAATCATGAAACTTTAAGTTCTTTTGTATATGATATGGAGGAAAAATTTAAAAAATATTGGGAAATAATTCCTCCTATTTATTGTATTGCAACTTTACTAGATCCTAGTCAAGGTGAGGTAAATATAGAAATTTTTTTTGATTGTTATAAAGAATTTCTTGGTCTTGATTCTATTGAGGATCAAAAGTCCTCAATTAACAATCTTTTTCGAGAATTGTTTAATGTTTATGAAACAGAAAGGGAGCAATTCAACTTTAATCGAGAAGAAGAAGATTCATACGAAGAAACCGAAAGTAGCAAAAAAGGAAAAGGAATTTTAAACGCAATTAAGGAAGCAGCAAAGAAAAGAATGAAGCTAAAAGGAAAAGCGAGCGGATCAGGATCGGGATCGGGATCAACAACTCGACGAAGTTCTAGCTTCAATGAGCTAGGATTTTTCTTAAGTCAAGATTTTTCTGTAGATGATAACTTTGATCTTCTCCAATGGTGGAAAGAAAACCAAAAATAATTTCCAGTTTTAGCTTCTATGGCCAAAGATGTTTTTGCAGTGCAAGTTTCTTCTGTTGCTTCGGAATTCGCATTCTCGACGTGTGGAAGAATTATTGGAGACCATCGAACCACTCTTAATCCGGATTCATTGTGCATGTTAACATGCCTTAAAGATTGGTTTGATGCGGAATCGCGCAATGTCGAACTTGGAATGGCCAATGAATTTGCTGATAATAATTCAGAAGAGGAGGAAGAAATTTCCAAGGCAATCCGTATAAATTATGAAGAGTAGAGAATAATCTTTTTTTTTGTAAATTGTATGTAAAATTGTAAATAAGTTTAGTCATAGTGAATATTTTTATGGACTACGGTCCCGTGGTTTTTACCCTTCTAACTTTTGAAGGGGTTTTCCACGTAAAAAATCTTTGGTCTCCTACTCTCTCCTTTTTCTCCTTTGTTGTTGTTGTTGTTATTATTATTATTATTATTATTATTATTATTATTATTACATACCAAATTAATTAATGTTATACTTATCTATGTTTAAAATAAATAAATATTTAAAATACAAAATGAATTAATATTTTAAAAACATATTAAATAAATGAATAAATAAATAAATGAATAAATATTAAGTAAATGATATTTCAAATATAATAAATTATTTTAAATGCAAAATGAATATAATAAATGAATATAAATAAAGATATGCAAAATGAATATAATAATAATATTCATAATATCATTATTTGTATTTTGAATCAAATATCATTTTATCATAATATTATATTCATAATATAACTTTAATTTATTATAACAATAATTTTATTAGATAATTTTATAATAGTTTATTTTTACATTATTGTTACAATAATTAAATAAATTATAATATAACTTTATAATAAATTATTGTTAAATTAAACTATTAACATTATTTATTATAAAAATAAATTTATTAGATTAAATTATTAAAATATATCAATATATATTAAAATAAATTAATATAAATTTTTAGAAATAAAAATTCTAAAAAGCAAAAAAAAAAAGGACCGAACCGGTTTAAAAATTCTAACAAGCAAAAAAAAAATGGACCGAACCGGTTTAAACCGGTTCGGTCCGGTTTTGAGGCGAACCGGTCCAACGAACCGGGCCGGTTCGCCTCTTATAACAAATAGAACCGATCCGAACCGGACCGATTTGATATCGGTTCGAACCGATTTTCTTATGATTAAGACCAGAACCGGTGAAAATCGGTCCGAAACTGGCTCGGTCCGACCCGTAACCAGCTCTCCCAACTGTTGCTTACAATTTATGATTGAGATTAAGATTGAGCTACCTTGTTTTCGGTAAAGTCTCATAGGGCAGCCAGACCCAAACTTGAATGAAATTCCACCTTGGTTCACGATTACTTTATTTTTTTTTCTCTTGCTACATTCATCGATTCTTTCGGCTTTCGTGAAAAATAGTGCTAGATTTTTTACATGTGACAAAAATTCAAAAATCAGAAAATTGAGGGAGCACCACCGTTGCAACATTTATAAATTTAAGAAAGATCGGGTGAGCAGGGCAAGACTAGAAGCCGCGGCATTTGTCGAGAAACGACCCAAAGAGAAAAGGATATTTTGGTAATAAAGAGATCTTAATTTGATGATTGAAGTAGGTGATGATTTGACTTAATTATTTTATTTTAAAAAGTTGAAGGTTTTTTTTAGTAAAATAGTGGCTTATAAAATTTTACAGTAAAATTAAAATTCGAAAATTTATATCCATTTTCTAAATATATTAGGAGTATATTTGATTATTAAATTTTATTTTAATAAAGAGGTGTAAGAGATTTTAATTTTTTTTATTACAAGAGAAATATTTAGTAATTGGGGTAAGTATTGAATTGTTTGAATTTTAATTTAATTTTATAATATATTACAATTTTTTTAATCACTTAATCAAGAAATTGTTACAGAATCTCATAGCCTTAAAACATGATTCTATAGTATGTAATTAATCGATTAAAAAATTATTATAGGAATTAAAAGCTTGTTATTTCCAAATCAAATGAATTTTTTTTTTAAATCAGTAACATGCAACAGCCAACATGCAGGCCCCGCTGTTGACTTGAGGGAAGGGCCACCAGCCAAGCTTTTCCGGATTATAAATAACCCTCCTTCCCAGCAACTTCCTCGAAACCTCCTGCTCACTTTCCTGGCAACTTCCTCTTCTCTCTCTCCTCTCTCTTCTCTTTCTTTTTCGTTTTTACCAGAGAATAAGTGCCGATGATTTTGACGCTCGAATCTTTGAACTTTCTTTAACAAATGGTGAGGTTAATTTCTCCTACAGTTTTAATTAGTTTCACTGTATCTTTTCGCTTTTATTTATTTCATTCATTTATCAATTATCAAAATAAAAATTGGTTTTACAAATTTAAGGTTGAGAGAAAGAGAGAGAATCCTCAACAGCAGAGTTCATGGCCACTTCTCAGATAGAGAACAGAGATTGTTCATTAGGAAGCAAGTCTATGACAGACATGGATGGTACAAGCAAGGAGAGGTTGAACAATGGAGGAGCAAACTTATCACAGTGTTTGTGGGAAACATTAATCCTTCTGGTAAGGAAGCAGAGCTCAGGGATTTATTAATGCAATATGGCAGGGTTTTAGATTTCTATATTCCTCTCACATGGAAAAACAAAAAGAGGAGTAAGTTCGGCTTCTTCAGATTTAAAGATTTAAGAGAAGCTCTGTCGGTAATCAGAGCATTGGATGGTGTCACTTGGAATGGCTGGAGACTTAAAGTTAACCTTGCCAAGTATGAACGGAACAGAAGAAATAACTCAAACGAAAGGGAAATAAGAAGAGAGAGTCCAAAGGATAATCATGGGAGGGCCAGCAAGAATTTTGAGAATGCCATGGGTGCACTTTCTTATGCAGATGTAGTTAAGCAAAATCTCCCAAATGATATAGCCACAGGTAGTGGTGTAAATGTCAATGGCAACTTTGCCAGGTTAGAAAATGATGGTATAAATTCCTCGGTTGAAAAAGAAGTTTCTGAAATAAGGGACGTGATCACTGCTGAAGTAGACGAGGCAAACTTAAAGTGGTTAGAAAAAGCAGCTGTGGCTTGTGTTAGAAATCCTCAGTCTATTCATTTTCTTCGCCAACGCATTTTGCAGGAAGGGGTTCTTGACTTCTCAATCACAATGATGGGAGGCAGCTGGGTTCTCTTAACTTTTGAGTCTAAAGACGAGATGATAGGAATGCTTGAAGAAGGTAAGGTCTGGCTGAGTGAATGGTTCAATTGGGTGAAACCTTGGTCTCCAGAGCTAATCAGTGATGAGAAATTCGTCTGGATCAAAGTAGAGAATCTCCCGCTGCATGCTTGGAACTGTGATGTCTTCAAGAAGATTGGTGACTATTGGGGAGAGTTTATCACAATTGATGATAGCACTTCACGAAAGAAGCGTCTTGATGTTGCTAGAATTCTTTCACTGGTGAAAAAGAACTCCAATATTCGGAATATCATTTCAGTATCTGTTAATGGGAGATTTTTCATGGTTAATTTATTGATTGAAGAAGGTCCAGAATTCTTGGGGAATCCGTATGTGAAAACGGTAAATAAGGCAAGTCCGATTTGTTCAAGTTCTTCTGAATCGTCTTTAGTTAGATCAGAAAATGCTCACAGTCACAAGAGTATTACAGAGGAAAATCAATGCTCAGGGTCTGAGAAGAACGAAGAGGCAGATGAACCATCAGAACTTCCCAAAGAATGCTCCGGTAGACAAGACATTAATGATCAGATATCGAGCCAAGTGCTTTCAGAAGCTGTTTGTCTGCGACAGCAGCCTTTTCCAAACAATTTCAGTTCCCCAGGAACAGAAGACGTTGACATGCTTTTAAAAAGATCGGAAGAGGTGGACACTTTCCAGGGATGTTTTGGACTCAAATCAGTGGTCGATGATTTATTCCGGGATGAGGAGAAAGAACTGGAACTCTTGGGCCTTCCTGGTTGTCCAGTGGAGCTGCAATCAGCTCAAAGCCCAATGATTAATAAAAGGAGTTTTGGAAATTCTGAAAATGGGTGCTTGCAAGATGGATCTGATTTGGATAGACTTCAATATCAGTCCTCGGGTTCAGAACAAGAGCCCGAAAATATTTTGGACACGGCTGGGAGAAGGCATCTTAGAGCCCAAAGGATGTTACCAGATTCGGAAGGTGAGACTGAAAGTGCCACGATGAATCTAGAAAATGTGCTAATTAAAAACAGAAATAGAAGAAAATATGTCTCACTTTCTTCCACCAAAATCATGGATCTTGATTCTCATCACGAAGAGAATGTAAAGACTGCTAAAAACACAAGAAAGAAAACTGGAAAAACAACCAAGAATCAAAGGAAGCGTAGCAATCAAGGTGATCAACCTTCTCAAGAAGCAGAAGTTTCTGACGAGGACATCAGGAATAGAAATAGAGCTATTAGACTTGAAGCCCAAAAAACTCTGGAAGTGGCGATGCTTATGGGTCTCCAAGGAGAAGCGGCTGATGAAGAGATTATAGAAAAATTGATCGAATTGGAAAAGGAAGATACTGTGGACGGTTAGTTTCCGGTTTATCATTTTTATTTTGCTGGGTTGTTTTTCATCATCATGAAGATCATCTCTTTCAATGTAAGAGGCTTGGGTATCAAAGGTAAGAGAAATGCCATAAAAAAGCTTTTAAATAGAGAAAAACCGAGTATAGTCTTTCTTCAAGAAACTAAGCTTACAGGAGTCAATGACAAGATTGTTAAACAGCTCTGGAGTAATAAAAGTATTAAGTTTATTCATTCCGATGCTGAAGGATCAGCGGGAGGATTGCTTTGTTTGTGGGCTGAGGATGATTTTTTTGTCTCTTCGATCATGGTAAAGGACAGAGTTATTTGGCTTAAAGGTAATTTCCAGAATCAATCTCTGGTATTTAATCTTTTCAATGTGTATGCCCCAAATCAAGTCAGTGATAGGAAAGTTTTATGGGAGTCTTTGTCCAGTTTGAAAAATGATGACAGGGAGCTATGGTGTTTCGCGGGCGATTTTAACGCGGTCCTGAATGATGCGGAAAGAGTTGGAGTTTCAGATATTTCTAAATCTCAACTGGATTTTAAGGAGTTTATTGACAATGCTGAATTGATGGATATTCCCTTGGTTGGCAGAAAATTCACATGGTACTCAAGAAACTCCATGAGCAGGTTAGACAGGTTTTTGCTCTCTGTGAATTGGAATGACTATTTCTATACAATTAATCAGTGGGTGTTGGAATGCTCTGTTTCTGATCATGTCGCTATTTGTTTGGGAATTGATGAGTATGACTGGGGCCCGAAGCCATTCAAAGTGTTTAATCATTGGCTTGCAGATAAAGAGTTTAACGAGATGGTTAACAGGAACTGGAAGTCTTATAAGGTTGATGGGTATGCAGGTTTCAGAGTTTTACAGAAGTTTAAATTTCTTAAGAGGGATATCAGGAATTGGAAGGGATATAAAATAGGTGGAGTTAGCACAGAAATTGAAGCTCTTAACAAAGAAATTTCTGATCTGGAGAAAACATTTGAAGGCTCTCCGAATGATGAATCAGTTTTTAATCTTATCTCATCAAAAAAGAGAGAAATGTGGAAGTTACAAAATATTGAGGAAAGTTGCTGGAAACAGAAATCAAGACTCAAATGGCACCAACATGGAGATAAAAATTCAAAGTTTTTTCATTGTATAGCAAACAGTCGATGGAGAAGCAACTTCTTGGGTCATATTTCGCATAAAGGCAGGTTACTTCAAACTCCAAAAGAGATCAGACAAGCTGTGGAGTCTCATGTCAGAGCACAATTTGATGTGGTTGACCAAGCATCACTGTTCAATTTTAATTCTCTGAATTACAAAAAAATTTCTCAATTTCAATCGAGGGAGTTGGAGTCTCAGTTCACTATAGAGGAGATTTGGGAGGCAGTAAATGGCTGTGACGGTGAGAAATCTCCTGGGCCGGATGGATTCAATTTTTCCTTTATTAAGAACAAATGGGAGCTATTGAAATCTGAGGTTTTTGAATTTCTTCAGGATTTTCATAGAACTGCAAAAATTCCCAAAGGTATTGGCCATTCATTTATCGCTCTTATTGCTAAAAAGCAATGTACAGAGTCACTAAATGATTTCAGACCAATCTCTCTCATTGGTAGTCTTTATAAGATTCTGGCCAAGGTTCTTGCCAACAGGGTGAAAAAGGTAATGTCTTCCATTATAAATGTTTCACAATCAGCTTTTGTAGTAGGCAGACAACTTCTCGATAGTAGCCTGATTGCAAATGAAGTCATAGACACGTTGAAAAAATCCAACAATGGTGGCATAATCTTTAAAGTGGATTTTGAGAAAGCTTTCGACAATGTTAAATGGAATTTTCTGTTGGAGACTCTGAGATTAATGGGTTTCGGTCATAAATGGATATCGTGGATTTCAAGTTGTCTCTCCTCAGCCTCAATGTCAGTTTTAATCAATGGTTCTCCAACAAATCCTATTAAGATGAAAAGAGGTATTCGTCAAGGGGATCCTTTATCCCCCTTTCTTTTTATCATGGTGACTGAAGGCCTAAGTTTGCTACTGGAAAAAGCTTCCTCTTTGGGTCTGCTATCGGGTGTTAACATTGGTCAAAGAAATCTTCAAGTTTCTCATCTCCAATTCGCAGACGACACTATCATTTTCTGTCAAGCAAATGAGAATAATGTGTCGAATTCTAAACGTATTCTTAGAATCTTTCAAGTCTCCGCGGGTTTGAAGGTTAACTTCTCAAAATCTGCTCTTATTGGAATCAAAGTTGATAATGACAGAATTGCTGAATGGGCATCCAAAATTCATTGTAAAGTTGATAATCTTCCTTTCAAGTATCTTGGTCTGCCTTTAGGAGCCAACCCAAGGTCCTTATCAACGTGGCAACCGGTGATCAATGCTTTCAAGAATAAGTTAAACTTATGGAAGAGCAAGCTCCTCTCTTCAGCAGGTAGATTAACCCTTATTAAATCTACCTTAGCCAACCTCCCAATTTTCTACATGTCGATGTTCAAAATGCCTGCTGGTGTGAAAACAGAACTGGAGAAAATTCAAAGACAGTTTTTGTGGGGAGATTCTGATGAGAAAAGAAGAATGAGAATGGTTGATTGGTCGACAGTTACTAGAAGCAAAAGTAATGGAGGATGGGGTATCATTGATCTTAAAACCTGTAATCAAGCACTTCTTTTGAAATGGCCATGGAGATTCAGCATTGATAAGCAAGCATTGTGGAAAGACGTCATCTGTGAAAAATATAAGATTTCTCCTTCTGTTTTGTGGCCTGAACCTTGTAAAATTGGATCTCTCTCTAGAGTGTGGAGTGATATACAAAACAATTGGTTAACGAGTGAATCCTCTAACATTATAAATTCTAGTTTTTGTTTTTGTGCAGGTGATGGATCCAAGATTCGGTTTTGGAGCGACAAGTGGTGTCAAAACATCATCCTTAAATCTTCCTTTGCTAGAATTTATGCTTTAGCAGTAAATAAAAGTGGTGTCATAAAAAATTATGGGAGATGGGCGGGAAGCAGTTGGGTGTGGGAAATTACTTTGAGAAGAAATCTCTTTGATTGGGAGAAACATACTTGGAAAAATCTCATGCAGCTTCTAGACTCAATTGTTATCTCTCCCTTCACTAATGACCGATTGATCTGGATTCATACTACAAATGGGATTTTCTCTACAAGGTCTTACAGAAAGGTCATTGAAGGCTCAAGAAACAACGAGGAAGGGATTGAAAAGCTGATTTGGAAAGGTATTGCTCCACCAAAAGTGGAACTCTTTTGCTGGAATGCGATTCGAGGTACGATCCCGGTTATTGAAGTGCTACAAAACAGAGGTTGTATGGAAAATCAGATTAATAAGTGTTCCTTTTGCAACTATCCTGAATCAGTTGACCATCTCTTCACCTTTTGTGAGTTTAGCTGGAAAATTTGGAGCTGTTTTATAAAGGCCTGGAATTTCTCATGGATTATCCCAAGGAACTTAAGTGCTCTGTTTTTGGTATGGAATGATTTCAGCATTGCTTCATCTAAAAAGGAGGTTTGGGTTACTCTCTTCTACTCGGTGGTTTGGTCTATTTGGTTGGCTCGAAATGATAAGGTTTTTAACGGTAAAGAAATTTCCTTAGATCATATTTGTACTGTTATATCGACTAGAACAGGTTGGTGGCTGCAAGCAAAGTATCCAACGATTGAAACTTGCAAAGTGGTAGCTGATCTTCATTCCATCTCTGTTCCAAAACATCTCAAGCAAACCAGGCCCAAAAACTCCTGGATCCCTCCTCCTAAAGGTGTCTGGAAGATTAATGTTGATGGCTCAGCTTATGGAAAACCAGGGCCGGCGGGCATTGGCGGTGTGTTGAGGAACCATAATGGCCATATCATCTTTATATTTTCAAAGAATATTGGAGTGGTTGATTCGAACCTTGCTGAACTCCTAGCAGTTGCTGAAGCCTTGTCTTGTATTGTCAAAGCAGATATTAGCAACCTCCCTCTAATCATTGAAAGCGACTCCAAGGTGGTAATCGATTGGCTCAAGAAATTAAAGGACAGCCCATGGAGATATAGTAATCTGATAAACAAACTACTTAACCTTTTCTCTTGCATTAAAGATGTCACTTTTAATCATGTTTTTAGAGAAGCCAATAGTTTGGCTGACTTCCTTGCTAAATCCGGAGTTCTACGTAACTCTGATTTGTTTGCTTGGATGTAATTTCTTTTATCAATAAAATTCTCCCTTTGAATTTTCAAAAAAAAAAAAGGTTGAAACTTTAATATTGTAAAAAAAAAAAAACGCTTTCGCCGTTAATATTTGGAGTTGTTGCTTGTTACCGGAGGCATGATCATATATATACTTTCTCTTGGTCTATTAAGCTAGGACCGATGGCATGGTCATGTATATAATTTCTCTTGGTCTTGATCAGACTTAAGAAATTAAATCTAATCTATCTGTTAGATTATATTCAAAGAAAAGTTTATAGTTAAAAATCAATTTTAATTCTGAAATGAAAGAGTTCTTCTTGCTGTGATGTGAGGAAAGGCTTGATGTCTTGGCATAAGTGATAGGACGTTCTAGGTTTGAATTTCTGTAACTTATGATTATATGGTTTTTGAAAGTTCTGGCCTTAATGGTAGGCTTGCATTTTTTACTAGTTTTGAAGCTTAAATGAAGCCTTATTTTCTTCACATAGAAGTACTGAAATCAGCTAGATTTTATCTAATTTAAGATTGAAAGGGATGATTCAACTGAAAACAACTTAAAAATCATGTAATTAAGCCTACTGTTAATCGGTTCTCCTAGATACGTAACGATTTTTTTATTAATTTTTTTGAAATAATAATTGAAATTTAACTTTTTGATCGAAGAATACATGCATTTATCATTTTCGAATCTTTATCTCGAGTACATAATGATTCTTTGTTTTCTCCGATAAAGGTGCGAAGGTTGAAAAATGGGCAACAAGATTGCCGGCTTAAGTTGAAATTTGAATGCATTGTTTTATTTTTCTTTAGCATAGTACGATCCATGATGTCTTACCCTTTAAATTTTGATGAATGTTATTGGTTCATTGATCACTTTCATTTGATTGCTTTTTTTTTTTTGATTTCCCGATGCATGGTTTCAATGTTTTATCGTTGTCATCATTAATAACTATCGCACGATTTGAGTGGGCTTTTGCGATGGCTCGAGCGGTATATTGATGACGTATATATGTTGCTTTTTCATTTTTTATTTAATGAAAAATAAAAGTTAATACAAGGGGTTAAGATTAAAATTAATGCTGAGGGCAATCGAATGAGACATGATTTTTCATTGATAAGTAAATTTGATAATGGAAGTTTAATAAACATATAAATCCTGATAATAAATGGTTGGTTTTCCCCGCTTTGAAAATGAACAAACTTTCTTTGCTTTATAACTTTTCTTTTATAAAGGGTTGCTTTTAATTTAAATAAAATAATATTTACACCATTATTGGTTGATGAAGACAAACTTTCTCTCTCCCTGGGCGAGCATATTAGTCAAAGTTAACGACGTTCATTCGCAATCGTTCGTTTCTACCGACTTAATGCAAGTGATCGTTCGACTTCGACAGATAGATAGCCCGTTTGCTTCATTGCTTGTAGGAGCTGTACAGCTAGAATTCACACGGTACATGGACCTTCTGTTCGATTTTCCTCGACCTAGTTCAGTTTTCACACTATTGCTTGAAAAAATTAATTTGTTCTTAGAATCTTCAACCGGGAAATGAAAATGGAGCACCACATCACTGAATACGAAGATAAAAATTTTAATGGATTGAATAATTATTTATATGTATGTTAACTTTAATTAGGAAAAGAGCAATAATTTTAAGTCGAATTTGATTGAGTTTTGATTTTTTATTAAATAAGTATTTTTAATTAATCTTAGTTTTGCAAAATAGAAATTGTTTTTCAAGTGAAATTTAAGTTAAACACAGGGAAAGCTCAAGTGCTCGATGGCAATTACAAGATCGTGAATTCTTTGTTTTTGCAGCCTATTTCACAATTGACAAAAAATGAATGAGTTAAGCCATGTACTTAAAATGGAGGTTTTTTTTTTCTATTTTTAAAAGATGAATTTGATGATCTGCTTTATTTTTATAAATGGATTTAAGTTTGAGAATCTTAGCTTTGCATGTCCAAGTTAGATTCTTAACTTTCTTTGACATAATTGTAATTAACTTTGACAAAACTCAAAAGTAAGGAGAAATTTTTTTTTTGATTTTCTTAAATTCGTAAGAGATATGCTAAAATAATTAATGGGATGTTGAAATTCATTAATAGTAATTAGCTTTTTACTTCTTACTATGGACTTTTTTTTATGAACATGTGAAAAGAAATTAAAATGAAGATAACATTATTATAAAAATGGACTTTTTTTTCTTTTTCCCTTTTGTTGACACTTTGCTCCCTTTTTTTTTTTTACATCCAATAATTTCAGCTATAAATTGAATCCTATATATATATAGCATAAATATTAAAAACAATAATTCTAGTTTGTAAAGGCAAAATAAATTAAGTAAATTATTTAACATTTTTCATAAAAAGCATCATTTCAAATTTCATTTTGTAAGTTATTTTAGTACCCTGAAAATTCATTCTCATTACTCCAAAACCACATTTTTGGTGTCAAAAAGGCATTGACATACAAAATATCATTGTTAATTTTGCTCCAAAGAGTTCGATACCTTAAGAATTAATGAACCCCTTTGCTACTTGAACCATTCATCGAAATTGACTCTTAAAATCTTTCTTGTCATGTGTAGTTATTGCACGTGCAATGAAAACAAAAAGAATCTATTAGTTCGAGTAGCATATTCAGAATTTGGCCATGTTCCTTTTTTTACATTCAAAGCAATTTAATCTCCTCCTTATATAAGCTTAATTTAAGGCATTACTTTATAAATATATATATATATATATATATATATATATTTTTCTATACATTGATAGCTTCAATTAATCCATATACTTTCAGGTCAAATGGGAAAGAAGGCAGGAAGAAGTTTCAACTTTCGAGCAGGAAAATCGCCAGTCACGGTAAGATTAATTTCTTTCCTCTAATTAACACTCTGAAAATAGATAATAAAAGCCTAAACTTGTCCAGAAGCTTGTTCAAAAGCTTAATTTGAGTTCTGTTGTACTTTATTTATGTTAAAATTGTGGTTTTTTTTTTGGTGGCAAATCCCAAAAGAGAACAGCCGCAGAGTTGTTGGAAAGAAGCTGCGGCGGTCCCAGTCCAGGCTCCGGGTTGAGCTGATGAAAATCGAATTGGCGAAGATGAGAGTGGAGATTAGTGACTCGGCTGAGTCGCTAATGGCAGCAAACAGAGAAGCTAATCAAATCGAGGCTGAATGTGCAGTGCTGATTAATAGAAAGAACGAGCTGATGGATAACCTTTTGGAGATGAAGACAATCGAAACTTTCTGGATGCATAAACTGGGTTTCCTCTGAATAGGATTCTAAATTACGGAATGTATATAATTAAGTTTTTATTATTACAGCTGTTCTAAAAGAATCTTACATGGTTAAATTGGAATCGGAATAATTCTAATTTAACCATGTAAGTTTCTCCTTTGTTCCTTTTATAATTCACGTTTGTTCTTTTCGGCTGTTTTAACTTTTACCGTTCTGAAAGCCTAAAGCATCATTGTGGAACGGATCTGAAACATTAAACTCGTGTTGAGTGGGGTGCGCCAAGGCCCGAGCAGTAGTGCAACGCTTGGGCGATGCGCGAAAGCCCCAGTAGCAAGCTACTGTGGTGGGCTTTCCCCATAAAAAAATAAATTAATATCTGATACGTGGGCCAATGGCCCAAGTATCAGATACTAATTTAATTTTTTATGAACAGGCCATTTCAGGGCCACTTATGACTTACTAGGGATCAAATTAAAGCATAGCCCAAGAAATGCAGAAATTGTGGATTAGGTACCACAGTTGCATCTGGGGTTAGTATTCATGCTCCATTATTAATTTCTGAGCGTTTCCTTCTGGCATATGGAAACTCCAGTCTCAATCATGAGAGTAATCAAGAGAACTGTCTTTGGCTCATATTCATATAAATATATAATCTGTGCAAAACAGGAAATTCAAATTCCATTTCTTAAATATGTGGCAGAAACAGGTAACCTATAACTACTTAGAAACTTGAATATGTTGCTTGCTTAATCTTTGTTATACTAGGCTTAACATTTTTGCCTCGTTTGGAACTACAAAGAAGAAATAGACTGCAGGACTATGAGAATTCTCGTGTTTGCATAGGAGAAAAAGGTCTGCTGGTTGAAAAAGACTTTCAATTTAATGCATTGCTACATGAGTAGGAAGAAATACAGTTTAACGGCTTTTTTTTTTCTGAAAAGAGAACAAACATCTAACTCCAATGTTAAACAATTCTGTATTATTAAGTGTTTTTAAGTGAGAAACCAAATCTAGAGGAAAAACATTTGAAATCATTAAAAAAAATTTGAGAAAGGCAGGCAAAAAATACATTTGGCAACCTAAAGCCCACACTAGAGCAAATGAACCAAATACAACCCAAAAGACTTATGAACCAGTTTCTGGTAGCCATTTTACATTAGGTCTGCTTGTTTTACAGGCCTAATTAACTATTTAACAATAAGTTCAACAGGGGATTGAATTTACATGGGACATATAAGGCCCAAACCCTACCCAGTTAACAGGCATTTTAAGCTTGAGTTTGGTCTTGGTGCCCATGCTGGATCTGTAATTCAACGCTGGCGGACCCTTATGAGATTGGAACCTCAATGCAATGGCCAGGAGCAACCAGCAACCAAGGGTGACGTTCACATGGGCCAGTAGTGCTTTTACTTTTATGCTTCTAACTATTTATTTTGCTGCACTTGTGTATATATTTTATGTTAATGTAACAAAAAAAGTAGAGGGTTAATTTAGTCGCACTTGGCTGACATATTCAAGCTATTATTCAAGAGACTTCCATAATTTTCTAAACAATCGAACAATAAAGTCATTTAAACAATCAAAACTTGATTTAGTGAATGGTAATTAAAATGCAAAATAATAATTCATTATTTTAATTATGTGGTATTTCAATTTCATCTGTGACTTTTAAAATTTAATTTTCTTTAAACATTGATCCTCTAAAAATATTTCAAATCTGTCTATTCTGTCATTAACCATTAAAAATTTAATTAAATAAAACACATAGTGCCATGTGAATATCTACGTGACATAATTTTCAACTCATAAATCAAGAGATTTTTTATCACATGAATATTTATGTGAACATCCACAATACGTTAATGTAATAAATTTCATCATATTTTAATCACGGTACACAAAATGAACGAGTTAAAATAATTTTAAAAGGTCATGATCCAAAATATTATACAAAAGTCATAGATATGGAGTGTTATTCACTTATGACTATTAGTTAAGAATCAAAATTTAAATTTCTTGTTCTAAGTTTTGCTTGGTAAAAAAGAAAATAATGATAAAAGAAAATTGATTAATGCAATGGTTAATTCAAAAAACAAAAAACAAAAAATTATGAACCCTAACTAATAAATTAACAGATTTTTTTTTTACTTTTCTATCCTGCAAAGAATTAAGTAGGGTTGGTACTTAGAACTAGAATAAATATCTTTTCTATAGGTTAAAAGAATCCACTGTTAAAGAGTCGAAATCAAGACCCAATTTGGAAAATTTCAAGAACTTGTCTAGGGTTTCAAACCACGTCATTAAGCCTCCTCATACTCGAAGAAACGTCACAAGTTGCTGTCCCTTATTCCAAAAGTGACGCTCAAGGCTCAGCGAAACTTACTCTATAAATTCCACTGACTCCCACTTTCTCTTTCCCAACACCTTCATCCTCGGTACCTGATCTTTCTTTCTTCTTTAATTTCTTTATATCCTGCTCTCCAGTTCTGATCCTCGATTCTTTCAAATTCATTCTTACTTGGCTGCTAGCCGAAGCTGAAGCTAAGTGAGAGAAAAGAATTGATACAGGTGAGTATCAAAGGAGAAAATGAAAAACAGAAGTGGTGGGATTAATTTCTCTTTATAATTTTTGCTTTCAGCATGACCTTTCAATTATTTTCTTTACATTTATCAACAACTGAAAGCCAACTAGCTAGCTTCGTATTTATGTAATTGAATTGGTGTTTTGCAGGTTGTATATATATCAACATGGCAAAGCTGATCCCAAGTTTTTGTTACTGTTGCTCGTCACCGGAGGCTTGCCGCATGCATAGATCCAGTTTCAAGTAAGTAGAGTAATTTTATCTTACCTGTAAGTTTACAGGGACTGAAGCTAGCTAGGTTGGATCTCAGGAATTGGACCCAAAAAATCAAAAACCTGAAATTCTTTAAGAATAATTGCATCTATCGTTCTAAACTTTTATTTTTTAAAAATGGATTCAGTCTTATTTCTTATTTATTTGCAAAAGATACATTAGTATTATAACCAAAAAAAAAAGATACATTCGTAATTAATTCATTATTTAAAATACTTAAATTATCGTCAACTCAAAACGTTGCTTCATTACAACCTACACCATATTTAGCAACTAGCAAATGCATTAGTTAGTGTATTATCAGATCTTTTGGTATGAATGAACTCACAAGACACAAAATCCCTACCTTTTGCTTTATCCTCCGCTAAACTTTGATCTATTTAATGGACATGTTCATATTCCTTTCGGGTTTAATTTCTCTAATATATAATTTATTTTTTTTGTTTTTCTGATAGTAAAAATAATTATAGCAGTCGGATTAAATAAATAAAAAATATTATTAAAAATATATTAAATGAAAATTAGTTTGTAAATAATAAAATTTATATTTATTTAACTAAAAACATTAAAACATTGATTATGAAAATATTTATTTTTACTTATTAATTAATATTTTATTCGACAGTAGATTTTCATAATTTACTTATTTATTTATTATATTAATAAAGTTATTTGAGAATCTTTAATAAATATGTTTGTACAAAAGCCAAAGACTTAAAGAACAGGAAGAATTTCTTTTTTTTTGTTACAATGAACAGGAAGAATTTCGTCCCAACGACAAGTCAACTGGTCAGGCGGCAGCACATATTCCAAACACATGATGCTGTCCTAAAAGCACGTACTTTGAAAACGATATATGATTATGTTATTTATCAGTGGTCGGTGTCGGCCTGTCGCACCGCCCCGCCTGGTAGTCAGCAATGGGGAGATAATCTGTCGCCACGCAATCTCACATGTTGACTTCGACCTAAAATCTAGTAAGCTTAATATACGGCACAAATAAAGAAAATATTTAATTTTTTAGTCATTTTAATATTAATTGTGCGTAAAGATATAATTTTTATATTTAAGAGCTTATTACAAGTTTAAGTTTTTTTTTAAAATTTTTTAATATATTAACTACTAATTAATAATAATATTCTTTTTTTTTTGAAATTTCTATTCTATGCTCTTATATGCACCAAAAAAATAATATAAAAAGAAATATTCGAGATAATCCCTTTTAAAAATCATTAATAAATATGTTTGAGAATCTTTAATAAATATGTTTGTACAAAAGCAAAAGACTTAAAGAACAGGAAGAATTTCTTTTTTTTGTTACAATGAACAGGAAGAATTTCGTTCCAACGACAAGTCAACTGGTCAGGCGGCAGCACATATTCCAAACACATGACCGTGGTGGCAGCACATATTCCAAACACATGATGCTGTCCTAAAAGCACGTACTTTGAAAACGTTATATGATTATGTTATTTATCAGTGGTCGGTGTCGGCCTGTCGCACCGCCCCGCCTGGGAGTCAGCAATGGGGAGATAATCTGTCGACACGCAATCTAGGTACTATATCATTTAAGTAAGCTTAATATACGGCACAAATAAAGAAAATATTTAATTTTTTAGCCATTTTAATATTAATTGTGCGTAAAGATATAATTTTTATATTTAAGAGCTTATTACAAGTTTAAGTTTTTTTTTAAAATTTTTTAATATATTAACTACTAATTAATAATAATATTCTTTTTTTTTAAAATTTCTATTCTATGCTCTTATATGCACCAAAAAAATAATATAAAAAGAAATGTTCGAGATAATCCCTTTTAAAAATTATTTTTAACATTTTTATTTTTATTGGATCACATTATTTTTTTAGTTTTACTTAAAAATAAACTAGTTATGTGAAAAGTAAAAAATTAAAATATGTGAATGTTATAAAAAAATATTTTTCAAATAACTTATAATTTTAAATAATAAATATTATTGTAAAACTAAAATATACCAAAACCCAATACAATTAAAAATATTAAATGTGATTATCAGAAATGACCATCTTCAACATTTTTTCAATTTAAAAAAGGATCAGGAATCTTTTTCGAAGAGAGTGAGTGAGACAGTTCTCCCCAGCCTTCTTGCCTAAGTATCCATTACGTGGCAGCATGTAGCCAAGCACATGCTGCTGTCCGCCTGTCTCTAAGGCGCACACTTCGAACAATATATTTGATTAGTTTTATCATTTGTCGGTGTCTGCGCCTCGCGCGGCCTCTGGCGGAAATCGGCAAATGCGAGGTAAAATCGAGCGACTTCAAAAATTAGCCTTGTGGCGGTGGCCTTTTCACTCTGAATTCGAGGAGCTTGATCAACTTGATTTTTTTACTATGTTAATAATTAACATTATTAAGTATCATATTTAATATAATTAATTATTATTTTATTAAATTATATTACTGAATATTATATTATTTTTTATTAAATTTAAAATATGTACTCTTACTATTATATAATTTAGTATTTACGTTTAAATGGAATAATATTATTTTTACATGAAACTAAATATATTTTATTAATTATATATTTTAATAATTTCTTTTTTGAATACATTATTATCTTAGTGCTGAAAACAATAGATGACTTAAGAATTAAATCATATAAATACATTCTATTTAATTCTTTTATGTCAATATAATCCTAATCTATGATGCTACAAATAATTTGAATCATTCATATCAATAACATAAGCATAATTGAAAACATCTTTATTGATATCAAGAAATACATACAAAGTTTTTTAGCATATCTCTGCTCTAGAAATAATTTTTTAGAAATTTTTGAGAATCAAATACAACTTTAAACCTGTTATCATTTAGTTTTTCATAGAAATTAAATTCTTCTTAAGTTTTGGGATGTGCTACAAATTTTGTAAGGTTAAAATATTTTCAGAAGTCAAATGTAAGTTTTATTGTCATTTTGTAACAATTTTGCAAGTTGAAGTGTAATTCATAAAGACTTGTGCTTATTTATCTCTTATATATTTTGGAAGAATCTCCAAAGAATTGACATGATAATCTACACCCAAATGGGTTCACCAATCCTTTTGATTTTGAACCATGAGAATTTCGGTTATCATAACAACCTTATCATCTTCAGTCACAGGGTTGACATTATTTTTCTTACGTTTTCAAAACGTTCACACACTTGCATAGTGGTATTTCTTACCGCAAACAAATTAGGGATCCTTCTTCTTCTTGAACTTTTTATTAAACTTGTTGAACTTTTCTTTTTTCTTTGAAGAGTTTTCAACTTCTTGTTGAGGTGAATTTTTTTCACACCTGACTAAACAGAACTTGCAATGTTATGCATGTTATTGTTCTATTCATTATACGGACTGCACTTTCAATCTGGTATTTTCTTTCCACTTTTTCTCACACCTTTTTACATCCTTTCAGTTTTCCACTCTAGCAAGCACACCATTAACATTTCAAATTCCTTTAGAAATCTTTTTGAGAAGACGGTAGTCCATCAATAATGGTAGACACATGAAAAGTTTTAAAAATTTTTAGAAATTGGTTCTCTACATCTTTTCATTCAGTAGCAATTATGGAGAGCTCTATCTTGGCTCAAGATGAACGATTGCGGCATGTTTAACACATCCAAGTCGGATAGGAAGTTCTGTTTCTTGTGGCAGATGAGCGAATAATGTATATGAACCTATCTTTGGGTGGAGTACAACAGTTGAAAACAATTACTAATATCCCGTAAGCTTAGGGGAAAAAAGGAATCTGCCCGAGAGGGGGCTTGTGTCTGATTAGCTTACCACGGTGTAAGTGGCTAGTATGAGACTATGATTAGTCACACTGGGACTACGACACAACCAAGTCTCTTACGAGGGGCAACAATTTCTTCTCGGTATCCTCGTTCCGATGCCTTTTCTTTTGCATGCAATCATACCTCTTCTTAATTGCATGCTATAATTTCATTGTCTTATTGTGTTTGTGAAATTTGTAGGCACCTTTTGTCCGGATCATAAAATATGTTTTAGTCAATTTGAAGTTTAGATTGCCATGAATAAACTTGATGAAATTAAATTAAATTTTATTGATTAAATTTAATCTCCAAGTGAAATTAACAATTAAGTTTGATTTTAAATTAACCAATCCAATTAAAGTTTGAATTTTAAATAAAAATAAAATATCAGTGAAGAATAAATGAGAATAAAAAATTTTCATATTCATTTTAAATAAAATTTTTAAAAATAAAAATAAAATATAAATGAAGAATAAAAGAGAAGAAAACAATTTTAAAAAGGTAAAATAGGCAGTGAGTCAAAACTAGGAAATTTAATACATTTAATCAATCTGATAAGAAAGTCAGTTCAAGAAAATCATTGGTATTCCTTGAATACTCTCGAGGTAATGGAAGTTTTTGTGATTGGAGCTAGATCGATAGAAAATATTCTCATATTTAAATATCAAAATTAGGCTTAATAGCCAAAAAACCCCTCAACATTTAGGGTCAAATGGAATTTAGCCCCTAACGTTTTATTGCATTGAATTCAGTCCAAATTGTTCTATTTCCATGTAAATTAAATCAAAACATTTCAAACTCATTGAATTCAGTATATTTCCGTTAACTCAAGATAACGTCTGTTATTTTTGTACATTTGGACGCTGATGTGGCATTTACGTGTATTAATGTGATGATGTAGCATTTGATGTGGCTTTTTGATATAAAGCTGACGTGGCATTTCGGTGGACAAAAGATGACGTGGCTTTTTTATAACATGTGTAATATATAACATGCATGATGTGGATAAAATTATCCACGTGTACAAAAACACAAATTCTTTCTTTTGAAACAACACAAAATTAAGTAAATTCTTATCAAAATAAACACTAAAAATAGAAAACAAACTAGGGATTAGAATCGAGATTCATTCCTTTCGGGTGAAAAAAAAATAAGGCTTTTCATTTTTCTAGGGTTAGGTCAAAATCCAGTTTTCAAGCAGGGCTTTCGATTTTTCTGGGCAAATCTGGGTTAGTTTCCGCGTGGGATTTCGACTGGGGAAACTCAAATCAAGGTGAGTTTGCGATTGAGTCTCAAAGTTAGGGTTTTCGATTTGGGGAAAAATTATCGGGTTGATTTGGAGTTAGGGATTTGGATCGAAATTAGGGAAATAGGATCGGGATGATATTGGAGTTAGGTTTTGGATCGAAATCAGAGAAATGGGATCGGGATGGTTTCGTGATTCATGGAGTTAGGGTTTGAAGAGCTGGCTGCCCTCAAAGAAGCAACTTGGTTGGTTCATCTAGCTCTGTAAGTGGCTTCTAAAATAATTTCTAATTTTTCATTTGCCTTAAGTTGTTTTCTAACTTTGGATGTGCCTTTGTTTTTTTAACTTGTTTGTAGGTTCCACAGCAGATAATTGGTTCTATTGAATCAACAAAAGGAAGAGGCAGGGGAAATGGTAGGGGCACGGGACCAACAGAAACTGCTACTGCTTCAGGCACAGAAGCTGCTGGAAAAGGAAGAGGAAGGGCAAGAGGAAAAGGAAGAGGAAGGCATGCTTCAGGCAGAGAAACTACCACTGCTGGTTTGGGAGAAAGTTCTGCAAATCCTATTTCAGGAGAGGTAAAATTCTTTCTTCCAATCTAGATGTTGTATTTTACATGGCCTGCTCTCTTGTAGAATGATTAAAATGGGAGTACAACTTAAAAGGATATACTTTTGATGATTTTGGTGTGGGCTGAACTGATGTAGTATTGGTTAATGATTGTTTAGGTATTTTATTAATTATTAGCTCAATGAGAGATTTTGTTCTAGTATTATTTAATGTTGTTTAAATTTGGCTATCTTGAGCTTACTAGAGTAGTTTATTGCTGCTGTTTGCAATTTGTTGTTGCTTTAATGGTGTTGAATCTTTTACTTTTTTTATTATGTCTTCAGATTTTACTTTTTTTCTTTGTATTCTGTTTAGTGGTTTTTAAAGTTACTGATTGCAGTAACTAATTTAAGAGGATGAAATGTTTTTGTTTTAATTTTTGTTTTTTTTTCATTTTTAGGCAGTGTTGAAGATTACTATTAATTGTGCTGTGTTTTTTGTTGTTCTAGAAGTGTTTCTTATTTATAATTTGTTTATATTGATGAAGATTATGCAAGATGTATCTCAGACTCCAACACAATAAGAAACAATGCATGTAAGATGGAAAGGAAAGGAAAAAATGATCTCATATCTTGTAAATATAGGTGAGCATACTGAATATTTTGAATTTTGCCGGATACTTTTGTCTTCTTTCGAAAGAATTGATGTGTATATATATTTTACTCTTGATAGCTTGGGACATCAACTGATGAAGGAATCAGAACTGGGACCATGGTGATTTTTTGTTGAAAGTGGGAGTCCATGATGATTTTTTGTTGAAGTGGAACTCTTTGTTAAAAGTGAAACTTTCATGAAGTGTAAAACTTGTTATCTGGCTACGGCAGATATATTGTAGGCTTAATTGTCTTTTGATATTTAGTTTTAGGCTTAATTCTAGTTTGTTGCAACTTATGGGTTTTTGTGTTTATGGCTAATTTCCAGTTTATGGTTCCAGATTTGATAATGTTAAACTCTTGATTCCAATGAAATATTCATATTGATTCTAGTCTCTTAGTTATTTGATCTATTTTGATTTTTGTTCTGACTTCTATTTTGATATTGCTTTGATGTTGTTTGTGGTTAAAATGGGTTAAAAAAATGTGTTTTTAAGTTTTAAAATGGGTTAAAAAATTGATACGATTTGGACAGTGGGTTAAAAATTTCTATACTTTGATGTTGTTTGTGGTTAAAATGCTTAGAAAGTGTTTTTTAAGTTTAAAAAACTGATATGATTTTGATAATGAGTTAAAAAAAAAATTCTCTTTTGATGTTTTAAGCAGTTAAAAAAATGTGTTTTTATCTTTCAAAATGCCACGTCAGCAATTTTAAGTGCCACGTCAGTCAAGTCAGATGCCACATCATCACGTTCATACATGTAAGCGCCACATCAGCGTCCAGCTGTACAAAAATAACAGACGTTAACGGTAATATACTGAATTCAATGAGTTTGACATGTTTTGATTTAATTTACATGGAAATAAAACAATTTGGACTGAATTCAATGTAATAAAACGTTAGGGGCTAAATTCCATTTGACCCTAAACGTTGAGGGGCTTTTTGGCTATTAAGCCTCAAAATTAATATCTAATAAAAGTAAATTCAGGACAACCTTAAGATAAGTTGCTATTATTTTAGGATGTACATGTAATCGTATTTCCGAATTTATACTTTGAAATGTATATCAATTTTTGTCCTTAAATTCGAATGGTGTCTAATCACACCTAGGTAACCAAAAAAAATTATCTTCATAGTTTTATATCTAGCAATTATATTCTTAGAAGTTACAATAAAACTCATTGAAGAGGGAGTTGTCAAGTGCCTGAAGAAATGTAAGTCGACATATATAATCATCTTTAAGCTTTTGTTGCTTGGCTGAAAGTTGTGCTTCATCACTTGCTTCTTTAGAGAAGTATTCTAGAAGAACATATGCAATTTTCAAGAGACTAATTTGATAGTAAAATTAAGGCTTGAATATTGCAGGAGTCGTAATCTTGAATCACTGCTGTTTTTATAATGTGGTAGATGACTTATGCAATCAACCTGAAAATAAAGAAGTATATAGGCATGTCTTGCCAAGAAATATTTTTAAGAAAAATAGATTTCTCACATTGATGGTTTTGGAACAATGATCAAAATCAAAAAAGAGAAATTGCAAGAAGAGAAATTTAACTTTTTATAGTGAAAAGTTGAAGAAAAGTTGAAAAAAAGTGTGAAAATGACTGTTATTAGAAGTATTTATAACCACAATAAAAAACACACATTGATGATAAAACATGAGTTTGGTGAGAAATTACCAATTTTTGAAATAAATAGTTATTTACAATAGACTTATTTTTTTAAAAAAAATTTAGTAAAGGTATTCGAATTTTGATAGTATTTGATTGTTCTCCACAAAATCTCAAAAGGAATGTACAAAAATACTTTCCTAAGTTAAATTTCAAATAGAATGCTCAAAAGAACTAAAAATAGATTTTCATAGAAATCGACTGCTCTTACTATTTTTTACTTTAAAGCTTATTTTATAATTTTAACATGTCATTTTCTAATATAATGATAATCTTTATAATTATTGTATTATTAACTATTATTGTATAGAATCCTTCCCGACAAAAGGGCAGACCTCCCACAGGTGCATGTTGGCATATTATTCCATCGGCGGATCCATGACCGTAAGCAACATTTTCTAACTAATATAAAATTTGCAAAATCTTCTTAGATTTCTTCAATTCCTTTTACTAATTTTCCTTTTGAATAACGTAATTTTAATATTTTTATATGAGCAGGATGTATCGTTCGACTCGCACGCCCGTCGTGTATAAATGTGCACTCTCTCTGAAGTCGAACTTTAAAACAGTCCCTTCTCATCCAAAAAGGGTCTCACTTTTTTCTTTTTGTTCTTTTGCCTGAATCTCTCAAATGACGGGATTTTTCTTTCGCCATGTTCGGCTTCATCACTCCCAAATCACGGTCAGTTTCTCTCTTTAATTTCAGTTTGAGTAGTTTTCCCCTTTCTTGTTCGCCAATGGCAGTAAAATCCAGCAACGTTGTTGTTGTTGTTGTTGTGGTTTTTTTTTTTTTCGTTTTTTGCATTGATCCAAGAAAGATAGTGAAAACTTTGATTACTCGAAAGCTTTGCAGGTGAAATTATACTGCCTGTGATCCTGACTTGAAAACTTGCTTGTCTAAACAGGGTCGTGGGCTGAGAGCTATGAGAGTTAGATTGGCAAGGGCGCGAAGGGCTAATAGGCGTGCGATGTGGTTGCTGGAAGCTCTGCAACTGCAAATTGAAGCTGCGGAGATTGAGGTGCAAAATTGGAGGAATGGGGGAGTCAACAAGCTAGCGTTTCTAGACAATACCCTCGCTGATCAGTGGGTTAACGATCGTCTCGTCGAGCTGGAAAACGACCCTTTGATAAGGAACGCTTTTGAAAGATTCGATGCTCAGAATCTTGATGGAAAGGACATAATTAATGTCAAACAAGCTCAACCTTCCCAGAACGGTGGCACCTCCAGTCGCGCCTCCGGTGACTGCCGTGAGTAGTGTGACGGTGGGCTTCGTTACTTTGGAGGTGGTGGTGGAGCATAAGGTTTTATGGGTTTCTTCAACCCATAGCCCTGCCCCTCCAGAGTCCCCATCTGAATTGTGTTCAAATTTAAGAACATTTCCTTGTTTCTATGTTCTATCGTTATTTGATGATCATGTAATTCTGGATTATGGAATATTAATGCGTTGTTAATTATTTCGGGAACGACTTTAAGTCTTTAACGGACATTTCTGATAACTAATTGTAGCAAAAGAATCAAACCACCATCTCTAAACTGCACTTTTGCATTACTTGGCTTTGGCTTTGTTCTAAAATACATGTACTTCATTTTTTTCCCAAGAAAAGAGCCTTTTCGCAGTTCTATTACTTGCTAAGTTGCTATTCAAAATGGTCTTGCTTTTCAACCTTTAGGCAACGCAATATTTAGCTTCAGAGAAAAAAACATCATGGACAGAGACAGCACTCCAAATCAGTGACCATTAACTATCCTTTGGTTTCAGCGGCGGCCCCCTCTGTCCAAATCTATTACTGTCTCCGTCATTGGGCTAATTCAGCTTTGCAAGTGCGGCACAACTGCACAAGCTACCATTTAACTACAAATACATGTGCTGACAACATCAGTTCTTTTTCGGACAAAAGGGTATTAACTTGAAGAAGAGAGCTAAACAATTCTGCAAAGGGAATCAACTTGCTGGTCTTACCTCACAAGAAACCAACTTTCTCCAGGACAAGTGCTTTCTTTATACACCCAGATCCGTCAAAATGGACTCTACATTTTAGACTTGGTTCCTTTGATTTTCAAGGCATGTGCTTCTGCTTCGACCCAAATTTATGGGAAGTCGTTGCATGTCGAGTCAATCAAATCTGGGGTAGCCATTGATTTACATACTGCCGCGTCATTGCTAAATATGCATTCAAAATGCGGCAACTTGGCTGATCCTCGTAGGCCGGAAGGGGTTTGATATAATGCCTGAGCGAAAGTGGTGACATGGAATGCAATGATTGCTAGGTATTAGAGAAATGGGGCAAGTGAAAACCGCCGCCTACAAAGGCAAGCCGGCAGCACAGGCGGCTGAAACAAAAGAGAGAGAGAGAGATTGGTGGCTGATGGTGATGAGAGAGAAGTGAGTCAATGTGAAAAGGATGAATTTATAGCTACAGTTTAGGGTTAGAGTTTTTTTTTTTTGTGTGGTGAAAACAATGTAGTTTTGTGATAGGAAAAGTAATAAAAAGGTGTGGGCTGCTCTATCCAGCCACCCAATTGCACCCTTAGTCCATCAGGTTTTGGGTCAAGCCCAATAGTTTTGGGATATAAATTTTTATTTATTTTTGTTTTTCCTTTATTATGTGCATGATTTAATTTTATAAGATTATTTAGAATATATATAATTAAAAAAGAGAATGTGTTTGAATAAAAAAATAGTGATTTAGAACTTGCATGCAAAGCATCAAGATTAAAATCTCCATGGTTTTTTATTTGTAGACAATTTATAAGTTCGAAAAATCTGCATGTAAAAATTTAATAGATTCATAAATCCTAAAATAGGTTAACGACTTACCTTGGCCTTGAAGATGAGGTAACCTTCTCTTCTTCTAAATTTCTTTGAAATAAAAAAACGATTTAGAGAAAATCCCTAAAACTGAAAATCTTAGAAAAATTAATTTTCTATATTTCATGTTGAATAATTTTGCCCATGAACAGAGCTGATTTTGATTATTTTTCTCGTCATTATCATCCTTAATTAATTACTTTTATAATTATGTGTGTATTATTACTATTAATTTCTTGTTATAATTGTCTCAGAAGAGATCAAGATTGCTAGTAGGCAAGTGGAGGTGATAAGAGAGAGCGAACAGCAAGGTGATCAACAAGAACATCGGTGACAAGTCATGAACTACTCATTTTCTGCACCAGCTAATCGAAAGAATTCCAAACCCTAAACTATGAAGATGTTGGTTTTTCCCATGGAAAACCAAACCCAACCACTAAATTGGACTTGGGTTGACATCAAGGCAAGAGATAAAGGATTAATCCTAGAACAAGAAAACTTTCAATTAAAAACAGTGAAAAGAATAAAAGCTTTCACCCCAACATGTTGGTTTTGCCTTGGTTAATCTATAGAGAAATGAGATTTTCTACTTAAATAATTATTAGATCTACCACACTTGTGTAATGATAAAATCCATGGACTTTTAATTCATTTTTCTTACAGCAAGGATTATTCTCAATCTTCCTTTATTGGGAGCGTCATGAACAGCGTTAATGAGATTTCTCCAATGGTAAATGCCGCCACAATTGGTGAGATTTCTTTCCCAAATCTCTCTTTTGTTTTTCAGTTACTTGCTTATTGGTAGCTAAAAAATAAACCTAGATATACATATCTTGACTCTCTCTCTCTCACTCTCTCTCTCTCTCTCTCTCTCTCTCTCTCTCTCTCTCTCTCTCTCTCTATATATATATATATATATATATATATATATAACCCAGAAGGAGAAGGGAAGATGACAAAGAAAAGAAAGGAAAGCAGCCCCAAAATTCTAATGAAAAAGCTACACAACTCAAGAGTACTCAAGGTATATGTATGTATGTATGTATGTATGTATGTATGTATGTATGTATGTATGGTTAATTTTTTGAATTAATAATCTTTGATGTTTGCCCTGCCAAAACAGAAAGCAAAGATGAGCATTAAGAAGTTAGAAGTTGAAGTTGCGGAAAAGAGAGGATACACAATGTGCTTGAAGCAGTTGGTAATGGAAGAAGCAACAGTCATGGAAGGTGCAATTCAAGAGATGGAAACAAAACTTGCTCGGATGAAGACAGAGAAAGATCTACTTTTAGCTAAGAATGAATGCGTGGAACATTTTATGACTCATATGTTTGCTATTTTTGAAGCTGAGGATCACCTAGATTGAAATAAACTTCTTCCTAGACTCTAGACCCTAAACCCTAAATAAGAAGCAGGGAGAAGATCATAAAAAGAGAGAGTTTTAGGAAGGCAAAAATATAATGAGTTTAATCACTTATTGAGAGATGTCAAAGATCGAGTGCTTCCTCTTTATCACTAAGCCAAAACTTTGTTAGCTTATAAAATTTGTATTGATCTAAGTGATTTGTGGTTCTTTTCATGTTTAATTTTGATATTTTTATGCAAGCTAACAGTATAATAAATAGTTTCAAAACTCATATATAGTAACATATTGTTATTTTTTTCGATAATTGTGAGTAGAAATGGGATTGCATGTATTCGAACTCAACCCTTATATATTGTTACTTATTTTTCCTTATGACTACCCAATAACTGTTATTTAGGGAATTACTTTTAGTTTTTGGAACATTATGACTTATGAGAGTGAGTGAATTATGAGAAGAAACAATTTCAATATCTTAAACTTTTTTTAAATATTTTATTAGAGATGTAATAAATCACTTTTTTTATTCGTATTTTTTAAAAAATAAATTAAATCAATCTATTCCATCACTCGTATTGACAATTCAATGAAATATATCATACTAGTTTGTATCCCGTACAATATGCATGGATTAATTTTATTTATTTTAATATGTGTAGGTAGATAAAATAAATAAAAATATGTAAAATATGGAGTTTATATATAATGCACTCTCTATACACTGTCAGTAATCTATAGGATGACAACTCATTAATAAATAAAGCTTAAAAGTGCATAGGCCCTTAAAAATAAATTTAAAAACTTTATTAATATTTATTTTAAGGACCTACATATTATGTGTCGTCCTATAGTTGACTGATAATATATAGAAGCTATATACTATCTGTACATCATATATAAACTCTAAAATATATTAGTACATGCATAAATTTTTTTATTATTTTCATATATAAATTTAGAATATCCAAACAAAAAAAATCAAAATAATTAGTTGTCTTTGACAACATTATCACCGGCAGCAACATTACAAAATTTTATGAACCTCACTAATTTTAATTGTATGTATGTATGTATGTATGTATGGTTAATTTTCTGAATTAATAATCTTTGATGTTTGCCCTGCCAAAACGGAAAGCAAAGATGTGCATTAAGAAGTTAGAAGTTGAAGTTGCGGAAAAGAGAGGATACGCAATGTGCTTGAAGCAGTTGGTAATGGAAGAAGCTATAGTAATGGAAGATGCAATTCAAGAGATGGAAACAAAACTTGCTCGGATGAAGACGGAGAAAGATCTACCTTTTGCTAAGAATGAATGCGTGGAACAATTTATGACTCGTATGTTAGCTATTTTTGAAGCTGAGGATCACCTAGATTGAAATAAACTTCTTCCTAGGCTCTAGACCCTAAACCCTAAATAAGAAATAGGAAAAAGACCATAAAAAGGGAGAGTTTTAGGAAGGCAAAAATATAATGAAGTTTTTTTTTTTTGAAAAGTAAAGAAATTTATTTATGAATCAAATAGTTGCAATCATGGCACAAAATTAGAGGTGCGGTTGACTCCAAGTTTAGCAAGGGAGTCAGTAAAGAAATTGGCTTCTCTAAAAACATGAACGAAGGAGATGACACCCAAACACGAATAAAGATTATGTAACTTGTTGAGAAGATTACTGTACTTCTAAGGGTTGTCAAGGACTTTGTTCAACCATGAAACTACAACCTTAGAGTCGCTTTCAATCACAAGTTGAGGGATAGAATCTAAATTGGCATTGGCAATGATTGAAAGAGCTTCCGCAACAACTATCAACTCTGCCAAGTTAGAATCGGCCAAACCTATATTCTTTGAAAACATCATTAGAATATGTCCGTGATGATCTCGCAAAACTCCCCCAATACCAGCTTAACCAGGCTTGCCTAAGGATGACACTTCCAGGAGCCAAGAGGAGGAGGAAACCAAGAGATATTAGTCTTGACAATCCTATGTTTTGAAGCAAAGCTGATAGATTGAATGTTAATGGAAAGCAGAAGCATATCGAGATTAGGATGGGAAGCTTTGAGCCACCAGCTAAGCCTCTGTCTAATGATACTGGAAACTTGAAGGGGAGAGATTGATTTGTTGTTGAAGATCTTGTCATTTCGAGCAAGCCAAATCGACCAAAGAATAGCATAGAAAAGAGTGTCCCAAATTTGTTTTTGAGTCCTATTAGAAAGAAGGTTGCTCCAAGACCAAAACAACTGATTTAAAGAACCTGGAATGACCCACGAGACCCCCCACCATCCGCTGCAGAGACACCAAATAGTCCAAGAAAATGGCAATGAACAAACAGATGATTGATTAATTCTGGTTGGGGACAAAACGCACATTTGTTTTCTTTGTTCAGCTGACAACCTCTCCTGTGAAGCATGTCAATAGTAGGCAGTTTACCTTTTATAGCTCTCCAACAGAAAAGCTCAACCTTGGGAGGGGCTATACCTTTCCAGATATATCTTTCAATTAAGGAGTCAGAATCTTGAGAATTCGCTAGAGATCTTCTAAAAGAGTTTGCACTATAAACTCCATTCATAGTGTGACACCAAACCACTCTATCCGACATGAATTGAGAAAGACAAACCGAATTGAGAAGTTCCATAAGCTCCTGCCATTGTTGAGTTTCCCATCCAAAGAGATTTCTTCTAAGTTTGATGTTCCAGACAAAATTTAATCCATTCCAATATAATGAAGTTTAATCACTTCTTGAGAGATGTCAAAGATCGAGTGCTTCTTCCTTACCATTAAGCCAAAACTTTGTTGGCTTATAAAATTTGTATTTTTTTTGTAAACCACAAGTATCCTCATCCGTTTTAACGGTCTGAAACTAATTCTGTTCGGGGTTTAATCACACTTAAGGCTCTTCACCCCTCTCCAAAGATGTGTTCTTTTCATGTTTACTTTAATTTTGATATTTTTATGCAAGCTAACATTATAATAAATAGTATCAAAACTCATATATACTAACATATTGTTATTTTTTCGATAATTGTGAGTAGAAATGGGATTGCATGTATTCGAACTCAACCTTTGTATAGTGTTACTTATTTTTCCTTGTGAGTACTCGTGACTACCCATTAACCATTATTTAGGGAATTACTATTAGTTTTTGGAACATTATGACTTGTGAGAGTGAGTGAATTATGAGAAGAAACAATTTCAATATCTTAAACTTTTTTTTAATTTTTTATTAGAGATGTAATAAATCACTTTTTTTATTCGTATTTTTAAAAAATAAATTAAATCCATCTATTCCATCACTCGAATTGACAATTCAATGAAATATATCATATTAGTTTGTATCACAAACAATATGCATGGATTAATTTTATTTATTTAGTTATGTGTAGGTAGATAAAATAAACATAAATATGTAAAATATGGAGTTTCTATATAATGCACTCTCTATATACTTTCAGTAATCCATAGGATAACAACTTATTAATAAATAAAGCTTAAAAATGCATATGCCTTTAAAAATAAATTTAAAAACTTTATTAATATTTATTTTTAAAAACCTACATATTATGTGTCATCCTATGATTGACTGACAATGTATAGAAATTATGTACTGTCTATACATCATATATAAACTCTAAAATATATTATTACATGCATAAATTTTTTTTATTATTTTCATAAATAAATTTAGAATATCCAAACAAAAAAAATCAAAATAATTAGTTGTCTTTGACAACATTATCACCGGCAGCAACATTACAAAATTTTATGAACCTCACTAATTTTAATATCATTTTAATTGTAAAAAATTAAAGTTCTTAATTTACAACCCCAGTCAAAGCTTAAATTCTAAAATAAACCACAACAGATTAAAGCTTAAACCACTTTTTTTATCATTATTTTTCTCAAATCAAGTATATAAATACATCTATTTTTCTATTCATTGATAGCTTCAATTAATCCATTTACTTTCAGGTCACATGGGAAAGAAGGCAAGAAGAAGTTCAATTTTCGAGCAGGGAAATCTCCAGTCTCGGTATGTTTAATTTCTTTCCTTCAATTAACACTCTGAAAATTGATAGTAAAAGCCTAAACTACTTAGAAACTTAAACCTGCTATTTTCTTAATCTTTGTTTACAATAGGCTTAACACTGTTGCCTTCCCTGGAACATGAAAGAAGAACGAAGCAGTACACAGAATCTATAGCCTAAATAATTTATCAGGGCTAGTTTTAATATCTTAGAGATAATCTTAAACTCGTGTTGGGTGGGATGCGCCAGGCCCGAGCAGTAGTGCAGAGCTTGGGCGACGCGCGAAAGCCCCAGCAGCAAGCTACTGTGGTGGGCTCTCCCCGTAAAAAAATAAATTTAATATCATGTGGGCCGATGGCCCACGTATCAGATATTAAACTGATAAGAACAGATACTACACTTGATCTTAGCCAAAAGGCCGAGAAAGGTATGATTGTGCTCGTGCAAATCCGCTGCATTTAGAAGCTGATTCTTGCCCCTTCCCACTTTCCGCTTTGTGATGTGGGATTTATGTATTATAAACCACACCATAATGCGCTGACCACAGTACTAACAGAAAGAGAGAGGCCTTACAGAATAGGCTATTTCAGGGCCACTTAAGACTTGCTAGGGATCAAATTAAAGCACAGCCAAAGAAATGCAGAACTTGTGGATTAGGTACCATAGTTGCACCTGGGGTTAGTATTCATGCTCCATTGTCAAGTTCTGAGCGTTTTCTTCTGGCATATGAAAACTCCAGTCTCAATCATAAGAGTAATCAAGAGATACTAATGATGTAATAGAACTGTCTCTTGTTCATATTCATATAAATATATAATCTGTGCAAAACAGGTTGAAAATTCAAATTCCATTTCTTTAATATTTGGCAGAAACAGGTAACCTATAACTACTTAGAAACTTGAATATGTTGCTTTCTTAATCTTTTTTATATTAGGCTTAACATTTTTGCCTTGTTCGGAGCAATAAAGAAGATATAGATTGCAGGTTTATGGGAATTCTAGATATAGATTGCAGGTTTATGAGAATTCTAGTGTTTGCATAGGAGAAAAAGGTATGCTTGTTGTAAAAGATCTTCAATTTAATGCATTGTTACATGAGTAGGAAGAAACACGGTTTAACTGCTTTTCTTTTTTTTTTTTCTGAAAAGAGAACAATCATCTAACTCCATTGTTAAACAATTCTGTATTATTGAGTATTTTCAAGTGAGAAACCAAATCTAGAAGAAGAACATCTGAAATCATTAAAAAAATTGAGACAAACAGGCAAATAATACATTCGGCAACCTTAAGCCCACACTAGAGCAAATGAACCAATACAACCCAAAAGACTTATGAACTAGTTTCCATTAACCATTTTGCATTAGGTCTGCTTGTTTTACAGGCCTAATTAACCATTAAACAATAAGTATAACGGGGGATTGAATTTTCATGGGACATATAAGGCCCAAACCCTACCCAGTTAACAGGCATTTTGAGCTTAAGTTTGGTTATGGTGCCCCACGCTAGATCTGTAATTCAACGATGGCGGACCCTTATGAGATTGGAACCTCAATGCAATGGCCAGTAGCAACTAGCATGCAACGGTGACGTTCGCGTTGGCCATTAGTGTTTGTATTTTTATAGTTATAACTATATATTTCACAGTACTTGTGTATATATTTATGTTAGTAAAACATAAAAGTAGAGGGTTAAATTTAGTCGCATTTGGCTGACATATTCAAGCTATTATTCAAGAGACTTCCGTAGTTTCCAAATAATTGTATAATAAAGTCATTTAAAGAATCAAAACTTGAGTTAGTGAATGTTAATTAAAATGCAAACTAATAATTCATTATTTTAATTATGTGGTATTTCAATTTCATCTGCGACTTTTAAAATTTAAATTTTTTTTAAACGTTGATCTTCTAAAAATATTTCAAATTTGTCTGTTCTGTTATTAACCATTAAAAATTCAATGAAATAAAACACATAGCGCCATGTGGATATCTAGGTGACAAAATTTTCAATTCAACAAAATGAATGAGTTTAAATAATTTTAGGAAGTCCTGGTCCAAAATATTATACAAAAGCCCTATACATGCAGTGTTATCTGCTTGTCACTATCTTATTAGATAAGAATCGGAATTCGAAATATCTCCTTTAAGTGATTTAGGTTAGGGATCGGTTGTTAGAACTAGAATAAATATCTTTTCTGCAAATTAAAAGAATCCGCTGTTAAAATTCAAGAATTTGTCTAGAACTTCAAATATGAAATTTTTATATTTTATTTTATAAGAATACATTCTTCACGACACAACGAACAAGAATCGCTTGATCCATCACATACTACCTCATGAAGCCTCTCCTCATACTGGAAGAAAACGCCACAAGTTGCTGTCCCTTTTTCCTAAAGTGACGCTCAAGGCTCAACTAAATTCACTCTATAAATTCCACTCATTTATCCATAGTTTCATAGATCCCACTTTCTCTTTCCTAGCACCTTCGTCCTAAGTACCTGATCTTTCTTTCTTCTTTATTTTCTTTATATCCCGCTCTCCAGTTCCGATCATGTATTCATTCAATTTCTTTCTTACTTGGCTGCTAGCTGAAGCTGAAACCAAGTGAGAAAAGAATCGATACAGGTGAGTATCAAAGGAGAAAATGATAAACAGAAGCCGTGGGATTAATTTCTCTTTATAATTTTTACTTCCAGCATAATCTTTTAATGCTTTTCTTCTCATTTATCAATAACTGAAAGCCGAGTAGCTAGATTTATTTACATGTTATTGAACTGGTGTTTTGCAGGTTGTATTTATATCAACATGGCAAAGCTGATCACAAGTTTTTGTGTTACTATTCGGAGTGTTGCTCGTCACCGGAGGCGTGCCGCATCGATCCAGTTTCAGGTAAGTAGAGTAATTTGATCCTACCTGTATGTTCCGAGGAACTGAAGCAAGCTAGGTTAGATTTCAGGAATTTGACGAAAAAGTCAAAAGCCTGAAATTTCTTTAAGAATAGTTGCACACATCCTTCTAAACTGAGATTTTTTTTTAAATGAATTCAACCTTATTTGTTATTTATTCATAAAAGATACATCAGTAATTAATTCATTATTTAAAATACTTAAATTATTGTCCACTCAATACATTGCTTCATTACAACCTACGCCATATTTAGCAACTAGCAAATACATTAGTTAGTGTATTATCAGATCTCTTGGCATGCATGAACTCACAATACACAAAATCCTTAGCTTTTCCTTTAGCCTCCTCTAAACTTTGATCTATTTAACTGACATCTTCATATTCCTTTTAGGTTTAAATTCTCTAATATATAATTTATTTTTTTTGAATAAAATAATGAGAGCTGGGAGATTAGATAATAAAAAATATTATTAAAAATATATTAAAATGAAATTAATTTATATATAATAAAATTTAGATTGGTTTAACTAAAAATACTAAATCATGTATTATGAAAATGCTTATTTTTTACTTATTTAATTAATAGTTTATTCGATTGTAGATTTTCATAATTTACTCATTTATTCAATTTTATTTATTCATTATATTGAAAAGTTATTTAAGAAACTTTAATAAAAAACTTTATAAAAAAGGACAGATTTGAATAACAGGAATAACTTCGTCCCTACGTTAAGTCAAGTGGCAGCACATCTTCCAAACACATCATGCTGTCCTTAAAGCACGTTCTTTGAAAAAGATATTTGATTACTTTTATTTATCAGTGATCGGTGTCGGCGCGTCGCACCGCCCTGCCTGTGAGTCAGCGATGGGGAGATAATCTCTCGCCACGCAATCTCACATGTTGACACCAACCTAAATTCTAGGCACTGCATCATTAAGTAATCTTTTTTTTTTTGATTGAGCATCATTAAGTAATCTTAACAAACGGCACAAACAACGAAAATATTTAATTTTTTAGTCATTTTAATATTAATTGTGCGTAAAGATATAATTTTTAATTTTCAAATATGTTTAAGAGATCATCACAAGTTTAATCTTTTTTTAGTTATTTTTGTTTTTCTTATTATATTAATTAGGTATGCTTTAATTGATGTTCTTTATTTGAAGATGCGACTCGGTCAAAAGGTTCACCCGTCCCTTTTGTGCTGTATATAAGATGTAAGCCTTTTAAATTTTTTATTCGTCAAATTTCTATTCTTTTTTTTTTGAAAATTTTAAACTTTTCAAAAGGTTCAAATCTTATTTTCAATAAGTATATATGTGTATTTTGAAAAATCCTCTATAAAAATAACAAAATATTCTTTAATTCAAATTTTATACACAAATTGTGTTTGAAAATCAAAGATAGAAATAAAGTATCAAAATTATTATCATTATAGTAAAAAAGGGTACAATTCTGTGTAAGTATAATTAAATGGAATTTGATTGAATTATAGTGACTCTGTGAAGAGATGATTTGGTAGTCTTGATATTTAGGCAAATGTTTGACACTTGGATAGATGACCTGGCAATTTTGGAATTTGAAGAGATGATTTGACAATCTTGAAACTCAGAGCAACTTGATAGTCTTTGAACTTGGAGAGATGATTTGATAATCTTTGAATTTGGAGGGATAACTTTTGTAGTCTTGGGAACTTAATTAGACTTGGTAGTTTTAAAACTTTGAGGGATTACTCGATAGTTTAACATGGAGAAGATTTGGTAGTCTTGGAGTTTAGAGAGATGATTTGATAGCCTTGAAACTTGGATGGATGATTTGATAGTCTTAAAACTTGGAAAGATAACTTGATAGCTTTGAAACTTGGAAAAATGACTTATAATCTTGGAGCTTGGAGATGACTTGGTAGTCTTCGAACTTGATAGTCTCGGAACCTCAAAGATAACTTGATAGTCTTGAAATTTGGAGAGATGATTGAATTGTCTTTGAACTTGGAGGGATGATGATGATTGATAGAGGCTTTAGAATCTCTAAAGAGGCTAGGCTTATCTGCTTGAATTGAATGTGTCAAACACTTGGATAAATCTTTTATTTATAATGCTCAAGTGATATTTATATGAGATAGTTCCAAAAGAACTTAATCATTTAAATTTTATCTCTGATTATTCTAACTTAATGAGAGATGAAGGAAATAACTTGTGGATAAATCTTAATGGATAATCCATAAGTTTTAAAATTTTTATAATGCCCAACGAAAGTTGATTGAGTTGACAAGGATTGTCTACCCCACTTACAAGGCTTAGGTTCGATTCTCGTTGCCAACAATCCTCTTTGATGGATGATCTATAAATCTAATATAAATTCTCACTGAAGCTTGCTGTATGCCCTAGTCTTAGACAAGGGAAGCCTCCTCTTGCTTAAACTTTTTGTAACAAAAAAAATTATCTTGTGTTTTCATCTTAATCTATCAAGTGATTTTAAGAAAATTTTAATTAATTTATTTAATCATTTAACTATTTTTATTAAAATCACAAATTTTCAATTAATTTGTTTAATGAATAAATTAATTAATTATTTGATTAAAATATTTTTATCAATTTATTTTTATATTAATAAAGTTATTTAGGAATTTTTAATAAAAAATTTATAAAAAAAAAAAGGGAAAAGACTTAACTGACAGAAATAGTTTCGTCCCTCCGACATAACTTCTGATGTGGACTAGATCAATTATTACTGGGCTTTTATATAAATCAAGTTGAAGACCATTGAGCCAAATGATAATCTAAGCCCAAGAGAAAAAAGGACTCAAAAGGCCCAGAAATGATCCACTGGGTTATTATTTAAGCTGTGGGGCTTAAAGGTAATTACGCGTAAAATAACTCCTATAAATAGGTCACAGGTATCATTCTTAAACCCTAAGCTCTATTTGCCTACTGAAACCTTGCCAAAACCCTGTCTGACTTAAGCATCGGAGTGCGCGCGCAGGGGAAAACCCCTGCGCCCCCTGATGGTCTTCTCTCTTGCAAAATTCTTGAAGACAAACTAACGCGAAGATCGAGGATCCGACATCAGCATATATTTATTGTTGTTTTTGGCGACAACAATTGGCGCCGTCTGTGGGAAACAAACAGAAAAGCCATAAAAAATTGGTGAAAGACGATCTGCAGAAGAGAAGGTACGTAGGCTGCGGCAGACTTGCATGGGCGGGAGGCGATTTCAACTTTTAGTTTTATAAATGAGGCACTATGACCCTGACTGCGGGGTTCCCAGGGGCGGCATTGCCAACGACAGACCCTCAGCGAGAGACCTCCTCCTTCTAGCTGGGCGAGACAAAAGTGGAAGCTAGCCTGTCGCACAAAAGTTGCTGGCGACAGCATGCCTGTCGCCCGAGACCGTAGGCGAGAGATAGCAAAGCTACTGGCGACAGCATGCCTGTCGCCCGAGACAATGGCGAGAGGTAGCAAAGCTGCTGGCGACAGCATGCCTGTCGCCCGAGACCGTAGGTGAGAGATAGCAAAGCTGTTGGCGACAGCTTGCCTGTCGCCCGAGACAATGGCAAGAGGTAGCAAAGCTGCTGGCGACAGCATGCCTGTCGCCTGAGACCGTAGGCGAGAGATAGCAAAGCTGCTGGCGACAGCATGCCTGTCGCCCGAGACAATGGCGAGAGGTAGCAAAGCTGCTGGCGACAGCATGCCTGTCGCTCGAGATGTTGTCGCCCGAGACAATGGCTGACGACAGCATGCCTGTCGCCCGAGATACTGTCGCTCGAGACCATGGTGAGAGATATCAAGCTACTGGCAACAGCATGCCTGTCGCCCGAGACCGTAGGCGAGAGATAGCAGGCTGCTGGCGATGGTCTTTGATGAAGCAGATTCCCCCTTTAGCATGGGTTTTGCTGAACCATTGCATAAAATCCTTAGCTAGCTTGGTGAAGGTCTGGTCTGTGAAGCTGATGAACGTAGCGGAAAGCAAGTAAAAACAACAAGGGATTTTGTCGAACCAAATGGCAAGCAAGAAAAGGATTGAGTTCTTGAGTTGCTGGAATCTGAAAGCAAATTCCTTTGAAGGTGATGGCCGTAGATGCGGCTCCCTTGCAAAAACGAAAACAGAGCAAATAGGATTCATGCAAAAAAGAGCTCATCAGAATCATTATCTCTGCTACATGACGCACAGAGTTACAACCAATGACTAATCATAAAAGCCGAGTAACAAGGAAAAGATTACCAGGATCTCTTTCTAGATACTTATATGAGTGTTCAAGAAATGAGAAATCGATTAAACAGTCAAAAGAGACTGAGTTGGTGTGAAGAAAAGCCCAAAGGATTATATAATCATTATCCTGATATAGATAAATGAGACATAAATGATGTCTATAACTCACGTTTGCCAACATTCACGCATGATCTGTGGAACCACTGGATCAACATCTTCAGGAATTTCTAGACGCCTGTTCTGGAATCCAACAGCTCTAGCACGCTACACCTCCTTGGGCGAGAGGGGGTTGCTTTAGCGCCGACATGCTTGGGCGTGAGGTGTGGATCTCGCGGGCGATAGGTGTTGGTGAGGAAGCCTCCCGCCTACGACAAAGCAGCTTAGTCCAACCACTGGCCTTCTCTTCTCTGACGCCATAACCACCCCCATCACTGCATCCTCCAAGCACCACTGCTTATCACCGAAGCTCCCATTCACCATCAACATCTTGCTATCCCGCTTTGGTTCTTCACTAAATCGAGGCCTATCATTGCAAATGTGTTTGCTACCGTCTGCATGAAAAAGAAAGCAAAAATGTGAACAGCAACAAACTCAAAACCACCACTTGTTTGCTGACTTGCATATCCATAGCTCTCAAAAAATGCATGAAGCCCAGCTTAAAGGGGCTGAACGAAGACATAGAGGAGAAGAAAACGCAAGTCCGCTAATGTACGACAGGCACCTCCACAACAGAAGGGCTCCTGCCACGACAGATCGATCCGCCGTACGCTAGGACAATAGGTCAAAGGTAATGATGAGCACATTCGACAAGTAATGTCGTAATAAAGCGATTCGACAGCCATGCGAGTGAGAAAAAGTCACATTGTAAGCATTCTAGACAAGCCAATGGCTCCCGTGAGCCTAGCATCTTGCGCACAAGGCACAAAGCAACGCTTACGAGTGTAGTGTCATGTGGCGAGCACAAGACCACTGGCACTTTTGACGATTGAGTAGCATACGGCGATTACATGACCAACGCCACAGCCCAGCCTTCACAGCAAGGCTCGGCTGGTAAAGCACGCACTATGGCAGAAGTGTGCACACAACGCTAGATGAGCTCACCCAGGAAAGGAAAGAGCTAGACGAAGAACTAAGAACAAGCGAGAATAAGTCCAAGAGAGCTCTATTGGGCGGTCCCCAACCAAAGACCTCAGGTAACACGCTAGAACTTAAAATGCACCCTCGTGTTCGCCCAGATGTGCAAGAGCATAGATGAGCGGCGAAAACCGGACAGGACACAAAAGGTCAAACGAGCTAGTGGCCACCACGAGAGTACGGTTGTGAATAATGAGTAAGAATACAGCCATCCTAAGACCAATGCAAGCAAGCACTTATCAACCGACATAGGAACTCGCCTAGGGGAGAGAACTCTATAGGCGAGCCATTCAGAGTGACTGAAGCGAGAAAAGATTAGGCAACTCTGCACACCATCAAACACAACGCTCGAGAAAAAGTTCATCTCTGAACAGGAATGACAACACTGTTTCAAAGAAGAACTCGGGGAGCTATATAGTGTAAAGGCAATAATCTCTGGCGGCAGAATACAAGAAGTGGGCTACAACCCTGCCTATCGCCCAAAAGTTCCCTGGTGATTGAGTACGCGGAATGGGCAGAGCCCAACCTGTTGCCTGAAAGATCTCTGGCGGCAGAGTACAAGAAGTGGGCGACAGCAGTGTTTTCAATTCGGCGAGCATAGGCACGCACATGACAAATTTTGGCGACAAGGTTCCACGTGGCAAACTCTTTCTGCGAGAGGTGGCTCACGCGTGTAATAGCCAAAATGGCTAGAAAGGGGGACCACTATTGAAGATCTCACAAAGATGCCACTCTTTTGAATATTCAGTTGCATGCAAAACGTTAGGTGACAGAACAATCTGTCGCTCGAAAGGTGCTTGCTACACTGCAAATTTGCGCGACTACAAGCATGCAACAGGCACTCTGTCCCAAGCTAGCTCAAGGTCACGCGACAGAGCAGTTTGCACCACTATAGGCATGCGACATGACTAGAACATGGGCAGCCTTATCTTCTTCGTTGTGAAATTGAACTTCAAAGCCAAGGAGAGTGACAGGCCGTGAGCTAGACAAGAGCTCCCGTGCGTGACAAGTTTTTAGCGAGACATGGTCTCCCGCATGCGACAGACCTTGGGTGACAGGGGAGCTCCCACGAGCGACATGCCTTGGATGAGATATGGGCTCTCACATGCGATAAGCTCCCTACTTTGATAAAATGACAGCAAAGAAAATTAGGTGAACACAGCACCCATACACAAAATTCCCCCGTTAGCACAATGCAGGCGATGTCTGCGCACGCCCAAGTGCGGGATTTGAGCGGAACAATCTAGAATCTTCTAGACCTAATCCGACCGAGTGTCCAAAAGCTTCCTTCGACCCAAGAACTGCTCTAGCAATCTAGAAGTGGCTTAAGAGCCACACACTTAGACTATTGATAACCACACATGTGAAAGAGGGCTTATCTATATAAAAAAGTGTGTCGGCTTCATAAGTCCTTTAAGCAAGACAAGGATGTGCCGGCTCAAGGTGTCGAGATCAAGGATGTGTCTCTTTTGTAAGCCCCTATACATAGCATTCTGGAGTATCAATACAAGTGAGTGCTTAGCACAACGGAAATTACAAACACACTCAAGCAGGGACATAAGGGTGGTAACCAGATCTGAGATACTCTCAAACGATGTTTTCAATTTTCTTGTCCAATCTAACAATTGTGATTGAATTAGGCAGGTGTCCGAGATAGGCACTAGCCACTGTTGTGAAAGGCAGCAAGCCAGGAAAAGCTTGGTTCAATCGAAAACAACTTGTGGTAAGCTCGTGAAGATAGATTGATGGTACCGAGGCACGACTTGGTGCACAATCCATGGTTGACAGCAAAACATCACAGCACTCGTACCTTACAGATTTTTCAAAGATAAAGACTTAGAATGGTACTGGTGGTAAACATTTGCTATTATTGTTTTAACATTTGCTGCAATTATTCCACTTAATTGAAAATACTACATTATGAAACGAAAGGCCAGTTATTTTTATCTGTACTATGATAATCCTCCATGTTTGTTAGACATGTTGCAGGAATAGAAGAAGACGCGAGACGGGCACAAATAAGTCCCTAAGCGAAAAATGCGCGAGACGGGCACAAATAAGACCTTAAGCGTGAAGAAGACGCGAGACGGGCACAAATAAGTCCCTAAGCGAAAAATGCGCGAGACGGGCACAAATAAGACCTTAAGCGTGAAGAAGACGCGAGACGGGCACAAATAAGTCCCTAAGCGAAAAATGCGCGAGACGGGCACAAATAAGACCTTAAGCGTGAAGAAGACGCGAGACGGGCACAAATAAGTCCCTAAGCGAAAAATGCGCGAGATGGGCACAAATAAGACCTTAAGCGTGAAGAAGACACGAGACGGGCACAAATAAGTCCCTAAGCGAAAAATGCGCGAGACGGGCAAAAATAAGTCCCTAAGCAAGAAAATTCAAAAGTCCCTAAGCGAAAAATGCGTGAGACGGGCAAATCAAAAGTCCCTAAGCGAAAAGTGCGCGAGACGGGCAAACCAAAAGTCCCTAAGCGAAAAGTGCGCGAGATAGGCAAACAAAAAGTCCCTAAGTGAAAAATGCGCGAGACGGGCAAATCAAAAGTCCCTAAGCGAAAAGTGCGCGAAATGGGCAAACAAAAAGTCCCTAAGCGAAAAGTGCGCGAGACGGGCAAACAAAAGTCCCTAAGCGAAAAATGCGCGAGACGGGTAAATCAAAAGTCCCTAAGCACAAAAGGGTGCGAGACGGGCAAAAATAAGTCTCTAAACGAGGTATGTTACAATTTTATCAGATTACATTTAATGTATTACGTTGGCATCTCATAAATGATACTATATTCTAACAAGTCCTTAAGCGGATAGTACGCAAGACAGGACCAATACTCCAGTAAAGGTTCTTCTTTGGACACAAAAAGTCGCAAAGAAAAACTTGGGGAGCACACGGTATGCATGCTGTGAGGTATGTTACGAGGTATGTCACAATTTATCATTAGATATGTGCTGCAATTGGTTGACAAATTACATTTAACATTTTATGTTGGCATTTCGGATATAAATAATGTTATAGTCTTATCAATTCTAAAAGTCCCTAAGCGAAAAACACGCGAGATGGGCAAATTGTGAAATCCTCAAGCAATAAAGTGTACGGATAAATGCGATACCCAAGTACGAATTCTTCTTTAGATGTAAGTGCTTCATAAGAAGAGCTGGGAGCACTATAGATTAACTTCTGCATTAAAAGGAGTATCGAAACTACTAGGCACCCATGCATATGCGTCCCAAGGTGCTATAATGTCAAGAGCTTAATCCTTAAGAAAATTAATCTTTGGATTATCTAAATCTTCGTCCAAGCTTGTGAGAACCTCGACCATCTCGAGTCGACCAAAAGGCTTCTAAGAGCTGGTAAGATCAGATAAATCTTCACAAGTGCATATCCTCAAAAAAGGTTCAAAATTCTTAGCATCAGGATCAAGCTTCAACCAATCCGGAGCACGCCAAGCACAAACCGCATCTGATGAAACAAAAAGGCTTTGGTGGCTCCGCAATCTTGTAATTTCTCATTATAACTCTTGGTTTCGGTCAGCTAAGACCTTGAATTTGAAAAGAAGGGTGGTATATTCCACTGGAGAAGCATTTAGCTCAGAGAAGAAAAACGTATCTCGATAGTGTTCTAAAAAGACACTTTGACAAAAAAAATGATGACACGAAGTCATTTCTGCTACAAATAATAATTGAGCCCTCAAGTGAAGATGAAAAGACTCTTGTGATAATCCCAGGAAGAGGGTAGCACAAGAATTTGAAAAGCCCATTCTTTATATACTCTTTCACAAGGTAAACCTTGTAAAAGAGTGGGGAGCAATTGATGTGGACTAGATCAATTATTACTGGGCTTTTCTATAAATCAAGTTGAAGACCATTGAGCCAAATGATAATCCAAGCCCAAGAGAAAAAAAGACTCAAAAGGCCCAGAAATGATCCACTGGATTATTATTTAAGCTGTGGGGCTTAAAGGTAATTACGCGCAAAATAACTCCTATAAATAGGTCACAGGTATCATTCTTAAACCCTAAGCTCTATTTGCCTACTGAAACCCTGCCAAAACCCTGTCTGACTTAAGCATCGGAGTGCGCGCGCAGGGGAAAACCCCTGCGCCCCCTGATAGTCTTCTCTCTTGCAGAATTCTTGAAGACAAACTAACGCGAAGATCGAAGATTCGACATCAGTAAATATTTATTGTTGTTTTTGGCGACAACAACTTCAAAGATAATAATAATGAAAAAATGATCAGGAGTTTTTCTAGAAAAGAGTTTAGTCAGACAAATCTCCCCAGCCTTCTTGCCCACGTTAAGTATCTATTACGTGGCAGGAAAAGCGCCTAAGCACATGCTGCTGTCCCAAAAGGCTAAGGCCCGCACTTTGAACAAGATTTTCGATTAGTTTATCACTGGTCGTTGTGTCGCACGGCCTCGCATGGGAATCAGCAATTTTGAGATAAAATCGAGCGACTTTAAAACATGGCATTTGGCTTTGGGCGGTGGCCGCGGGCCATAATACGAGGCACTCTTTTTTTTTTTGTCCATTAAATATGAGGCGCTTGATCCGTCTACTTTGTTTACTTTTAATATGTTCATAATTAACATTATATATTGAATAAAAAAAATTAACATTATATATCAAGTATTATATTTAACAATTAAATTTAAAATAACTTACTGTTACTAGTAAATAATTTAGTATTATTAAATTATTATATGTTTAAATGGAATAATATTATTTAATATGAAATTAAATGAATTATTATGAATTAACTAAATTAAATATTTATTATTTAATAATTTAAAAATATTACAAGTAAATTAAATAATATTATTGAATATAATTGATAAATTATTAAATTAAATAATATTATTGAATATAATTGATAATTTATTAATTCATATGTAAAGAAAACAAGCCAAACCGACAATGTTGCAATTTAGCATGCTCGGTTAGGCCATTTAGGCTACCAATTGCTGAAGATTATATCCTCAAAGAGGCTGCTAGATGGAATTCCAATCCTTAATAATGTACAAGAAAATATGGTCTGCCAAGGGCGTCAATATGGTAAATCACATCGTCTCTCTTTCAAGAATTCAACAAATCCAAGGATAGCTTATTTTGAAGTGGTTCATACAGATTTAATGGGACCAACTAAAACTCAGCAGATAAAAAACAAATCCAAACGGAATACAAAATTACTTGGTTTATCACTCCTAAAAAATAAAGCAAAAACTTGACTTATTCAAGAAAATAAAAGACTAAACTAGAACAAGTAAGATGTGCTAATTTTTAACACTCCCCCTTAGCGCATCTTACGATCCACAGCTCCAAGTGCAGCTCTAAAAATCTCAAATTTAGATTTTGCCAGAGCTTTTGTAAAGATATCCGCAACTTGCTCATCGGTACCGACACCCTTCAACTCAATTTCTTGGTTTAACATCTTTTCCCTTACAAAGTGAATATATATATATATATATATATATATATATATATATATATATATATATATATATATATATATATATATATAGAGTTGTACTCAAAGTAGACTTCAGCAGTAAATAAAAAATCCTCTTTCAGTTAATAGCTTTCTGCTACATTTCTTTCTTCTACTCAAGAATTTATATCCTCTGTTTTTGTTATATTTTCAACCCATAGCCCTGCCTCTCCAGAGTCCCCATCTGAATAGTATTCATATTTGAGAACTTTTCCTTCTTTCCGTCTTCTTTTTTGATTATGTAATTCTGGATTATGGCCTTTTAATGTATTGTTAATTATTTCACAAACAACTTTAACTGATATTTCTGACATGCTTTTACTGACGATAACTAATTGTAGCAAAAGAATCAAACTGCATCTCCAAAATGAACATTCTGCATATAATTCTCTTTTTTCTTTTTATATTAAGAAAAGAGCCTTGTCACAGTTCCATTCATGCTAAGTTGCTACTCAAAATTGTCCTGTTTTCCAAGCTTGTCTACTTTCAGAAAAAAAAAAAAACAGAACTGTGGACAGAGACTGCACTCAAAATCAGTGACCATTAAATATCCTTTAGTTTCAGCGGTGGCCCCCGTGCAAATTTACTACTGTCTCCCTCATTGGGCTGATTACACCCTGATTGGCTTTGCATGTATGGCAGAAGCCGAATCCAGCATTTTTTTTTTCAGTATCGAAACACACCACCAAATCTAAAACGGTCAGTTTGGATTAGCGTGGAATTCACCGTTTATAGAGAAACGAAAATGAGAGCTAAACAATTCTGCAAAGGGAACCAACTTGTTGGTCTTACCTCACAAGAAACCAACTTTCTCAAGGACAAAGGCTTTCTTTATACACCCAGACCCATCAAAATGGACTGTACATTTTAGGCTTGGCTCCTTTGATTTTCAATGCAAGTGGTTCTGCTCCGACCCAAACTTAAGGGAAGTCTTTGCATGTCGAATCAATCAAATCTAGGGTAGCCACTGATTTACGTACGGCCGCGTCATTGCTGAATATGCATTCAAAATGCGGCAACTTGGTTGATTCCAGTAGGCCGAAACGTGTTTGATATAATGCCTGAGTGAAAGTGGTGACATGTAATGCAATGATTGCTGGATATTAGAGAAATGGGGCGAGGGCAAGCAGGCGGCACAGGTGGCTGAAACAAAGAGAGAGATCGGTGGATGATGGTGATGAAAGAGAAAGTAGTGAGAAAATGTGAAAAGGATGAATTTATAGCAACGATTTTGTGCTGATCAAAATGATGTGGTTTTATGATAGAAAAAGTAATACAGAGCAGTGGATAGAGGTGGCAAAAGTTGACCCGACCCGAAAAATTCGCCCGATTAATCCGAATCCAAACCCGACCAATCCGATTTGACTAAAAAAGTCAGCAATCCAAATCCAACCCGATCCGAATTCGAATTGATCCGAAACCAAATTTATCCGAATTTACATTGATCCAAACCCGACCGGATCCGAACCCGAATTTATCCAAACTCAAATTCATCTGAATTTAGATTAACCCGAACCCGAATTGATCTGACCCGAATTGATCCGAACCCAAATTGATCCGAACCCAAATTGACCCGAATCCAAATTGATTCGAATCCAAATTTACCCAAACTTGAAAATATTCAAACTTAAATTTAATATTATTAATAAATATTTAAATGTTAAAATTAAATATCAAAGTATTTTAATATAGTAAAAATATAATTTTTTTCAATAATATGAGTGTTATATATTTTTTTAATATAGTTTAATTTAAATATTCGCTTTTATATTACATTCATTTGAACATAATGTATAATTATTTAATGGTTAATCTATAATAGAGTACAGAAGCTATATCATCTACACTAATGTCTCTAATTATTCTATAAAAAATCAAACTAAATTAAAGAGATATATAGTATTGTTTTATAATATTTAGTATGGATTATTAAATCACTTTGATTCAAAAGTTATTAATTATTGTAGATAATAAAAATAAAATGAAAAAAACGTAATTAATTTATGAATATTGATAAATATATTATAAAGAAAACTATCATACAGATTATTAAATATTTTGATTATTTCTATCCCAATTGTACTATAGGTCATGTAAGAAGACAATTTTATATTCATGAGTTTTGTAGTTCTTAGAAATATGGTTTCGGTTGATTTTTATATCAGATAAATTACATCAAGATGACCAAAGCTTAATCCAATAAATCTGTCAAATCGACCCGAATCCAAATCCGACCAACCCGAATTGACTAAAAAAGTCAACGACCCAAACCCGACCTTATCCGAACCCGAAATGATCCAAATCTGAAATAGACCGATTTTTCCTTGACCCAAACCCGACCTTATCCGAACCCGAAATGATCCAAACCCGAAATAGATCGATTTTTCCTTGACTCAAACCCGACCTTATCCGAACCCGAAATGATCCAAATCCAAAATGATCCGATTTTTTCTTAACCCGAAATGATCCGATCCAAAATGATCCAACACAAACCCGATCCGACCCGTCCATTTGCCACCTCTAGCAGTGGATGTTTTTATGATAGAAAAAGTAATAAAGAGTAGTGGGCTGCGCTATCCAGCCACCCAATTGCACCCTTAGTCTATCATATTTTGGGTCAAGCCCAATGGTTTTGAGGTATAATTTTTATATTTATTGTTTTCCTTATTTAATTTTTTTATTATGTGTATGATTTAATTTTATAAGATTATTTAGAATATATAATTAAAAAAGAGAATGTGTTGATTGAATAAAAAATAGCGATATAGAACTTGTGTGCAATGTACCAACGTTCAAATCTCCATGATATTTTATTGGTAAGCGATTTATAAGCTTGAAAAATCTATTACTAAAAGCCTGATAAATTCATAAATCCAAAAATAGATTTGCGGCTTGCCTTAGCCGTAAAGATGAAATAACCTCTTCTATTCCTAAACTTTTTTTAAATAAAAAAAATGATATGGAGAAAATCATTAAAACTGAAAATCTTAGAAAAATTAATTTTCTATATTTCTTGTTGAATAATTATGGCCATGAATAGAGCTGATTTTGATTATTTTTCTCGTCATTATCATCCTTAATTAATTACTTTTATAACTATGTGAGGATTATTATTGTTAATTTCGTGTTATAATTGCCTCAGAAGAGATCAAGACTGCTGGTAGGCAAATGGAGGTAATTAGAGAGAGCGAATAACAATGTGATCAACAGGAACAGAGGTGACAAGTCATGAACTACTCATTTTCCTTCACCAGCTAATCGAAAGAATTCCAAACCCTAATCTATGAAGACATTGGTTTTCCCCATGGAAAACCCAAACCCAACCACTAAATTGGACTTTGGGTGTGTCAATCAAGGCCAAAGATAAAGATTAATCCTAGAACAAGGAAACTTTCAATTAAAAACAATGAAAAGAATAAAAGCTTTCACCCCAACATGTTGGTTTTGCCTTGGTTAATCTATAGAGAAATGAAATTTTCTACTTAAATAATTATTAGATCTACCACATTTGTGTAATGATCAAATCCATGGACTTTTAATTCATTTTTCTTACAGTAAGGATTATTCTCAATCTTCCTTTATTGGGAGCGTCATGAACAGTGTTAATGAGATTTCTCCAATGATAAACGTTACAACAATTGGTGAGATTTCTTTCCCAAATCTTTCTTTTGTTTTTCAGTTACTTGCCTATTGGTAGCCAAAAAATAAACGTAGATATACATATCTTGGCTCTTCATATATATATATATATATAAGCCAGAAGGAGAAGGGAAGATGACAAAGAAAATAGAGGAAATCAGCCCCAAATTTCTACTGAAAAAGCTACACAACTCAAGAGTATTTAAGGTGTATATATGCATGTACGTATGTATGTATGGTTAATTTTCTGAATTAATAATCTTTGATGTTTGCCTTGCCAAAACAGAAAGCAAAGACGAGCATTAAGAAGTTAGAAGTTGAAGTTGCGGAAAAGAAAGGATACACAATGTGCTTGAAGCAGTTGGTAATGGAAGAAGCAACGGTCATGGAAGGTGCAATTCAAGCCATGGAAACAAAACTTGCTTGGATCAAGACAAAGAAAGATCTACTTTTTGCTAAGAATGAAAGCGTGGAACAATTTATGACTCGTATGTTAGCTATATTTGAAGCTGAGGATCACCTAGATTGAAATAAACTTCTTCCTAGACCCTAAACCCAAAATAACAAGCAGGGAGAAGATCATAAAAAGGGAGAGTTATAATGAAGTTTAATCACTTCTTGAGAGGTGTTTGATTAGGAGTTTTTATGATTTTTTTTTTGAATACATTGTAATATGAAACTTGAACTTGAGATGTCAACTATCGAGAGCTTTCTCCTTGTTACTAAGCCAAGGTCTTATTGGCTTATGAAATTTGTGTTGATTTGAGTGATTTGCTGTTCTTTTCATGTTTACTTTAATTTTGATATTTTTATGCAAACTAACATTATAATAAATAGAATCAAAACTCATATATACTAACATAGTGATACTGTTTTCGATAATTGTGAGTAGGAATAGAATTACATAGATTCGAACTCAATTCTTATATATTGTTACTTATTCTTCCTTGGGAGTACTTGTGACTACCCAATAATGGTTATTTAGGGAATTACAGTTACTTTTTGGAAATTATGACTTATGAGAGTGAGTGAATTATGAGAAGAAACAATTTCAATATCTTGAACTTATTTTTAATTTTTTATTAGAGACGTAATAAATCATTTTTTTATTTGTATTTTTTTAAAAATAAATTAAATCCATCTATTCCATCACTTGTATTGTCAATTCAATGAAATATATTGTACTAGTCTGTATCCTGTCACTACAAAAAAAAAAGCATCAGAGACGGAATTTGTGATAGAATATCTATCACAAATTTTTCAATTTCGCCATTGATAACCTTTAACGATAGATTTGAGACAAAATTTTTCGTCTCAATTCATATTTAAATTTGAGATAACTGAAAGCTATTTTGTCGAAAAGCCTTTTTTTCCGTCACAAATCCGTTGCAAATTTGTGACGGATGTCATAACGTCTAGGTCCGTAAACCTAACCGCTAGACTTTAAAATTCAAGGAGTCGCCACCAACCATTCAAATCTAAGGTGTGATTGGTCACCTACTCTTGTCTAAGGATAAGGTATGGTCTACGTTCAAAGAATCTAGGGTTCAAGAGTACGGTTACGTGTGGGGAAGGATTAGCACCCCCACGACGCCTATTCTAAAATGGTACCACTTAGTTCTAAGTTTAGTCTAAATTTGCCTTTATGTTTGTATTAGTTTAGATAATTAAATATTGGGAAAGTTTCTAAGACTATTTCATCAATCTGGCTCAAATCTTAGAAACTCCCCTCATCTCAAGATGTTCAAAGAGTACCAATCGACTTTCTTGAACTCCATCGTCGGATTGATTGAGTATATTACGGAATTCTTGTCTTTAAATATTTTCTAATCTTATTCTTAAAATTCCTATCTTTTATTTCTTATTTTATTTTCTTTTTTCTAATTCTATTATTTTATATCTTGAAAATAAACATGACATATGGGTTATTGACAATTCTTCTTAAGTATCCCATCAATTTGGCTCAATCCAAGAAGACTCCTCTCACCTAGAAATTTCAAGGAGTATCAATTGACTTTCTTAGAATTTCATCATCGGCACATGTCATATTCACTTCCTTTATTATTATCTCATTACCTTATTATAGTATTATTTTATATTCTTTATTCTCGATTTATTATTTTATTTTATTTCATTATTATTATATTTTTCAAATGAACATGAATTATGTTTTCTTGAGAATTCTCCTTAAGTATTCCATCAATCTGGCTCAACCTAAGAAGAATCCTCTCACCTAGAAATTCCAAGGAGTACCAATTAACTTTCTTGGAGTTTCATCCTCGACATAATCCATATTCATCTTTAGTATTTTATTTAATTTTATTCTATCTTATTCATATTTATCTAACTTAATTTTATTTATCCTTTCATTTATTCCATTCTAATTTGAATTATGTTTACAAATTAAATTACTAATTTTTATTCTAAGAACCTAAACACTAATCCTAATTGTACTATAGCAATTGTATAAATCATGCAAGTCATTAAATCATATCAAATTATCCATGCAAAACACATCATACAGTTAAATTATCAAATTAAATATTACCATGCAAATTATTAAGTTAAATATTATCATGCAATTGTTTCATATAAAATCAAATTAAATTTATCTAATTAAATTATTTCATATGACTTAAATTATTATGTCATGCAATATACAGTTAATCAAATTAAATTATCATGCAAACATTTATGAATTAATCATCTAACCATGTTACAGACTTGTTAAATTAATCTTACAAAATATCAATTAGTTAAACATTAAAAGAACCTGAGGAAGTTGGACTTCTCCTCTGTTGTAGCCGCAACAATTAATTATGATTGCACATGATGGGCTAAATGGCATGCATCAAATACGAGCAATGGTGATGAACAAGTGAGGAGCGGGTCCAAACCACAACAAGAAGCAATAGCAGCAGAGCGAAGCAGATGCGATAGTAGAAGGGGTTGGTAACGATGAGCAGTGTAGGACTGGGCAGGAATGATGCGACGATAATGCGAGATGTAGAACAGGGACGCGGTGGAGCTATGCGGATGCGACAGAGGTAGCGTCAGCAACGAGCCACACTGGAGGTTAGGGTGATGATGACGTGGCTGTATGGAGTGATGGAGCAGATGATAATGGTGGTCGTCGATGCAGCAAGCGAAGATGACGATGCTGGTTGGTATTGCAATGCAAGGATATCGAATTGTAGTTGCTTCCTCCTTTTGATTGTATGTCCTTAATCTCTCTTTATAGCCACAAATTTGTTAGAGTTCTAATACAACTATACTTATTCTAATAATTATCTCTTATTTTCAATATTTTATTTATTTAATTCTTATATTAATCCTAATTTAACTCTACCAAATTTAATATTAATCCATATAATTATCCTAAAAAATCTAATTATCCTAATTATCTAATCCTAAAATTAATTTTATTTTTATTTCTTTTTATCTTTTCTCTCTCTCTTTTCTTTTCTTATTCCTAAATCCTATTTTAATTTTAATTTCCTAATTAATGTTAATTCTAAATCTAAAAATTCTAATTTACTTCTAGCCTAATTCTAAATTGTTAAATTAAAATACAAATGTCACTCAACCCAATTAATTATTTATACAAATTAAGACCCCGGACAAAATAGGGTGTCTACAACGGATATTTGCGACCAAGTTCCATCTTTGAAACCAATTTTTTTGTCAAAAAACAAATTTAAAAAAATTGAAAAAATTGATCTTTTACCAAAATATTTTACTTTTTGCAATGGATTTTGTGATTGATTTTCCATCGTAATTTTTGTGACGGAAATTCCGATGCAAAATCCATTACAAATAGTGACGAAAATTCTGTCTTTAAAATAAATTTTGCATCACAAAAAATAAATTTTTTTATATTTTATTTTTAAATTTACTTTTTCAAGTTTGTGATGAAAATTCCGTAAAAAATTCCGTTTCAAATAAGTTACAACAAAAGTTCCAATGCAAATTTCATCACAATTTGTGACGAAATTTCATCTATAAATCAATTTTTTCTGTCGCAAAAATATTTTGTTGAAAAAAAAAAGAAATTAAAATTATATTTTGTGATAAAAAATTAGTTACAAATCACTATAGAATTTATGTTGCAAATTCTGTCACACATTTGTGACAATTTTCGTAACCAATTCTATCACTAATCGTGAGAAAAAATCCGTTTTTTTTACGTTGCAAAAATTGTTGAGAACATAAAAAAAATAAATTATAAATTAAATCAAAAATTCATTTTACCAACAAAAATTCCGTTGTTGATTTGATTTATTCTGTCACAAATATGATATAATTCATAGCTAGTTAAATTGTTGACTTTCATTAAAAAACAATTAATTTTGTAAAGTAAAATCTATTTTCCATCTAAGTACACCTAAAATAGATTTCAATTAATTAACCGTATGATTTAACAAATATCCATGCATTTAATATATGCTTACCTAATCAAACAAAATTCATAAATAACCATATATACATCTAACATCCATAAAACATATACCAACACCTATATGCTTACCTAATCAAACAAAATTCATAAATAACCATATATACATCTAACATCCATAAAACATATACCAACACCACAGACATTATATTCAATCTAGAAATATATATTATGTATAAATAAAAAAGTACGAAAATAAAGTCTTACAACAACGTATTGCTTCATGAAATCATGATCTTGCTTCAATAAGTGAACACCTAAAACAAAATCAATTTTTGTTAAATACAATTTAATAGAATCTATACAATTAATATATAAACGTACATTCAAATAAAATCTTCAAATATTTAGAAAATATCCATTTAACATCCCCAAACATCATGTCTAATCCACAAATGTATATAACATTCAGATAAAATAGAAAGGAAAATAAAGTCTACAGAGCAAAACTTTCGAAAAACGGTCCAACTCCAATAAGTGAACACCTAAAACATAATTGAAACTCTTTATACTACGACTTAACAGAAATCCATACATTTAATATATATATATATATATATATATATATACACACACACACACACACACACGTAAATAATCAAATAAAAACTGTAAATATCCATAAAATATCCATTTAACACACAAAATTCACAAACATCCACAAAGATCATGTTCTGTCCACAAATATATATCTCATTTAAATAAGATAAAAAGGAAAATAGTGTCTAACAGAATTTTACATTAGAAATAAGTCCACTAGCAAACTCTACATTAGAAAATGCAAAAACAATAAACTCCTCAACCCTATTCAAATACTCCTTAGTAATATAACTATTTTTATCTAACCAATAGTACATCCAAAATCTATCTTTATCCATTTTGTAGAATTCAATAAATCTCTGTAAAACAAATAACCACATGTATCTTAATTCAATATCACAAATCCAACTCAAATTCTTTTCACAAAATTTAATAAGTTCAACTAATCAATTCCACAATCAATTAAAATTCATATCTCAACCAAAGTTCTAACTTAATCCTCAATATCATATTTACACCAATTCAATAACCACAATCAATTGTTCTAAATTTTTAATACATATATATTATTTAATTATAAACAAAATAGTGCAACAAGGATAGGATTTTGAATTTACAAACAATTTCAATGTAGAACACTCCATAATTTTAATAATGAAATTCCTGCAATAATAAACAACCAAATTTATTAAACATTTAATAGAAAATAAAATCCATAAAAACAACCCCTAAGCAAAACACAATAATAAAAATAGGATTTATATATGATGCACTGACAGTGTATAGTTTCTATACACTATCAATGTACCAGAGGTTAATACCTCATTAATAGGCCCTTATATGCAAATATAAATAAATTTTTTTAATTTGCCCATAAGGACCTATTGATGAGGTGTCAACCTCTGATGCATTGACAGTGTATAGAAACTATATACTGTCAGTGCATCATATACAAACTCATAAAAATAAGTCAATTACTAAAAATAAATATATACCAAATGAAAAAAATAAAAAACTAAACAATAAACAAATTAAAAAAAGAAAATAATTTATAAAATTTTTACAAGAAAAAATAAAGTGACTGAAATTTTGACAATCTGAATTCTCAAACAATAACAAGGTTTCTAGCCTACAACTTTCAGCCATTCCCACATTATGGTCAGACAGGTAACTTCTAAGAATGATTTAGCAGTTATTCTAGTCACAGGTCTGAGGTCTCCTTTCACTTCCCAGTCAAACATAGAAAATTTGAAAATATTGGGTCCACAATCAGTTTCCAAGATGATAGTTTGATTAAACTGTTGAACATTACACCAAAAGATGGGGAAAATTGTAAATAGAAGATAATAAAGTTAATGTCATTATTATTCTTGATAAATCGTAAATTACATCTTAAACATTATAACCACCTGGTTGACTTGATCGAGCTTGCTAATGATATTCAATTGGACGTTAGGAAATTCATCTTTCAAAAGAGAAAGAAATATGGGAAGCAATTGCTCTATGGTTGCATCCTACAGCCATCAAAGGAGATTATGTTATATTGCAAACATAAAAAAAGGTAACAACATATATATAGAATGAATGCCATAGAACAATATGGAACAATGCCTTTTAGAATTGTTGTTGCCAAAAACAACAATAAATATTTGCTGATGTCGGATCTTCGGTCTTCGCGTTAGTTTGTCTCCAATGAATCTGCGAAATAGGAAAAGTCAGAGGGGCGCAGGGGTTTTCCCCTGCGTGCGCACTCCGATGCTTAAGTCAGACAGGGTTTTGGCAGGGTTTCAGTAGGCAAATAGAGCTTAGGGTTTAAGAATGATACCTGTGACCTATTTATAGGAGTTATTTTACGCGTAATTACCTTTAAGCCCCACAGCTTAAATAATAACCCAGTGGATCATTTTTGGGCCTTTTGAGTCCTTTTTTCTCTTGGGCTTAGATTATCATTTGGCTCAATGGTCTTCAACTTGATTTATAGAAAAGCCCAGTAATAATTGATCTAGTCCACATCAATTGCTCCCCACTCTTTTACAAGGTTTACCTTGTGAAAGAGTATATAAAGAATGAGCTTTTCAAATTCTTGTGCTACCCTCTTCCTGGGATTATCACAAGAGTCTTTTCATCTTCACTTGAGGACTCAATTATTATTTGTAGCAGAAATGACTTCGTGTCATCATTTTTTTTTGTCAAAGTGTCTTTTTAGAACACTACCGGGATACGTTTTTCTTCTCTGAGCTAAATGCTTCTCCAGTGGAATATACCACCCTTCTTTTCGAATTCAAGGTCTTAGCTGACCGAAACCAAGAGTTATAAGGAGAAATTACAAGATTGCGGAGCCACCAAAGCCTTTTGGTTTCATCAGATGCGGTTTGTGCTTGGCGTGCTCCGGATTGGTTGAAGCTTGATCCTGATGCAACATTTTCTGAGAATAGGCATTTATAAAGATCTATCTGATCTTACCAGCCCTTAAGAGCCTTTTGGTTGACCCGAGATGGTCGGGGTTCTTACAGGCTTGGACGAAGACGATTTAGATAATTATAGCACCTCAGGGCGTAGATGCTTGGGTGCCTGTTAGTATCGATGCTCCTTTTGAGGCATAAGTCAATCTAGAGTGCTCCCCAGTTTTTTGTGAAAGAGCTTAGTCTTTTACAAACTGATCAGCCCATTTCTAAACTCATCTACCGAAGCAACTATACATTTACCTTGTATTAGTATCACGTAATAATCAAGCTTTCCTCGTGCACTTTTTTGCTTCAAGTTCTTTTACATACGGGGCTTATGTCGCTCAATTACTGCTTCAAGCTCAAGCACGTCATGCATGACTTACATCGCACACTTTTTTGGTTCAAGTAAATGCGTAGCCTACATCGCACATTTTTCGCTTCAGGCTTTTGGTTTGCCCATCTCGCACGCTTTTGTGCTTAGGGACTTTTCATTTGCCCATCTTGCACACTTTTCGCTTAGGGATTTTCGAATTTGCCCGTCTCGCACCATTTTGTGCTTAGGGACTTTATAGAATTGATAAGGATATAACATCGCTTTTATATCCGGAATGCCTGGAGTATTGGTCCTGTCTTGCGCACTATCCGCTTAAGGACTTGTTAGAATATAATATCGTTTATATCCGAGATGCCAACATAATGCGTAAATGTAATATGATAAAATTGTAACGTACCTCGTTTAGAGATATTTTTGCCCGTCTCGCACCCTTTTGTGCTTAGGGACTTTTTGTTTTGCTCGTCTTGTATCTTCTCGCTTAGGGTCTTATTTTTGCCCGTCTCGCGTATTTTTCGCTTAGGGACTTATTTGTGCCCGTCTCACGTCTTTTTCTCGCTTAGGGTCTTATTGTGCCCGCTTGGGGTCTTATTTTGCCCTTCTAGCGTCTTCGTCATGCTTAGGGTCTTATTTTGCCCGCTTGGGGTCTTATTTTGTCCTTCTAACGTCTTCGTCATGCTTAGGGTCTTATTTTGCCCGCTTGGGGTCTTATTTTGCCCGCTTGGGGTCTTATTTTGCCCTTCTAGCGTCTTCGTCATGCTTAGGGTCTTATTTGTGCCCGTCTCGCGCATTTTTCGCTTAGGGACTTTTGATTTTCCCGTCTCGCGCATTTTTCGCTTAGGGACTTTTTGTTTGCCCATCTCGCGCACTTTTCGCTTAGGGACTTTTGATTTGCCCGTCTCGCGCATTTTTCGCTTAGGGACTTTTTGTTTGCCCCTCTCGCGCATTTTTCGCTTAGGGACTTTTTGTTTGCCCATCTCGCGCACTTTTCGCTTAGGGACTTTTTGTTTGCCCGTCTAGCGCACTTTTCGCTTAGGGACTTTTGATTTGCCCGTCTCGCGCATTTTTCGCTTAGGGACTTTTGAATTTTCTTGCTTAGGGACTTATTTTTGCCCGTCTCGTGCATTTTTCGCTTAGGGACTTATTTGTGCCCGTCTCGCGTCTTCTTCACGCTTAAGGTCTTATTTGTGCCCATCTCGCGCATTTTTCGCTTAGGGACTTATTTGTGCCCGTCTCGCGTCTTCTTCTATTCCTGCAACATGTCTAACAAACATGGAGGATTATCATAGTACAGATAAAAATAACTGGCCTTTCGTTTCATAATGTAGTATTTTCAATTAAGTGGAATAATTGCAGCAAATGTTAAAATAATAATAGCAAATGTTTACCACCAGTACCATTCCAAGTCTTTGTCTTTGAAAAATCTGTAAGGTACGAGTGCTGTGATGTTTTGCTGTCAACCATGGATTGTGCACCGAGTCGTGCCTCGGTACCATCAATCTATCTTCACGAGCTTACCACAAGTTGTTTTCGATTGAACCAAGCTTTTCCTGGCTTGCTGCCTTTCACGACAGTGGCTAGTGCCTATCTCGGACACCTGCCTAATTCAATCACAATTGTTAGAGTGGACAAGAAAATTGAAAACATCGTTTGAGAGTAACTCAGATCTGGTTACCACCCTTATGTCCCTGCTTGAGTGTGTTTGCAATTTCCGTTGTGCCAAGCACTCACTTGTATTGATACTCCAGAATGCTATGTATAGGGGCTTACAAAAGAGACACATCCTTGATCTCGACACCTTGAGCCGGCACATCCTTATCTTGCTTAAAGGACTCATGAAGCCGACACACTTTTTATATAGATAAGCCCTCTTTCACATGTGTGATTATCAATAGTCTAAGTGTGTGGCTCTTAAGCCACTTCTAGATTGCTAGAGCAGTTCTTGGGTCGAAGGAAGCTTTTGGACACTCGGTCGGACTAGGTCTAGAAGATTCTAGATTGTTCCGCTCAAATCCCGCACTTGGGCGTGCGCAGACATCGCCTGCATTGTGCTAACGGGGGAATTTTGCGTATGGGTGCTGTGTTCACCTAATTTTCTTCGCTGTCATTTTATCAAAGTAGGGAGCTTATCGCATGCGAGAGCCCATATCTCATCCAAGGCCTGTCGCTCGTGGGAGCTCCCCTGTCACCCAAGGTCTGTCGCATGCGGGAGACCATGTCTCGCTAAAGGCTTGTCACGCACGGGAGCTCTTGTCTAGCTCACGGCCTGTCACTCTTCTTGGCTTTAAAGTTCAATTTCACAACGAAGAAGATAAGGTTGCCCATGTTCTAGTCGTGTCGCATGCCTATAGTTGTGCAAACTGCTCTGTCGCGTGGCCTTGAGCTAGCTTGGGACAGAGTGCCTGTTGCATGCTTGTAGTCGCGCAAATTTGCAGTGTAGCACGCCCCTTTCAAGCGACAGATTGTTCTGTCACATAACGCCTTGCATGCAACTGAGTATTCAAAAGAGTAGCATCTTTGTGAGATCTTCAATAGTAGTCCCCCTTTCTAGCTATTTTGGCTATCACACGCGTGAGCCACCTCTTGCAGAAAGAGTCTGCCACGTGGAACCTTGTCGCCAGAATTAGTCATATGCATGCTTGTGCTCGCCGAATTGAAAACACTGCTGTCGCCCATTCCTTGTATTCTATCGCCAGAGATCTTTCAGGCAACGGGTTGGACTCTGCCCATTCCGTGTACTCAATCACCAGGGAACTTATGGGCGATAGGCAGGGTTGTAGCCCACTTCTTGTATTCTGCCGCTAGAGATTATTGCCTGTCGCCAAATATGTGACTGGTCATACCCTCAGCTTTTTCTTTCTCTTCTTTTGTTTTTCCATTTTTTTTTGCGGCACAATACCTTTTACTTTTACAGTATTTAGCGTACCGTTACACTATATAGCTCCCTGAGTTGAAACAGTGTTGTCATTCCTGTTCAAAGATGAACTTTTTCTTGAGCGTTGTGTTTGATGGTGTACAGAGTTGCCTAATCTTTTCTCGATTCAGTCACTCTGAATGGCTCGCCCATAGAGTTCTCTCTCCTAGGCGAGTTCCTATATCGATTGATAAGGGCCTGCTTGCCTGGGTCTTAGGATGGCTGTATTCTTACTCATCATTCACATCCGTACTCGTGTGGTGGTTACTAACCCATCTGACCTTTTGTGCATTGCCTGGTTTCCATTGCTTATCTATGTTCATGCGCACCTGGGCAAACACGAGTTAGCCTTTAAAGTTTTGGTACGTTCTCTGAGGTCTTTGATTGGGGCTTGCCCGATAACATCGTGGGCGTATCTCAGCTAAAACTCTTCAGCTTGTTCCATGCTTGCCCATCTAGATCGCTTCTCGCGCCTTGACACGTGTTTTACCAAGTAAGCCTTGCTGTGGAGGCTGGGCTGTGGTGTAGGTTATACAATAACAACATGCCATTCAATCACCGAGAGTGTCTGTTGCATTGGTCTTGTGCTTGCCTGCATTGGCTGATGCATGGGCGAGCCACTCTATCGCCAATGTTTTTGTCGTTTTGAGTAATTGAATCTATCGCTAAAGATTCTTGCCGCGGGCGCCCTGTGTTCGCCAACTTTGTTCTATTAGGCGAGCCACTCTCTCGTCAAGGGAACCTGCCATGTGCGATCTATGTTTGCCTATTGCTCCACCTCGTCAAGGTCCTACCGCACGAGTACTGTGCTTGCCCGCCACTATATTGAAAGTTGTCTTCACGTGTTTCGGGCTATATTGTCTCTTAGGCGTGCTACTCTATAGCCTAGAACCTTGAGTGTGGCAGGCTGGGCAGTTGCTAATCAATGCATTCTATCGCCAAAGTTGTTTGTCATGTGCGTGCAGCAAGTGTAGACCGGTGGCGATGGGGGGGGGACACAGTCGAATTTTGCATCTCTCCTTCACTCTGCCACTAACACTTCTGCCAACTGTTGTTGCAGTAGTTAAATTGTCTTGTCTGCAGCGGTTGGTTCTTGCATGGTTGTTTATTTTAGTTCTGCTGATTGTAACCTTTTGGTGAAGTAATTTATGCTAGCTGTCGTCCATGAAGCTCCTAGGCGAGAGGCTATGCGAGACTCCTGGGCGAGAGGCCATGTGAGGCTCTTGGGCGAGAGGCCATGTGATGCTCTTGGGCGAAAGGCTATGCGAGACTTCTGGGCGAGAGGCCATGCGAGGCTCTTGGGCGAGAGGCCATGCGAGGCCTTTTGGCGAGAGGCCATGTGAGGCTCTTGGGCGAGAGGATATGAGAGGCTCTTGGGCGAGAGGCTCCTGGGCGAGAGGCCATGCGATGCTCTTGGGCGAGAGGCTATGCGAGACTTCTGGGCGAGAGGCCATGCGAGACTTCTGGGCGAGAGGCCATGCGAGGCTCTTGGGCGAGAGGATATGAGAGGCTCTTGGGCGACAGGCTCCTGGGCGAGAGGCCATGTGATGCTCTTGGGCGAGAGGCTATGCGAGGCTTTTGGGCGAGAGGATATGAGAGGCTCTTGGGCGAGAGGCTCCTGGGCGAGAGGCCATGCGATGCTTTTGTGCGACAGGCTAGCTTCCACTTTTGTCTCGCCTAGCTAGTAGGAGGAGGTCTCTCGCCGAGGGTCTGTCGTTGGCAATGCCGCCCCTGGGAACCCCGCAGTCAGGGTCATAGTGCCTTATTTATAAAACTAAAAGTTGAAATCGCCTCCCGCCCATGCAAGTCTGCCGCAGCCTACGTACCTTCTCTTCCGCAGATCGTCTTTCACCAATTTTTTATGGCTTTTCTGTTTGTTTCCCACAGACGGCGCCAATTGTTGTTGCCAAAAACAACAATAAATATTTGCTGATGTCGGATCCTCGGTCTTCGCGTTAGTTTGTCTCCAATGAATCTGCGAAATAGGAAAAGTCAGAGGGGCGCAGGGGTTTTCCCCTGCGCGCGCACTCCGATGCTTAAGTCAGACAGGGTTTTGGCAGGGTTTCAGTAGGCAAATAGAGCTTAGGGTTTAAGAATGATACCTGTGACCTATTTATAGGAGTTATTTTGCGCGTAATTACCTTTAAGCCCCACAGCTTAAATAATAACCCAGTAGATCATTTCTGGGCCTTTTGAGTCCTTTTTTCTCTTGGGCTTAGATTATCATTTGGCTCAATGGTCTTCAACTTGATTTATAGAAAAGCCCAGTAATAATTGATCTAGTCCACATCAAGAATCAATATGAGACCCAACAATTAAAAAAAAAATCAAGACAACTAAATCCGTCCAATCAATACAAAATAATAAATTTTTAAAATTTGTTCAAGGAAAGAATAAAGATCCAAATCCCAAATAAGTCTGAATAAAGCTTGTTATTCAAAAAAAACACCAACCAGTCAGAAATGTTAATTCTACTAATTAGATACACAGGCCCATAGGTGAGAACACTAAAAATGTCCTCAGCCAAAGCAGTTGACTAATCCACAATATACTTACATACTTGCTGCTAACATAAGGAAGTGTCATCGAAGGAGAAGATGAACATTTATGCAATACATGTACAATTGTCCATACCAAAAAGGATCAGGTAACCTATGAGACTAAAAAAAACAAATGAAATTCATGGAAGTCAGACTATCCAAGCATAAGACAAGACAAAATGACTACCTTCCCTAAAACGGGCGCCATTCAACTTATAACTGAAGCCAAAGCAAAACGAACATGCTGGGATGAATCTGTTGATAGTTCCTACAATAGGCAACATTAACTAATTTGGACAGGACATTGCTAGAGTGTGGAAAAACTAGATTACTGCTAGAGATGTAAAAAACTTGGATGAAATAGGCTAAATATTCCATGAGCACTTTCACCTTGACACAAAGAAGAAACTATTTTATAAAAGACTTAATAGCCAAATAGACCCTCAACCTTTAGCACAAAATTGAATTAAGCCCTCAACGTTTTATTGCATAAAAATTAGTCCATAAACTTTTATTTCATTGTAAATAAACCCTCAACCTTTTAAAATTATGCAATTAAGTCCAAATCTATTAAATGACACTAACTTCCGTTAGTATTGCACACGTGGCATGCCATGTGACAGCCAACTAAGCTATCTATGTCAGCTTTCACGTTAGATGTCCAAATGGTAGTTAATGTCATTTAACAGATTTGGACTTAATTGCATAATTTTAAAAGGTTGAGGGTTTATTTACAGTGAAATAAAATTTTATGGACTGATTTTCACGCGATAAAATGTTGAAGGCTTAATTCCATTTTATGCTAAAGGTTAAGGGTCTATTTGGCTATTAATGTGATAACTGCTAATTCTCCCATTTTTGAAATTAAGTATCTGTAAATTTAATTTCAGATGTTAATAGACTGGTTGAAATAAACAAATAAATTTATTAAAGGATTGAAAATGTTTCGAAATTATAATACTTGATCAAATGATAAATTTCAAATTTAATAATTAGGAATTTAATTCAGGTATTAGGAGGAAAAAAAAGTGTGTGTGTATATATATGTAATTATATATATGTACAAATATAAAAGTATATATATAAATAATAAATGTTATTTTGAAATAAAGTGTATATATATAAATATATATTAATAAATAATAAAATAGGAAAATATATTATTTAAGGAATATATATGTATATATAATATAAATTATATTTATGTGTGTTTTAAATATATATAGGAAGTATAAATTATATTTATATAAAAATATATAAATAGTATATGTTTTATATCTATAATTGTAAATATATATATATATATATTGTTGTTGCACAAAACAACAATAAAAGTATAGTGACGTCGATCTTCGTACTAAGTCTCCACGTGTCTCCAAGAAGCTTCTGTAAAAACAATAAAAGTCAGAGAGACGCAGGGGTGGTTCCCTGCGTAGACACTCCGATGCTTAAGTCAGTAGAAAATTCTTCAATCTTGAGAAGCGTAAAAGCCAGTCGTCAAAAATTAGAGAGTAAAATCATACCTGGGGCCTATTTATAGGCCAATATTACAGGAGGATAAGTCTGTATTCTGTTAAGAATTTGTGTCCCAATACAACACAAGCTCTTTAGGATCCAGAAGAGTCCGAGGTCTACCGTCAGCGATAGGTTAAACCATCCGGCACGTTTGTGGTGCCAGGGGTCTGTCGCCGAGCCACGTGTCGCGTTCACAACTGTGGCGACAGGCTAAGGAGTCTGTCGCCCGCGACAGGTTAGTGTTCGTGCCACGTGTCGCTTTCACAACGGTGGCGACAGGTTCAAGGGTCTGTCGCCCGCGACAGGTTCGTGGCACGTGCCGACTAAAAGCGATAGGCTATGGAACCTGTCGCAACGACAGGTTCATGCCACGTGTCGACATTCGACTATAGGCGATAGACTTTTACGTCTGTCGCCAGCGACAGGTGTCTCGCGGCTTTGCCTTCTGTCGTCGAAGGCCACGTGGCCCGGTGGTTTTCTGCCACGTGGAGGTCTCTGACAACATTGGGCTTGGCCCAATATAGATAAACTTTGTCATATCAAGTGCTCCCCACTCTCTTGTTGCATTTATGCCATCAAGAGAGTATAAATATGTGTCTTTGGGCCTTAGCCCACCCTGAATAGTTCTCTTTGTTTTTTGTAATTCCTTGTATTTTTTGCAGGTGACAAGAGCTCTGTTCTGCGACAGGTGTGATCTGGCGCGACGTTTAGTCTTCTCTGTCGCGGCTTTTGGCATTCCCTGTCGCGGCTATATAAACCCCTGGAACCGGACGAGAGAGTGCATGAGAAACCTCTGAGCAGCCACCTGTCGCCCATTTTTCTACTCTCTCGCGAAAAGAGTCTGTCGCCGAATAGTCTTTTAGCTCTCACCCGGAGTCTCTCGCTTACATCGTGACAGTAAGTACATCCGTCGCCGAATTTATTTAATAGTTTTTGGTCTCCCGCTTGGTACGTCTGTCGCCCTGAAGGTCTGTCGCCTTTAGGTCTGCCGCCTTTAGTTATTCCTTTCACCATGTCTTCACAACGTCAAGGCAAAACGCTTGTGAAAGGTGGCGTTCTGTGCTCTTTGACAAGTGCCGACGTAGAGGATATTAGGGTGCGTTTCTCTCTTCCCTCGGGTTATGGCTATAGACTTCCAGTGCAAGGGGAGGTAACGCCCAACTCGGTTAGAAATGGTGTGGCAGTCCATAAAGCTTCTTTGTCTTTTGGTTTTCGCTTCCCTCATCCGGAGTTTGGCGAAGCGTTTCTTAGATATAAAGACATCGTCCCGTGTCAACTCCACCCCCATGCGTGGGCTCAATTGGTAGCGTTTTCCATAGTGTGTCACCAACTAGGTATTATCCCATCGGTTCCTCTCTTAAGCGCCTTTTTTAGAGTTCGTAGGTTGAAAGGGTTGATAACGTTTTCCTTTCAACGGTTAACGGTAAACGAGTTTCCTAATAACAAGATTTTTTCTGATCTCCCCAATAAACTGCGCGGTTTTGAGAGCGAGTGGATCGTTGTTGAGATTCCTAGTAACCTACGGATTCGCTGTAGATGGAACTGTGATACCTCTGACCACTCCCAGGGCTCGGATAGGTTCAAAGTAGAAATTTTAAGAGAACAATTTGGCGAGTCTATTCAGCGAATCTGTTCTACTAGGGAACGCAATTTATTCTCTCTTCTAACCCCGGAGAACATTGCCGCTGCCGGCTGGGGCGTAAGCAGGACCGTTCTTGGAGCTTCTGCTGCCCCGTCTAACCTGTCCACAACTCCTCGTTTATCCGATGCTGGCCCTAGTCAGTCATCCCCAGTCTTAGTAGCCGAAGCACCTACCCCTATGGGCCGCCTTGTAGATGAGTCCTCTTCAGATTCGGAGGACGGGACCATTGAGGCTGCGGGTACTAGTGGTTATTCAGGGGATGGCCCTGAGTGGGCTCAGGCTAACGCCTTTGGGAGTCCTTTCGTTGATTTTCCGTTGGATTCGAATCTGGATATCTTAGAGGATTTTGGTGGTTTTCTAGGTTTTCCATCTTTTTTTTTTATTTCTGGTGTGGTGTTTAGCTCTGTCGGCTAATCCTTTCTTTATATTTTGTGTAGGCATGAACTTCCGAGATTTGATGCGTAGGAGGGAAGCCAGTGATGCTGCCGCTCGAGCGGCACCTCCTTCTCAGTCGCAGGTTAGACCCCCATCTGGGTCAGCGCGTGCTCCTACTCCTCCTCCACCTTCTACTGGTGAATCCAGCCGCCCTACACAAGAGGCCGGGAGAAACAAACGGAAGAGGCCTCCTGTCCCTGATCGGGGTTCAGGCGATCGTGAGAGCTCCGAGTCCCAAAGGAGTGATCCAGTCCCTCAAGAAGGTGGCTCTCGTATTGCTGAGGGTAGGCCGGCCCCCCGCCAGCCAAGGCGAAAATACAGGAAGAGGCTGATTGTTGAAGCCTCGATGCCTACAAGACCAGTCTTACCCAAGGTGGTAGACCCTACTGTGAGGCGTTATGTGATTGATAGCGGGGTCGTCGTTAGTGGGGACGATTTTCAGACCTATCCCGGAGTGAATGATAACGACAGCATCGAGGAAGCCGGGATAGCATCTCGTTTGGCTTGGAGCACCATTCTTCCTCGTGACGAGGCTGAGCTGTTTACAAACATCCCGGAGGCGGAGGATAATTCTGATTATCTTGCTATGAAGGTAAGAGTTTGGTAACTAATTTCCCCATCTAAACTTTTTCGTTAAAAGATCTGTTGAGTTACTTGTGTTTTTTGTCTTATCAGTCAGCTCAACAAATTGCGGCCGTCAATGCTCGGCATAGGGCTCTCAGGGAGCAAGCTGATAAAGAGATTCGCGAGCTTCGGGATCAGAAGATGGAGCTTTCAAACGAGGTTAACCAGCTTCGTCCTTATGTCAACAGGGTGGAGGAGCTAAACAAAAGGAGCGCTGATCTTGAAAGAAAAAATGCGGATCTCGAGCGAAAGCTCCGAGAAGAGCAGGCGAAGGTGTCTTCCCTTCAAGGATACCAAGAGGCTTATAATAAGGCCGTTGATGACCGGGGAGCCATGGAGAGACAACGAGATGAGGCTATTGAGGAGATGCACAATGTGCTAGATCGTCAAAGAGAAGCTCGAATTGAGGCCGTTCGTGAATACCGCTTGTCCCAGCATTGTTTTGACAAGAAAGCGGCTTTCTCGACGGGGTTTATTAAATATGGTTTCTATTTGGCTCGCTCTTGGTTGGAGAGGAATCGACCCAATGAGGCTTTTCCTGAATTGCTATTCACCGAGGAGGCTAAGTACTACGATGCTCCTTCTTGGACCAAGTATGAGCCCGACGCACAAAGTCTAGAGGCCTATTTAGCGGAAGGGGCTGTAGATAATCTAGACAACCTTGAGGGTCCGTGGCCCCCTCGACAGCCACTACACATGCCTGAGTCTTCCGAGACACTTGGTCGATCTGAGCCTCTGGCAGTGTGTGACGTCTCTGAGCCTATCGAGACAGGCGATCAGCCCGAGCCTATAGAGGCACTGATGGGGCTGGACAGCGACGAGCTCCAGATTTCAGATTCTGCTGCCGCTGATCCCGTGCCAGACTCTGCGGCCGTGGTTGAGCCTTCAAGTGGGCTTTCAAGTGATATTCCTGTTTCGGGGGTGGCTCCCTCGTCTTCCCGGGATCCTGGTTCTTTGACTCCTCCAGTTCTTGAGCCTCAAGCTTCTCGAGATGCTAGCGCCGATGCAGCGCCTTCCCAGTCGGCTGATCCGGTCATCGCCGTAGATTAGAGTTTTATAGTTTTTGTTTTGTTTGTTAATTCCGATGTATAGGTTCATTTTGAATGAAAAGTAACGTTTTCATTTTGTAACTCTTTCTCTTTTTCTATGAATGCTTTTATTTCGTGACTTGTTGTGTCGTTATATCGTGAGATTCTAACGAGCAGGATTATATATTGAGCAATCATAAGCTATATGGAGCAGCATTAAAGCGTAAATAATAAAATCGTCAATAATAAAATCCTTATTTAAAGCATTATATATATCAATCCACCGCGAATTCAATAATCATACAAAGAGCGACAGTAAAAGCGTTTAGAGATATCAATCGATCACAAAATCTAAAGAACACCATTAAAGCATTATAGATATCAATCAATTGTGGATTCTAGACATAAGGCGTACCTTTATATCATGTTGCTCCCCGAGTTCAACTTTGAAATAGCGCTTATTTTTGTTCAAAGTTGAACTTTCCTCGAGAGTTGTACCCGTCTTGCGCCTTTTTCGCTTAGGGATTTTTTTTTTATTGTTATTTTTGCCCGTCTCGCGCATTTTTCGCTTAGGGACTTTTGGTTTGCCCATCTCGCGCATTTTTCGCTTAGGGACTTTTGATTTGCCCGTCTCGCGCATTTTTCGCTTAGGGACTTTTGTTTTGCCCGTCTCGCGCATTTTTCGCTTAGGGACTTTTGGTTTGCCCATCTCGCGCACTTTTCGCTTAGGGACTTTTGATTTGCCCGTCTCGCGCATTTTTCGCTTAGGGACTTTTGTTTTGCCCGTCTCGCGCATTTTTCGCTTAGGGACTTTTGGTTTGCCCATCTCGCGCACTTTTCGCTTAGGGACTTTTGATTTGCCCGTCTCGCGCATTTTTCGCTTAAGGACTTTTGTTTTGCCCGTCTCGCGTATTTTTCGCTTAGGGACTTTTGGTTTGCCCATCTCGCGCACTTTTCGCTTAGGGACTTTTGGTTTGCCCATCTCGCGCACTTTTCGCTTAGGGACTTTTGATTTGCCCGTCTCGCGCATTTTTCGCTTAAGGACTTTTATTTTGCCCGTCTCGCGTATTTTTCGCTTAGGGACTTTTGGTTTGCCCATCTCGCGCACTTTTCGCTTAGGGATTTTTGGTTTGCCCGTCTCGCGCATTTTTCGCTTAGGGACTTTTTGTTTGCCAGCTTCTGCTTCATTTCAATTCCTGCCATACACAATCTGTTCTCGAACATTGCATTAGAGGATATATGTAGAAAATGAATAGCTGGCTTTTTTTTATGAATCAAGACAATAATATCTGTAAAGTAACTAAGCAACAGATGGAAAAGTAAAGATATAAATAATGGATAATCAAAGAAGAGAGAAAAATAGTACAATGTTCACTGCCAGTACAGCTTAAGATGGTTAGCATTCCAAGTCTTCGAGATTTTCTTTCCTTGCAAGGTCTCCAAGGCGCATGTGCTAGGTCCGACCATCCTTCTGATTCTGTATGGTCCTTCCCAATTGGCGCGTAGCTTTCCATCCTCCTTGTGGACGTTTGTAATTGCCGACTTTCTTAATACCAGGTCTCCCTCTTGTAATTCTCTGTTCTTTACCCGTGCATTGTAGTAAGTGGCTACCCTTTGTTGGTAAGCAGCCAGCCTCATTTTTGCCTTGTCTCTCAGTTCGTTTATCAGATCTAGATTCTCCCTTAGTCCCTGGGAATTAAGTTTCTCAATGTAAGGGACCAGTCTGGGTGACTCAGCTCCAACTTCCACCGGAATGAGGGCCTCAGTTCCGTACACCAAATTGAACGGTGTTTCCCCTGTCGATACTTTACTTGTCGTCCTGTAGGCCCATAGGACACTTGGGAGCTCATCTACCCATGCTCCTTTTGCCTTATCTAGTCTGGTCTTCAACCCGTGCAGTATAGTTCGATTACTCACCTCTGCCTGCCCATTGGCCTGTGGGTAAGACACAGAAGATATTCTCAAGATAATATTCAGGCCTTTACAGAAATCCCGGAAAGCATCACAGTCGAACTGCTTCCCATGGTCTGCATTTATTACACGAGGGATTCCGAATCGACAAATTATGTCTTTCCACACCATTGCTTCCACCTTCTTTTCAGAAATTGTGGCCAAAGGCTCAGCCTCTATCCACTTCGTGAAGTAATCCGTGGCCACAAGTAAGTACTTCCTTTGTCCTGAGCCTATGGGAAAAGGTCCCAGAATATCCAGTCCCCACTGTGCAAATGGAGTTGGTTGGAGAGTGCTCTGGAGGGCCGAAACCGGCGCAGTCGTTATGGGAGCGAATTTCTGACACTTGTCGCATTTTTTCACTTTTTCGGCGGCATCCTTCCTCAATGTAGGCCAATAAAACCCCGCACGCAATACTTTTGAAGCCAATGCACGAGCCCCTAAGTGTTCTCCGCATATTCCCTCATGGACCTCAGCTAGGGTGTAATCAGCTTGTTGGGGTCCTAGACATTTCAGTAAAGGCATTGTGAACCCTCGTTTATAGAGTTCCCCATTTACTACTGTGAACCTGGCACTTTTTAATTTCAACCTTCGAGCTTCGTCTCTATTAGTTGGAAGTGTGTTCTCCAATATGTAGTCTTTGATCGGGACTCTCCAATCATCCCCGTTCTCGATATCGTACACACCTTCTTCTTCGATACTAGGCTTAGCGAGAGATTCCACTTTGACCAGACCTCCCTTAACTCCTCTAGAAGAAGCCAACTTCGAAAGAGCATCTGCATGTATGTTTTCTGATCGATTTATCTGAGTTAATTTGAAGTGTTCAAATGATCGTGCCAATAATTGCACCTTTTGTAGATAAGGGATCAAAGCGGGTTCTCGTGCCTCATATTCACCTGAGAACTGGTTCACCACCAACTGTGAGTCACTATGGGCCATTAAGTTGCTGACTCCTAATTTTTCAGCAAGTTTCATCCCAGCTATCAAGGCCTCGTACTCGGCTGTATTATTCGAACTCGGAAAGTCGAAACGTAGGGAATACTCATAGGTTTCCCCTTCGGGTGAAGTTAGCACAATTCCCGCCCCACTGCCATCCATGTTACGAGCTCCATCCACAAACAATTTCCACCAGACTAAGTCTGTTTCATCGCGGACTTCCCGGCCAGTACATTCTACAATAAAATCTGCCAACGCCTGCCCTTTTATAGCTTGGCGAGGTTGAAAGTGTATGTCATACTCACTTAATTCAACAGCCCATTTAATCAGACGTCCGGAGTGATCTGGTTTCTGCAATATTTGTCTCAACGGCTGATCCGTTAAGATGGTCACCGAGTGAGCTTGAAAGTAAGGTCGTAATTTCCGAGTGGCCATCACCAAGGACAAAACTATTCTTTCCACTAAGGGGTATCTTGTTTCGGCATCTAGCAGGACTTTGCTTACATAATAGATTGGGCAGTCCTTGTCTCCTTCCTTTCTCAACAGGACTGCACTTACGGCTTTCTCTCCTACACCAAGGTACATGAGGAGATGATCACCGGGCTGTGGCCGAGATAGTAGAGGCAATTCTTTCAAGTAGTCTTTCAGTCTTTCAAAGGCGTCATTACATTCTTCTATCCACTTGAAGTCTTTTCCGACCTTTATTGCTTTAAAGAATGGTAGACTCCTTTCTGCTGATTTGGACAAGAAGCGATTCAAGGCCGCTATCCTCCCTGTCAACCTTTGAACTTCTCGCACAGTGTTGGGTGGCCTCATGTCCAAAATGGCTTGAACTTTCTCGGGATTAGCCTCTATCCCTCGATTTGTAATCATGAATCCTAAGAATTTCCCAGATCTCACCCCGAATGAGCATTTATTGGGATTCAACTTCATCTTGTATTCCCGCAACACCCTGAACACTTTTGTCATTTTCTCAGCATGAGATTCTCCCTGTCGGCTTTTGATGATCATATCGTCAACATAAGCTTCCATGGTGTTGCCCAACAAGTCTTGGAACACCTTATTTACCATGCGCTGGTAGGTCGCTCCTGCATTTTTCAGGCCGAATGGCATTACTCGATAGCAATATGTTCCACTATCGGTAATGAACGAAGTTTTCTCCTCATCATCGGGATGCATCATAATTTGGTGGTATCCCGAAAAAGCATCCAAGAAGCTAAGAAATTCGTACCCACAGGTTTCATCTACCAACCTGTCAATCCGAGGTAGTGGATACGAATCCTTTGGGCAAGCTTTATTCAGATCTGTGAAGTCCACACACATCCTCCATTTCCCGTTGGCTTTCTTTACCATTACAACATTAGCCAACCATTCCGGGTAATTGACTTCTCTGATGAACCCTGCTTGCAATAACTTCGAAATTTATTCATTTATTGCAAGTTGTCTTTCTGGAGCAAAATTCCTCTTCTTTTATTTTATCGGCCTCGCTCCTGGGATTACGTTCAACCGATGGCAGACAATTCCAGGATCAATTCCGGGCATATCGGCTGTAGTCCATGCGAACACGTCGCAATTCTCTTTCAAGCATCGGACGATTTCTTCTTTCATTTTTTCAGGCAACTGACTCCCCACATATACTACCTTATTCTCATCTTCTTCATCTAATCGGATCGCCTCCATCTCCTCGTCAGGTTTTGGTTTAGGCGGTTCTTCGATCGTAAGGGTTTCCTTTCTCTGAATTCCCTTACATGTAGTAGACGCGACATTGCACGTTCTGGCTTTCCTTTGATCTCCTCTTACTTGTCCAACACCGCGGGGAGTAGGAAACTTCATCAGCAAATAGCAGGGATGGACCACTGCCCTCATGTCATTTAATAATGGCCGTCCGAGGATCATATTGTAGGCTGTAGAGGTTGATCTCACAACCATGAACAATGCTTGTCTGATGACATCTTTTGGGCTCTCCCCCAATGTAACAGGTAGCTGAATGGCACCTGCTACCTTTACCTTTTCACCGGAAAAACCGTATAAGGGTGCGGGCACTGGTTTTAACCTGTCCTCCGATATGTTCATCTTCTCAAAGCAGTTCCAGTATATTAAGTTCACCGAACTCCCATTATCGACCAAGATTCGACCCACCGGATGCTTTGCCACCACTGCTGAGATCACCATCGGGTCATCATGAGGAACCACTATGTCCCCCCTATCGGTTGGTGTAAAAATGATGGGCTCCTCATCTTGTTTCTCCTCCATCACAGAGTTAATTTGGTGGGCCTGTCGGGCATAAGTTTTCCGAGACGAGGAAGATGCACCAGCTAGTGATTCACCCCCGGATATCACGTTAATAGCTGGTCCTGTGGGCTCATTATCTTCCTCTCGATTTCTTCTTTCAATCCTTCCATCATTACCTCTCCTTTCTCCTTCATTACGTCTCGCAGGTCCCCTGTTCTCACCCCTTCTATCTCTGAAGTTGTTTCCTCGGTTCTGCGCGGGTTGGTTGTTTCTATCACTCCTCCATACGAAACGGTTTATTTTTCCTTCCCGTGCTAGTTTTTCTAGCTGATTCATCAACTCCCTACATTTTTCGGTCGTGTGCCCATGCGTTGAGTGGTAATCGCAATACGATCTCAAATCACGGCCCAGATTACCTGACGCCTTCTTCGGAGTCTGTATAAGACGTGTTCCTTCAATGGCTGCTAACACTGAAGCCCGAGATTCAGTGAGTGGGGTGTAGGAAGTGTATTTCAGTGCAGGGGGTTTCTCAAACTTTCTCGGTTGGCTGGAAGATGCTTCAGTGACCTCTCTTCCTCGTTTCCTTCCCTCTTTGGGTTCTCCTGTTGCTACCATTTTCATTACTTCCTCCTGGGTTACATACTTATGTGCACGGGAAAGCAGATCTGAAATTGTAGTTGGCTGGTCTAGGGACAGGGATTCTTGCAACTTTTCAGACCTTGTTCCTTGTAGCATGGCTGCTACGGCTATACCAACTTGCAGATCTCGCACCTCTAAAGTAGCATCTCTAAATCGATCTACATAACTTTTCAATGACTCCTTAGCCCCTTGCTTAATAGTGAGCAAGTAGGTCGGTTCCTTCCTTCTCTGACTGTTCACCGCAAACGCTTTGAGAAACTCACTTCTGAGCTGGTCAAAAGAGATTATGGACCCTTCAGGCAGGTTATTAAACCACTTCATCGCATGTTCGGACAGAGTTAGGGAGAAGGCCCTGCACATTATTTCGTCTTCCCATCCATGCAGCAACATTAAGGCCTCGTAGTTTTGCATATGGTCGTAGGGGTCCATCTTTCCGGTGTATGCGGCCATCTGCGGCATTTTGAACTTTGGGGGCAAAGGTTTTTGCATGATGGCCGTGCAGAATGGTACTCTTCTCCTCTGGCTCTCTTCTGCAGACACTAACTTCTTTTCTTCCAGCACTTGTTCTATCATTTTTTTCATGTCCATCGGAGGAGCGAGATGACTTTTAGCATGAGACGAGTCCGGTATGTCTTCAACTACTTCCTTGCCCTTTGCTTGAGGTGTGTTTGTTCGTACCATCTGTGTGCACCAAGTGGGGTCAAACTCCGAATCGGCAACCCAAGTGCTTTGATCTCTAGCACCGTTCTTTCCAGCACCTCCAATACCATGGTCTACATTAGTAGCATCCAAATTCGACAAGTCATGATAGTGGGCGGTAGACCCTGTCGCTCTGTCGCCCTCCTGTCGCCCAGACACCTGCCGCCCTACATGTGGGGCCTGTCGCCTAACGCCTGTCGCAGGGTCTAGGCCTGTCGCAACTTCCGTTTCTCTCGGGGTTCCGGCGACGGGCCTCATATTCCCCTGTCCGCCTGTCGCAGCCCTTTGAATATCATTCTCTTCCTCGGGGGGAGCCTTTTCCCGGCGATAGGGTCCTGTCGCTGCATCATCCTCCTGTCGCCCAAACGCCTGCGGCCGGACCCCTTGATTTGCTCCTCCTACCAAGTTCTGTACGGCAGGCAGCAGATTCAATGTCGGGAGAATCCCTTGGAACAAATCCACCATGGCTCTCAGCGCCTGGGAAGTCTCTTCGCTCTGTCGCCTCAGAGCTTCGAATTCTGCCGCCGACACTGTAATTCTTTCTTCATCCCTGTTCACCTGGTTCCTCTGACGGATCTGTTGTTCAGGGGAACTCACGGAGTTTTCCTCACTCCCAGTCCTAGCATTTGTTGATCTCGTTCTCACCATCTTAGAAAATCTTGGTTGGCTTTTTACACGCTTCCCACAGACGGCGCCAATTGTTGTTGCACAAAACAACAATAAAAGTATAGTGACGTCGATCTTCGTACTAAGTCTCCACGTGTCTCCAAGAAGCTTCTGTAAAAACAATAAAAGTCAGAGAGACGCAGGGGTGGTTCCCTGCGTAGACACTCCGATGCTTAAGTCAGTAGAAAATTCTTCAATCTTGAGAAGCGTAAAAGCCAGTCGTCAAAAATTAGAGAGTAAAATCATACCTGGGGCCTATTTATAGGCCAATATTACAGGAGGATAAGTCTGTATTCTGTTAAGAATTTGTGTCCCAATACAACACAAGCTCTTTAGGATCCAGAAGAGTCCGAGGTCTACCGTCAGCGATAGGTTAAACCATCCGGCACGTTTGTGGCGCCAGGGGTCTGTCGCCGAGCCACGTGTCGCGTTCACAACTGTGGCGACAGGCTAAGGAGTCTGTCGCCCGCGACAGGTTATTGTTCGTGCCACGTGTCGCTTTCACAACGGTGGCGACAGGTTCAAGGGTCTGTCGCCCGCGACAGGTTCGTGGCACGTGCCGACTAAAAGCGATAGGCTATGGAACCTGTCGCAACGACAGGTTCATGCCACGTGTCGACATTCGACTATAGGCGATAGACTTTTACGTCTGTCGCCAGTGACAGGTGTCTCGCGGCTTTGCCTTCTGTCGTCGAAGGCCACGTGGCCCGGTGGTTTTCTGCCACGTGGAGGTCTCTGACAACATTGGGCTTGGCCCAATATAGATAAACTTTGTCATATCATATATATATATATATATATATATATATATATATATATATATATATATATATATATATAAAGAGATTGCAGCAAGCTTCTCATGGAAGCTTGCTGCACAACAAACAAATTAAAAAAAAAAGGAACAAACCAAAGAAAAGAAAAGAGAAAGGAGACAAAAGAGGGAAATCTAGTTAGTGGACTATGTTTGGACAAAACATGAATAAATGAGATTAAAAACTCAGGACTTTTATCTTAGTTGTTGCCGACTTATCCAGCAGAAACCTACTCTGTTCTCCTCTGCTGTCTAGGTTTTCTTCATTCTTCTCCAAGCTTCTTCACATGAATCATGCTCAACTCCCATCCTCTCTTCATCAAATCATCCCACCTTCTTCATGGAAACTATTTCCCACCTCAAGGACGTCTTGAACTTGGAATTTTACGGCTGAATTGCAGCACGTGGAAGCTAAAAATTTTGCTAAAAGTCTCGGTTCAAGGTAAGGAATTTTAGATGTTGAGGTTTCCATTAATCCTGGCTATAGTTTTTGCATCATTCTAAGCATGAGAAATTTGTTTAACACCTTTGATTGAAACAAAGTTGAAATATAAAACTAGGAGGAGTGTTCGGTGGTGAGAGGAAAATGAAGAAATTGTTGGTTATTTGATATATGTTCAATAGAAATTAGTTGAAAATGATAACTGAAATTTTATGGAACATGATTGAATGATGATTGAAGTAATAAATTTCAGAAAAATTGCAAGTGGCGTGAAACAGGGGCTGTGCGTGAGTGATGGGTATTTTCTGTTTTGGCTTGGCTGAATATTGATGATTGAGTTTTGTTGCATAACAAGTGTTTGATAGAAATCTTGAGTGAATGGATAATGTTCATAAGTTAGAATTGAATAAAGAAAGGAAATCATGAGGAGGAAATTAAAAGAAGCTGTCGGCCATGAATAGGGGGAAAAATATATAGCTGCCGGCAGTGGAAGGAAATAAAACAGAAAACCAAGGAAAAACCAAAATAAAAAAAAAAAAAAAATGAAAAACAGTAGAGATGAGACCCTAGGAGGCCTTTGATTTTGGCTAAAATGTAATAAAGATAATGCAATTCTAAATTGTAAAAGATATAATATAGATGTAAAGAATGAAAATGAAATATTTGTAAAGGTTAATAAGGTTTAATAAGCTTAGTAGCGAAATTAAACTTAGAAAAGAATTGTAATGTAAGAAGTAATTATATTGTAGCATTGGTAGAAAATAAAACAAATTAAATAGTTGGAATCAATAATAAGGCAAAAGATAAGAAATCAAGAGAAATTTAAATAAGAGTCATAAGATGGAATTAAATTAGAAAAGAATATAAAGTTAATTGCGGTCTTGTGTTGATATTTGATATGAGAGGGAATAAATTAATTTTTGAAATGGATTTATAGAAAATTTATTATAGCTAAAATGCTAGATTTTAAATATAAATTGGACAATAACAAGTGAAATTCAAAAATGGAAATTAAGCCATAATAAACATTACATGACATTGGTGGAGTGAATTAGAATAAGCAAATATAATTTAACAGTAATTATATTGTACTAGATAATAGAGAATAAATTGATTGTGGGAATTAATTGAATGAAAGTAAATTTGATATAGGCAAATGATGGAATATTTATTAGAATTAGAGATTTTAATATGGGATTTTGAATATAATTTAGGTTTATTGTGCAGTAGGAGGTACGAGAAATAAAGAGCCGCAAATAGAGCTATCGGATTTTTGCATCGCGCGGAATAGAGGTAAGAAACATGTATAAAAGTCGCATAGGATATGTTTTACTGTTAATTAAAATTCTCGAAAGTCTCGTTTTAATCGCTAGAACCCAAGTTTTCCGAATACAAGAAATAGAATTTATCTATAATTCCTACAAGTATAAATATTGCAGTACATGAAATGTTTTACATTAATTGATTTAAATGAAATGATTTACATGAAGTGAATTACATAACATGAATTGCATTACACGAGTGATTTATATGAATTGATTTACAAGAAATGATTTACATAAATTGAATCGCATGATATGATTTGTACGAATTGAATTACAAGAAACAGTTTACATGAATTAAAATACATGAAACGATTTACATGATTTGAATTATATGAAGTGTTTTACATGAATTGAGGTTCGTGAAGTGCTTTACATGAATTGAATTTCATGAACCATACAAAATGATTTACATGAACTGAATTTCATGAAAGGATTTACATGAAGTGATTTATATGAATGACTTACGAGTATATGAAGTGATTTTATGAAATTGATATCTCCCTGATGATCGTGCATACGAGATAGTGATGATTAGGCTGAGAGACGTCCCAGACCTTTCCCTTTACATGATATGACTGTGGGAGTTACGGTCGAACCTCACAGGTTTACACAGGGAACACCTGACCAGTGTGAACTGTGAGTGATCGATGATGGCCATTCGTTATAGTGTTTCATAAGATTGGCTAAGGAGTTTCGGATCCCTAGCCTTCCTATACAGGTCCCTTATGGGATATAGTATGTGCATGAATCTCTGGGAGATTTTTTTTTTATCGATAAGTGAAACTTGACTGATAATTGATTTAGTGAATGATTTGATTTACGAGACTAGTGCATGATTTGATTGAAAAGTGACAAAGAAAGTGATATAAGTTTTACGGTATATGTTTTTCTGATGCAAGTGCATTTATCCTATTTTAAGGATTTTAAATGAATCGTATTACTGTACTGATCGAAGTTTCTGAAATTATTGCATTATCTCATGATTTTGAAATTGTTACCATATTGTTTATCGAAGTTGCATACTGAAACGGTCTTATAGCATCGCCTACATAAATGGCTTATACAGTGATTAATGATTCGAAATTGCATTGCATAAATTATAAAATGTTTTATACTAATTATTGATTTGAAATAGCATCACATGAATTATTAAATGTTTTATATTGATTAATGAATTGAAATTGCTTTGCATAAAGTGTTAAACGTTTTATATCGATTAATCATTTTATCGTCAACAGAATTTACTCCCTATAGTCGCATCTAGGGACAGGAACACGACAGGTACTCTAAAGTACCTTCCATACTCTACTTAGTTACCTAGCCGACTATAGTATCTTTCGGATACTATCCCCTAGTGAGCTACTAAGAAATAAATATTTTATGCATTTTAATATTTGTAGTTAATATGCCTTTTTTTAATCAGTAAAATAAGTTATTTTTACTTAACTGAATTTTTATATGTGCTTTTATATATGTTTCTTATTGGGCTTTTCCCAAAGCTAACCCCCGTCTCACCATCCCAGATAGCTTATCGATATACAAGAAGTCCGCTACCTTTTAGTTAGTCGAAAAAATTGCTAGAAGTTAAAAGTACCAGGTGATCAGGTATTTATTAAATGTTTATTTATACTCAGACATGTATTTGCATAGCAGTTGTAATTATGCAATAGAGCATAAATATGTATCAGAAATTAGTGGGATGTAACTTATATGAAGTTTATTGTGAACGAAATCGTAGTTATTATATTATAGTTTGCATTTAATTTATTATTATTAATTGAATTAATGGTATATCGAATTGGTTGAAAAGTAAAGATGGATTGTACTTGCACTGATATCGAATGCAAGCCTATTGTTACCGATTAATTGAAAGAAAAAGATAGTATCGAAAAGGAAAAATTTAGTTCGGAATTTTCTAATTCCGGACGTTACAATTAAGCCTTTTATAAAATAAAAAATTTATAAAAAAATACTAAATATTGCTTATGGGTATGTTAGTCTTGATCCAATTCTCACTTATGAACCTAAAAAAGATATTTTGCAAAATAAAAATTAACTATACAAAATAAATAAAAACCCATTTATACCAAATGAAGACTTGGGAAGGGAGTAAGGATTGCCGGCGTCGGATATAGTAAAGAGAGGGGCTAGCAGAAGCAGGCTCGGTAGTAGAGATAGACGGCGTCAATTTGGTCAAAGGAGAGGCTGGCGGCAATGGTTCAACAGTGCAAGGGAGGGGAAAGGTGCGCAAGTGAGAGGAGAGGAGAGGAGAGAAGAAAGAACCGGCGCTGGGCAGTTGTGCTCAATGCTGGTGCAAAATCTGGCGAGGGAGAGGCCGGTGGTGAGGAGTGGGGGTGAAGGAGAGCGTTGTTGGTAGACCTGCTCAAGGGCACGAAGGTCCATTCGATATTTGGTCGGGCTTGAGGAAAATTTTTAGGTCCGTTTAAAAGTCGGGCTGGGCCTTGGCTTAACCTTTAAAAGCCCGAGCACGGCTCGGTCCGAATTTATATTTTTTATTGTTATATTTATTTTTTAATATTAATTAAATTTTTTTATATATTTAATAAGTATAATATAATTATATGTATATAAAACATTATTACTTAATAAACATGATTATAAATATTTAATATGGAAATTGATATACAAATTTTGACAAATTAAATTAAATCTTAAAGGGTATAAAATGATAAAAAAACAAATAAATAAAAAAATTAAAATATAAAAAATTATTTTCAGGCCTGGCCGGATTGGGCTTGAGTTTGTAGTATAAAAATAAAAATCAGCTTTGACAAAAAGTCAAGCGTAAATTTTTGGGCTGAGTCGGGTTTGGGCACACAATTTATACATTAATATATATCATGGCCACAGCCCATGACCATGTCTAGTGTCGGGTGGTAAAGGTAATAACTAGGGATTTTTTTTCTTTACACAAAGTAAAAATTAAATGGGAAGAAAGAAATAGTAAGAAAGTAAATGGTTAATTTTTTAAAAATTTTTTTACTTTTTTGCGTGGGTAAGGTAGGAAAGGCTTAAAAAAAATCAGACAATTTTGAGACAAATTTTCTATAGTAAAATCTGCCGCAAAAATTTGTTGTAAAACTACTCATATATATATATATATATATATATATATATATATATATAGTTTTTAATAAAAATACTTATTTTCTAAATATTTAATCATTAATTTATCAATTAAAAATATTATTAAATAAAATCTTTAATACTAATTTTTATTGGATAGTAAATAAAATTATTAAATTTTAATCTTTTCTATTTTTTAAAGTAATTTTACTAAATTTTTTGAGATGAAATTTTTGTTGCAAAATTTGTCTCTAAATTTAGAATCGCATTTTACTACGAAAATTTCATAGCAAATCTTTATTATAGTTATGTTAGAGTTTGCTATGAATTTTTTGTTGCAAAGTCCGATTCCAAATTTAGAAATAGATTTTACTACGAAAATTTCATAGCAAAACCCTTTCATTTATTCTTTTTGATCTTTTAAAAGTAATTTTATGAAGTTTTTTTTAGACGGAATTTTCGTTATAAAATCTACCTCTACATTTAGAATCGGATTTTGCTATGAAAATTTCATAGCAGATCCTTATTATAGTTATTTTAGAGTTTGCTACGGAGTTTATTCTTTTTCTTTTTTTTAATAGTATTTTTATGAAGTTTTTTAAGACGAAATTTTCATTACAAAATCCGTCTTTAAATTTAGAATCGGATTTTACTACGGAAATTCTGTAGCAAATCCTTATTATAGTTATTTTAGAGTTTGCTATGGAATTTCCGTTACAAAATCTGATTTTAAATTTAGAAACGGATTTTGCTATGAAAATTCTGTAGCAAAACCCTTTCATTTATTCTTTTTCTTTTCTTTACAATATTTTTATAAAGTTTTTTATATGGAATTTTCATTACAAAATCTGTCTCTAAATTTAGAATTAGATTTTGCTACGGAATTTTTTTAGTAAATCCTTATTATAGTTATTTTAGAGTTTGCTATGGAAATTCCGTAGCAAAACCCTTTCATTTATTCTTTTTCTTTTTTCTTTATAGTATTTTTATGAATTTTTTTGAGACAAAATTTCCTTACAAAATCAGTCTCTAAATTTAGTATCGGATTTTGCTACAAAAATTTCGTGGCAAATCCTTATTATAGTTATTTTAGAGTTTGCTACAGAATTTCCTTACAAAATTGTTTCTGAATTTAGGAACAGATTTTGCTATGAAAATTCCATAGCAAAACCCTTTCATTTATTCTTTTTCATTTTTTTAAAAGTAATTTTATGAAGTTTTCTTGAGATAGAAATTTTTTTACAAAATCCGTCTCTAAATTTAGAATCGGATTTTGCTACACAAATCCCGTAGAAAATCCTTATTATAGTTATTTTAAAGTTTGTTACAAAATTTCCATTGCAAAATTCGATTCTAAATTTAGAGACAGATTTTGCTACAAAAATTTTGTAGCAAAACCCTTTCATTTATTCTTTTTTTTTTCATTATTTTATGAAGTTTTTTGAGATGGAATTTCCGTTACAAAATCCATCTTTAAATTTATAATTGGATTTTGCTACGGAAATTCCATAGCAAATCTTTGCTATAGTTATTTTAAAGTTTGCTACGGATTTTCCGTTGCAAAATCTGTCTCAAAAATTTTAGTATTGGATTTTGCTTTAGATTTTTCTGTAGCAAATTCCTCTTTTTTTGTCATTTGTGACTGATTTTTCTAAAACAATTTCTGTTTCTAATTTCCTAATTTGCAATTTACAATGGAATATCTATTGCAAAATCCGTCGAAAATTTTGGCAGGTATCCAGTACTCATACGCGCTCTTTTTTTCTTTCAAAATTTGTAACGAAATTTTTTCTGTTTCAAATTCGCAACAAAATTCCGTAGCAAATCCGTCACTAAATCTATGGTTAAAATTGATTGACATTTCTTCACAAATCTATTCCAAATCCATTGCAAACCTGTGAAAAATAGCAACAGAAAATTTCGTCGCAAAAAATTCGACTTTGAAAGCGCAATTTCTTGTACACAATATGCATGGATTAATTTTATCTATTTTAGTATGTGTAGACAGATAAAATAAATAAAAATATATAAAATATAGAGTTTATATATAATGCACTCTCTAGACACTGTTAATAATCTATAAGATTATATCTCATTAACGAGTAAAGTCTAAAAGTGCATATGCCTTAAAAATAAATTTAAAAACTTTATTAACATTTATTTTTAAGGACTTGCATATAATATGTCATCTTATAATTGACTAACAATGTATAGAAGTTATGCACTATCTGTACATCATATATAAACTCTAAAATATATGCATAAACATTTTTTATTATTTTCATATATAAATTTAGAATATCCAAACAAAAAAATCAAAATAAGTAGTTGTCTTTGACAACATTATCATAGGCAGCAACATTACAAAATTTTGTGAACCTCACTAATTTTAATATCATTTTAATTGTAAAAAATTAAAGTGTTAATTGACAACCAAAGTCAAAGATTAAATTCTAAAATAAACCACAAGAGATTAAAGCTTAAACCAATTTTTTTATCATTATTTTTCTAAATCAAGTAAATAAATACATCTATTTTTCTATAAATTGGTATCTTCAATTAATCCATATACTTTCAGGTCACACATGGGAAAGAAGGCAGGGAGAAGTTTCAATTTTCGAGCAGGGAAATCGCCAGTCTCAGTAAGTTTAATTTCTTTCCGCCAATTAACACTCTGAAAATTGATAGTAAAAGCCTAAACAACTTAGAAACTTGAACCTGTTATTTTCTTAATCCTTGTTTACAATAGGCTTAACGCTATTGCATTCCCTGGAACATGAAACAAGAACGAAGCCGTACACAGAATCTATAGCCTAAATAATTTACCAGGGCTAGTTTGGATTTCTGGGCGATCTCAAATCTTAAACTAGTTTAGGGTGGGGTGCGCCAGGGCCGAACAATAGTGACGATCACATGGGCCAGTAGTGCTTTTACTTTTATGGTTATAACTATATTTTTTGCAGTATTTTATGTTAATGAAACAAAAAAGTAGAGGGTTAATTTAGTGGCACTTGGCTGACATATTCAAGTTATTGATCAAGTGACTTCCATAATTTTTTAAAAAATTGAACAATAAAGTCATTTAAACAATCAAAACTTGATTTAGTGAATGTGAATTAAAATGCAAACTAATAATTCATTATTTTAATTATGTGGTATTTCAATTTCAACTGTGACTTCTAAAATTTAATATGATTTTAAACGTTGATCCTCTAAAAATATTTCAAATCTGTCTATTCTGTTATTAACCATTAAAAATACAACCAAATAAAACACGTAGTGGATATCTAGGTGACAAAGCTTTCAACTCAAAAATCAAAAGATTTTTTATCACATGAACATCTACGAGATGTTAATGTGATAAATTTCGTCATATTTTAATCACAGTACACAAAATGAATGAGTTTAAATAATTTTAGGAACTCCTAGTCCAAAATATTATACAAAAGCCCTATATATGTAGTGTTATCTGCTCGTCACTATCTTATTAGGTAAGAATCAAAATTCGAATTATCTCCTTTAAGTGATTTAGGTTAAGGGATCGGTACTTAGAACTAGAATAAATATCTTTTTGGCAGGTTAAAAGAATCCGCTGTTAAAATTCAAGAATTTGCCTAAAGTTTCAAATATGAAATTTTTTATATTTTATATCATACGAATATGATTCTGTAGTACACAACCAACAAGAATCGCTAGATCTATTTCATACCATGTCATGAAGCCTCTCCTCATACTCGAAGATAACGCCACAAGTTGCTGTCCCTTTTTCCTAAAGTGACGCTCAAGACTCAACTAAATTTACTCTATAAATTCCACTCATTTATCCATAGTTTCATAGATCCCACTTTCTCTTTCCTAGCACCTTCGTCCTCCGTACCTGATCTTTCTTTCTTCTTTATTTTCTTTATATCGTGCCTTCCATTTCTGATCCTCTATTCTTTCAATTTCTTTCTTACTTGGCTGCTAGCTGAAGCTGAAGCCAAGTGAGAGAAAAGAACTGATACAGGTGAGTATCAAAGGAGAAAATGAAAAACAGAAGCGGTGAGATTAATTTCTCTTTATAATTTTTACTTCCAGCATAATCTTTTAATGCTTTTCTTCTCATTTATCAATAACTGAAAGCCGACTAGCTAGCTTTGTTTATATGTTATTGAACTGCTGTTTTGCAGGTTGTATATATATCAACATGGCAAAGCTGATCACAAGTTTTTGTTACTGTTACTATTCGGAGTGTTGCTCGTTACCGGAGGTGTGCCGCATCGATCCAGTTTCAGGTAAGTAGAGTAATTTGATCCTACCTGTATGTTCAGAGGAACTGAAGCCAGCTAGGTTAGATTTCAGGAATTTGAGGAAAAAGTCAAAAGCCTGAAATTTCTTTAAGAATAGTTGCACATAACCTTCTAAACTGAGATTTTTTTAATGAATTCAATCTTATTTGCTATTTATTCATAAAAGATACATCAGTAATTAATTCATTATTTAGAATACTTAAATTATTGTCAACTCAGTACATTGCTTCATTACAACCTACGCCATATTTAGCAACTAGCAAATACATTAGTTAGTGTATTATCAGATCTCTTGGTATGCATGAACTCACAATACACTTAGCTTTTGCTTTAGCCTTCACTAAACTTTGATCTATTTAACTGACATCTTCATATTTCTTTTAGGCTTAATTTCTCTAATATATAATTTTTTTGAATAAAAATAATGAGAGCTGTGAGATTAGATAATAAACAATTTTATCAAAAGATATTAAAATGAAATTAATTTCTATATAATAAAATTTAGATTGATTTAACTAAAAATACTAAATCATGTACTATGAAAATACTTATTTTTACTTATTTATTTAATAGTTTATTCGATTTTAGATTTTCATAATTTACTCATTTATTCAATTTTATTTATTATATTAAAAAGTTATTTAAGAAACTTTAATAAAAAAACTTTATAAAAAAGGAAAAGATTTGAATAACAGGAAAAATTTCGTCCCTACGTTAAGTCAAGTGGCAGCACATCTCCAAACACATCATGCTGTCCTTAACGCACGCATTTTGAAAAGGATATTTGATTAGTTTTATTCGTCGCTGGTCGGTGTCGGCTCGCACCGCCCTGCTGAGGAGTCGGCAATGGGAAGATCTCTAGCCACGCAATCTCACATGTTGACTCCAACCTAAATTTCCCGCTAGGCACTTTATCATTTAAGTAATCTTAATATACGGCACTAACAACGAAAAGATTTAAATTTTTTAGTCATTTTAATATTAATTGTGCGTAAAGATATAATTTTTAATTTTCGAGTACGTTTAAGAGATCATCACAAGTTTATTTTTTTTAGTTATTTTTGTTTTGCTTATTATATTAATTAGGTATGCTTTAATTGATGTTCTTTCTTTGAATATGGGACTTGGTCTAGAGGTTCACCCGTCCCTTTCTGTGTTGTATATAAGATCTAAGCCTTTTAAATTTTTTATTGGTCAAATTTCTATTCTTTTTTTGAAATTTTTTAAACTTTTCGAAAGGTTCAAATTTTATTTTATTTTTGGTCTTTTAAAGGTTCAAATTTTATTTTCAACATATATATGTGTGTATTTTGAAAAATCCTCTATAAAAATAACAAAATATTCATTAATTCAAATTTTATACACAAATTGTGTCCGAAAGTCAAAGATAGAAATAAAGTATCAAAATTAGTATTTATTATAATAAAAAAGGGTACAATTCTGTGTATGTATAATTCAGTGGGATTTTATTGGATTGTAGTGACTTTGTGAAGAGATGATTTGATAGTCTCGATATTTAGGCAGATGTTTGAAACTTCGATAGATAACTTGACAATCTTGAAGTTTAGAGAGTTGATTTGATAGCCTTGAAACTTGGATGGATGACTTGATAGTCTTAAAACTTAAAAAGATGACTTGATAGCATTGGAACACGAAAAAATGACTTATATGACTTATAATCCTGAGGCTTTGAGATAACTTGGTAGTCTTCTAACTTGGTAGTCTCAAAATTTAGAAAAGATGACTTGGTAATCTTGAAATTTGGAAAGATGACTGAACTAGAGGCTTTAGAATCTCTAAAGAGGCTAGGTTTCTGTTAGCTCTATAGATTAAATTAAGAGGAGGTGAATCGATTTTGTGCTACTGTTAGGTTTGTTTTTTGATTTTTTTAAATTCTCTAACCTATGTTGAAGTTTTCTAAGTTCTCTAAGTTACTCAAGTATGCAATATAAATTCAATTCAACAATCATAATATAAATGCAAATAAGTAAAGAGAGTAGGGAAAGAGAAATGTACACAATCGATATATACAGGTTCGGCAACCTTGCCTACATCTTCTATCTGGAGGTGCTTCCAAGAATTTTCTCCAAGTTCACTATCCTTGAATTTGTGTTACAATCTCTCTTTTTGCAGGCTCAAGAGTAACCTCCCTATTTTCTAAGACTCAAGAGAAACCTCCCGTTTACAAGATGTGGTTGAGTTTACAAATAATGTAATCAAAGAAATGCCTCTAGTTAGGTAAGTGATTACAATGGTTAAGCTCAAGGGAAATCCTATACAATATTTGTGCTATGCTATACAACGAAGATGAGTATGATAGAATATGAAGACTTTATAGCACTTGTGAGTTTGATAGGCTTGAGGAAGATGGAGAAGATGAAGAAAAATGTTGCTCAGCTGTTTCACTTGCTTCCTTGAGCTTCCAAGCCTTTATTTATAGTCTCTTGGATGGTTTCTAAATGTTGATAGGAGCCAAAACTGAATGTGACCGTTGTATCTCACAAAAACTAGCTATTGGAGTGCATTTTCGAGGTAAGGGATCGATCCTTTGCTTCTTCGCTAGCTTTCAAGGCATTCTGCTATGAAGGGATCGATCCATTCCCCTAGAAGATCCATCCCATGCTTCCTTTTTGCTTGATTTTGCTTCCTGGGAGCATTTCGTCATTCGTGGATTGATCCCTCAACATGGGGGATCGAACCCTCATGCTTTTCCTGTACTTTTTTGGGCTAATTTGGGTTAGAAATGATGTGGACTTTGATTTTAATTCATCTCAAAACATTTTAGAATTTTGTGGGAGTTTTTTTTGACTTTCTCAACTAAAAACTTAGTGTAAAAACTTGTTAAGTAATTTTCTAAAGTTGTGTTCAATATGTTTTTGAGAAAATTACTTAATGAAGATATTCAAAATCATTTTGTAAAATGTTAAAACCAATAAGAATATGCAATTAAATCATGGTCTTAAACTTTTATATGTAGACTTAAAGTGATTTGAGAAAATCATATGATTGGAAAAGCAAATTTACATTATAGAATCAAACACTTAATATTACTTAAGTTTTTGTCATTTGAAAATACATATGTCAATTTAAAGCTAACAGTTTCTCTGCTTGAATTAGATGTTTCAAAAGCTTGGATAAATCATTTATTTATAGTGCTTAAGTGATACTTAGTTATATGAATAGTTCCAAAAGAACTTAATCATTTAAATTTTTTCTCTAATTATTCTAACTTAATGAGAGATAGAGAAATAACTTGTGGATAAATTTTAATGGACAATTCATAAGTCTTTAAATTTTTATCTTGAGTTTTCATCTTGATCTATTAAGTGATTTTAATAAAATTTTAATTAATTTATTTAATCAATTAATCATTTTTATTAAAATCACAAATTTTCAATTAATTTATTTAATTAATTAATCAATTAATTATTTGATTAAAATATTTTTATCAATTTATTTTTATATTAATAAAGTTATTTAGGAATCTTTAATAAATTTATAAAAATAGGAAAAGACTTGAATGACAAAAATAGTTTCGTCCCTATGTTATAATTTCAAAGATAATAATAATAATAATAATAATAATAATAATAATAATAAATGATGAGGAGTTTTTCTGGAAAAGAGTTGAGTCAGACAAAACTCCCCAAGCTTCTTGCCTAAAGCACATGCTGCTGTCCCTAAAGGCTAAAAAGCGCATTTTGAACAAGATATTTGCTTAGTTTATCACTGGTCGGTGTCGCACGGCCTCGCCTGGGAGTCAGCAATTTTGAGATAACATCGAGCGACTGTCAAAAATGGCATTTGGGCGGTGGCCATAATCTCCCACAATCTCACATGTTGACTCCAACGGCCAACCTAAATTCGAGGCCCTTGATCGGTCTACTTTCTTTACTTTTAATATGTTAATAACCAACATTATATTATTAAGTATTATATTTATAATAATTAATAATTATTTTATTTAATAATATAATATAATATTATATTGTTTTTAATTAAATTTAAAATATGTTACTGTTATTATTAAGTAATTTCTATTATTAAATAAATATATGTTTAAATGGAATAATATTATTTTATATGAAATTAATATAAATTAACTAAATTAAATATTTTTTATTTAATAGTTTAAAAATATTACAAGTAAATTTAATAGTATTATTGAATATAGTTTATAATTTATTAATTCATACTATTAATTAATATGTAACTTAGAAATGTTGTAATTTCTATTATTGTCAAATAAAATTTAATATTAAATGTTAAATTCTACTATGAATAAATAATGATTTTAATATTATTATAGTATAAATTAATAATATTTTTGATAGCTATAGTATAAATTAATATTATTTAATATTATGTTGCCAATATTATTTAATATAAATTTATTTATTGAATACATTATTATCTTAGTGCTTAAAACAATAGATGACTTAAGAATTAAATCTTGTGAAGGCATTCTGTTTAATTCTTTTATGCTAATATAATCCTAATCTATGATGCGACAAATAATTTGAATCATTCCTATCAATAACATAAACTATCAATAACACAAGCTATCAACAACACAAGCTATCAACAACACAAGCATAATTGAGAATATCTTTATTGATATCAAGAAATACATATATGGTTTTAGCATAACCTTTCTCTACAAAAGATAATTTCTTAGAAATGATCACTTCTTGAGAATCAAATATAACCTCAAACCCATTGTCATTTAGTTTTACATAGAAATTAAACTCTTCTTAAGCTTTGGAAAATTTTGTAAGATTAAAGCATTTTTAGAAGTCAAATGTAGGTTTGATTGTCATTTTATTAACAACTTTGCAAGTTGGAAAGTTTTCCATGACGAATTGTGCTTATTTATCTCTTATATGTTTTGGAAACATCTCTGAATTATTGACATGATAATCTACACCCAAACGAGTTCACTAATCCTTTCGATTTTGAACCATGAGAATTGATCATAGCTACCTTATCATCTTCAGTCACAGGGTTGACATCATTTTACTTACCTTTTTAAAAGTGCACACACTTGTGTAGTGATCATTCTTACCATTAACAAATCAAGGACCCTTTTTCTCCTTGAACCTTTTATTGAACTTGTTGAATGTTTCTTTTTCTTTGAAGAGTTTTTCAGTCTCTTGTTGTGGTGAATTTTGTTCACACTTGATTGAACAGAACTTTCAATCTTATGCACGTTATCATCTTCTTCATTATACAGACTACGCTTTCAATCTATATACTGCTGATTAATTTAACCAATGCAAATGACTTCTTTTTACGTTTTAAATTCCTTTGCAAATCTTTTAAGAAGAAGGTAGTTTATCAATAATAGTAGACACATGAAAAGTTCTAGAAATTGGTTCTCTACATCATTTCATTTAGTAGCCTTTGTTTGTCTTGAACTCACTTGAATCAAAATAGTGATGAAGTTTAAGGCATGTATTGCCAAGAAATTATATTTTAAAAAAATAGTTTTCTCACATTGATGGTTTTGAAACAATGATGATATAATGTCCATTACAAAGAAGAATTAAATTGCAGTCTTTGTTTGTCTTGAACTCACTTGAATCAAAATCAGAAAAGAAAAATTTAACTTTCTAGATTGAAAAGTTGAAAAAAATGTGCGAAAATGACTGTTATTAAAAGTATTTATATGCACAATAAAAAACAACCCTTGATGATAAAAAATGAGTTTGGTGAAAAATTACAAATTTTTGGAATAAGCAATTATATACAACAAATTTATTTTTTTTAAATCTTTAGTAAAAATATTTGAATTTCGATGGTATTTGATTTTCCTAAACAAAATGTACAGTTCTACATGATATTCGACTCTTAAATCAAATTTCAAATAAAATGTGCAAAATTAAAGTACTGCACAGTAGATTTTCATCAAAGACTAATAAATTGCTCTACTATTTTTTATTTTAAAGCTTATTTTATACTTTCACCATGTCGTTTTCTCATATGATTATAATCTTATAATTAGTATATTATATTAACTATTATTTTATAGTATCCTCCCCGGCAAAGGGCAGATTTTCCAGAGGTGGAGGTTGGGCTGCTGCCTGTTGGCATTTATAAAATTTACAAAATCACTTTAGTTTTCTTTTCTCCTTTTAGTATTCTTCTTTACGAATAAAGTAATTTTAATCTAAGCCCGGTCGTCCGACCCCCGCGCCCGTCGCCGTCAGAACGTTCGATTGAGGAAACAGAAAAGAAAATGGTATGTTTTCTAAATTTAATATTTGCTGTACTATCTCTGATTCGGTCTCATTGGATCAAGAAAACATTATAAATTCCACTTAGAAGCAATGTACACTTTCTCTTAAGCCAAACAGAGGGCCATTTTCTCCAGAACAGGACACAATTCTTTCTCTCTGTTTTTGCCTGAATCTCTCTCAAATGGCAAGATTTTTCTCTCGTCATGTTTCATCGCTCCGTCGCTCTCAAATCATGGTCAGTTTCTCTTTTCAATTTCAATTTGAGTACTCTTCCTGCTCATCAATGGCAGTAAAATTGAGAAACGTTTCTTTTTCTTTTCTTTTTTTTTGTTTGCTAAGTATTGATCCAAGAAAGGGAAATTAAACTACTTGTGATTTTGACTTGAAACCTTGCTTGTCGAAACAGGTTCGTCGTCTGAGAGCTATGAGAGTTAGATTGGCAAGGGAGCGAAGGTTTAATAGGCGTGCGAAGCGGTTACTAGCAGCTCTGCAACTGCAAATTGAAGCTGCGAAGGTTGAGATGCAAAATTGGAGGATTGGGGGATTGAACGAGCCAACGTTTCTATACAATGCCCCCGCTGATCAGTGGGTTAACGATCGTCTCGTTGAGCTGGAAAACGACCCTTTGATGAGGAACGCTTTTGAAAGACTCAATGCTCAGAATCTTGATGGAAGGGACATTATTAATGTCGAACAAGCTCAACCTGCCCGGGACGGTGACGCCTCCGGAGACCGCCGTGAGTAGTGTGACGGTGGGCTCCATTACTTTGGAGTGGTGGTGGAGCATAAGGTTTTATGGGTTTTCCACCCATAGCCCTGCCTCTCTAGAGTCCCCGTCTTTTATTTTTGGCCATCAAGAGTCCCCGTCTGAATAGTATGCAAATTTGAGTACTTTTCCTTCTTTCCGTCTTCTTTAATGATGATGTATCTGGGTTTTGGCTTTTTAATGTACTGTTACTTATTTCACAAACGACTTTAACTGATATTTCTGACATAATTTTACCGACGACAAGTAATTGTAGCAAAAGAATCAAACTGTATCTCCAATCAAACTGTATCTCCAAACTGAACATTTTGCATATAATTCTTTTTCTTTTTTTTATATTAAGAAAAGAGCCTTGTCACAGTTCCATTCTTGCTAAGTTGCTAGGCAAAATTGTCCTGTTTCCAAGCTTGCCTATTTTCAGATAAAAAAAAAACACCGTGGACAGAGACTGCACTCAAAATCCGTGACCATTAAATATCCTTTAGTTTCAGCGGCGGCCTCCTCTGTCAAAATCTATTACTGTCTCTCTCATTGGGCTGATTCCACCCTGACTGGCTTTGCATGTGTGCCAGAAGCCGAATCCACCATTTAACTATAAACACATGTGGTCACAACATCAGTTCTTTTTTGGTCAAACATGATATATTAAGGGTATTAACTTGTTGAAGAAGAGAGCTAAACAATTCTGCAAAGGGAATCAACTTTTTGGTCTTACCTTAAAAGAAATCAACTTTCTCGAAGACAAATGCTTTCTTTATGCACCCAGATCCGTCAAAATGGACACTACATTTTAGGCTTGGCTCCTTTGATTTTAAAGGCATGGGCTTCTACTTCGACCCAAACTTATGGGAAGTCTTTGCATGTCGAATCAATCAAATCTGGGGTAGCCATTGATTTACATACTGCCGCGTCATTGCTGAATATGTAATCAAAATGCGGCAACTTGGCTGATTCCCGTAGGCCGGAAGGTGTTTGATGTTATGCCTGAACGAAAGTGGTGACATGGAATGCGATGATTGCTGGGCATTAGAGAAAAGGGGCAAGGGCAAGCCGGCAGCACAGGTGGTTGAAACAAAGAGAGATAGATCGGTGGCTGATGGTGATGAGAGAGGAAGTGATGAGAAAATGCGAAAAGAATGAATTTATAGCCACGGTTTAGGGTTAGGTTTTTAGTGTGCTGGTCAAAACGATGTAATTTTATGATGGAAAAAATAATGAAAAGGACTGGGCTGCTCTATCCATCCACCCAATTGCACCCATAGTCCATCACGTTTTGGGTCAGGCCCAATAGCTTTGAGGTATAATTTTTATATTTTTATTTATCTTATTTAATTTTTTTATTACGTGCATGATATAATTTTTTAAGATTGTTTAGAATATATATAATTAAAAAAGAGAATATGTGGATTAAATAAAAAATAGTGATTTAGAACTTGCGTGCAAAGCACTAGATTTCAAATTTCCATGGTCCCTTATTAGCAAGCCATTTGTTAGTTTCAAAAATCTGCAAGTGAAAGTTTAATAAATATGTAAATCTTAAAATGAATTTGTGGCTTGCTTTGGCTTATGAGATGGAGTAACTTGCCGTATCCTAAACTTTTTTGAAATAAAAAAAATAATGATTTAAAAAAACCCTAAAATGGAAAATCTTAGAAAAATTAATTTTCTATATTTCTTGTTGAATAATTATGGCCATGCATAGAGCTGATTTCGATTATTTTTCTCATCATTATCATCCTTAAATGATTAATTTTATAGTTATGTGTGGATTATTAGTGTTAATTTCGTGTTATAATTGTCTCAGAAGAGAACAAGAATGCTGATAGGCAAGTGGAGGTGACTAGAGAGGGCAAACAACAAGGTGATCAACAAGAACAGAGGTGACAAATCATGAACAACTCATTTTCCTTCACCTATTAATCCTAAGAATTCCAAACCCTAAACTATGAAGACATTGGTTTTTCCCATGGAAAACCCAAACGCAATCACTAAATTGGACTTTGGGTGTGTCAATCAAGGCAAGAGATAAAGAATTAATCCTAGAACAAGGAAACTTTCAATTAAAAACAGTAAAAAGAATAAAAGCTTTCACCCCAACAAGTTGGTTTTGCCTTGGGTTAATCTATAGAGAAATGAAATTTTATACTTAAATAATTATTAGATCTACCACATTTGTGTAATGATAAAATTCATGGAATTTTAATTCATTTTTCCTATAGTAAGGATTATTCTCAATCTTCCTTTGTTGGGAGCGTCATGAACAGTGTTAATGAGATTTCTCCAATGGTAAACGCCACAGCAATTGGTGAGATTTCTTTCCCAAATCTCTCTTTTGTTTTTCAGTTGCTTGCTTATTGGTAGCTAAAAAATAAACCTAGATATACATATCTTGACTATATAAATATATATATAAAACCCAGAAGAAGGGAAGATGACAAAGAAAAGAATGGAAAGCAGCCGCAAAGTTTTAATGAAAAAGCTACCCAACTCAAGAGTATTCAAGGTATATTTATGTATGTATGTATGTATGGTTAATTTTCTGAATTAATAATCTTTGATGTTTGCCCTGCCAAAACAGAAAGCAAAGATGAGCATTAAGAAGTTAGAAGTTGAAGTTGCGGAAAAGAGAGGATACACCATGTGCTTGAAGCAGTTGGTAATGGAAGAAGCAACTGTCATGGAAGGTGCAATTCAAGAGATGGAAACAAAATTTGCTCGGATGAAGACAACGAAAGATCTACTTTTTGCTAAGAACGAATGTGTGGAACAATTTATGACTCGTATGTTAGCTATTTTTGAAGTTGAGGATCACCTAGATTGAAACAAACTTCTTCCTAGATCCTAAGCCCCAAATAAGAAGCAAGAAGAAGATTACAAAAGGGAGAGTTTTAGGAAGGCAATAATATAATGAAGTTTAATCACTTCTTGAGAGGTGCTTGATTCGGAGTTTTTATGAAATTTTTGTTTTTTTTTAATATACTGCAATGTGAGACTTGAACTTAAGATGTCAAAGATCGAGAGCTTCTTCTTTGCCACTAAATCAAAGCCTTATTGACTTATGAAATTTGTGTTGAACTAAGTGATTTGCTGTTCTTTTCATGTTTACTTTAATTTTGATATTTTTATACAAACTAACATTATAATAAATAGTATCAAAACTCGTTTATATTAACATATTGTTACTTTTTTTTCAATAATTGTAAGTAGGAATGGGATTGCGTAGATTCGAATTCAACCCTTGTATATCGTTACTTATTCTTCTTTGCGAGTACTTGTGACTACCCAATAACTGTTATTTAGGGAATTACTATTACTTTTTGGAATAATTATTCTTATAATAAATAATATCAAAACTCGTTTATACTAATATATTGTTACTTTTTTTCAATAATTGTAAGTAGGAATGGGATTGTATGGATTCGGACTCAACCCTTATATATTGTTACTTATTCTTCCTCGCAAGTACTTGTGGCTACCCAATAACCGTTATTTAGGGAATTACTATTGCTTTTTGGAACATTATGACTTATGAGAGTAAGTGAATTATGAGAAGAAACAATTTCAATATCTTAAACTTATTTTTAATTTTTTATTAGAGATGTAATAAATCACTTTTTTATCCGTAATTTTTAAAAAATTTGTGAACCTCAATGAAATATATTGTAGCTAGATAAAATAAATGTCATATTAGTTTGTATCTCATACAATATGCACGGATTAATTTTATCTATTTCAATATGTGTAGCTAGAAAAAATAAATAAAGAATACGTAAAATATAGAGTTTATATATAATGCACTCTCTATACACTATTAGTAATCCATATGATGACACCTCATTAATGAGCAAAGTCTAAAAGTGCATAGATCCTTAAAAATAAATTTAAAACCTTTATTAATATTTTTTTAAGACCTGCATATGATGTGTCATTTTATAGTTGATTGACAATGTATAGAAGCTATGTACTGTCTGAACATCATATATAAATTCTAAAACATATTATAAAATATATTAGCACATGCATAAATATTTTTTTTTGTTATTTTCATATATAAATTTAGAATATCCAAACACAAAAAAAAATTCAAAATAATTAGTTGTCTTTGACAACATTATCACCTGCGGCAACACTAGAAAACTTTGTGAACCTCACTAATTTTAATATCATTTTAAATGTAAAAAATTAAAGTTCTTAATTTACAACCCAAGTCAAAGCTTAAATTCTAAAATAAACCACAAGAGATTAAAGCTTAAACCACTTTTTTTATCATTATTGATGTGGGACATTTTGGATAAGGCCTATTTTAGTCTTTCATCTCGGAACATCTACCCAGTTAAAATGGGGCCCATGGTATGAAACATGAAGACGTGTAATCAAGACAAGCATCCATCGATTCAGATCAGACTCGTCAGGAATGACCCATCAACTCAGGTCAGTGCCTTAAGCGTTAGCCCTCGCTTAACACCATTGTTTACCTCGGGACCAAGGTTCAGCATTGGGACTAAGCACGCATGAACATTTGGGCGGGAGGATGGCTCAGTTGACCTGTCGTACAAGTCAGCTCTTCCTCGTATTACTATTCAGCCACGTATCCGGCCACCTAGGTAGTCCTCGCCTATAAAAACCATTCGTCCTACTGAGAAAAGGGAGGCTGAAACTACTCCTTCACCTCAGATTCCTTCATTTCTTCTTCAGGGCCATCTTGTTCCTCGACATTTGGCGCGCTAGGTAGGGGTTTCCAGCATTTCCCTCAGTCGTGGTCGAGAATGGCCCCTAGAAGGAGAGTGATAGAGGAGGCTGAAACTACTCCTTAACCTCATATTCCTTCATTTCTCCTTTAGGGCCATCTTGTGCCTTGACATTTGGCACACCAGGTAGGGGCCTCCAGCATTTCCCTCAGTCGTGGTCGAGAATGGCCCCCAAAAGGAGAGTGACAAAGGAGGAAGAACCCATGGCACCTCAGCCTCACCAATAAGCCCAAATTACCTCGCTAGAACCAGGAGCTTGGGTACTAATGGAAGACACAGTGAGGTAGACAAGGAAAAAGAGTTGGTGCACATGGATGAGCTAAAGTTACGGGAAAGCTCATTGCTCACGGAAGATATCAACTGAGCTCAACCTCAAACCAGCTTGCGAATGCCCACCGTTGACACCTACGATGGTACTTCTAACCTTGTTCATCTTTTGAAACTTTTTGTGCTAACATTTTTATACCAAGAGTAGATCGTCTAGATGGATAAAAATGAAGAGAACAACCAACGAAGCTACAAAAAAGTGGATGAGCTCCGCATTTGAATTCTCCCTCTCACTAGAACCCCTTAAAACTCTACCATAGTTTTTTCATTGAGCTGAGAAATATATCAATGCTGAGAAAATGACAGCCACCAAGGTTGATGAAGAAGAGGAGAAAGAAGAGCTTTTAATCTACAAAAAAGGGGGAGAGAGGTCGAGAACAATAAATGGGCAAAAGAATTCAACAAAACAAGTGGGCACTAAAAATACTACGTTCCTCGTAAGAAGAAGAACAAAACCCACAACTGAAATGGTTTAAGCCAACAAGACAAAATGCCCAAAGGAAGAAAGAGCTTGCCAAGTTAAAGTTCAAGGAAGAGTTCGCCCAGCTCATGAAAATGAGCTTGCCAAATTAAAGATCAAGCAAGAGCTCGCCAAGTAAAGCAATAGAAAAGAGCTCGCCAAACAAAACTCAAGAAAGAGCTCATCAAGCTAAGCTCAAGAAAGAGCTCGCCAAACCCAAGCTAAAAGATCAAGAAAGAGCTCGTCAAGCTAAGCTCAAGAAAGAGCTCGCCAAACCCAAGCTAAAGCTCAAGAAAGAGCTCGTCAAGCTAAGCTCAAGAAAGAGCTCCTCAAGCTAAGCTCAAGGAAGAGCCCGTCAAACTCAAGATAAGAGCTCGCTAGTTAAAATATCAAGGATGAGCTCGCCAAATAAGTACCCACGACAAGCTAGAGAAAAAGACCTTGCCAAGATAAAAAGGCTCAGAAGGAGAGCTCGCCAAGTTATGCTGAAAAGAAAAGATCTCACCAAGTTAAAGCTCAAGGGAGAGATCGCCAAGTTGAGGTACGGTGAATAGCTTGCCAAACAAAAACCCAAGGGACCTCAGGTCGGCCCGCCTAAGCTCACGTGTAGAGCTCATCTCGGTGCATCTCAGGTCGGCCCGTCTAAGCTCACGCGTAGAGCTCATCTCGTTGCACCTCAGGTCGGCTCAGGTCGGCTCGCCTAAGCTCACGCTCAAAGCTCATCTCAGGGCACCTCAGGTCGGCCTGCCTAAGCTCACGTGTAGAGCTCATTTAGTGCTCCTTATGTCGGCCCGTCTAAGCTCATGCGCAAAGCTTAATCAGTGCTCCTCAGGTCGGCCCGTCTAAGCTCAAGAGTAGAGCTCATCTCGGTGCACCTCAGGTCGGCCCGTCTAAGCTCACGAGTAGAGCTCATCTCGGTGCACCTCAGGTCGGCCCACCTAAGCTCACGTGTAGAGCTCATCTCGGTGCACCTCAGGTCGGCCCGCCTAAGCTCACACTCAGAGCTCAATCAGTGCTCCTCAGGTCGGCCCGTCTAAGCTCACACGTAGAGCTCATCTCGGTGCACCTCAGGTCAGCTCGCCTAAGCTCACGCGCAGAGCTTAATCAGTGCTCCTCAGGTCGGCCCATCTAAGCTCACGTGTAGAACCCAACTCGATGCACCTTAAGTCAGGCATGCATGCGAGGTTGGGCGCATTTTGTTCAAATAAAGAGCTAAGAATCGGTTTTCGTCCAAAATATAAAGTACGCTTTAACTTTCTAATAAATCCAGTTCGGCCAATACAATTCTAGTTCGGCCAACATAAATCCAAACAAGGCAAAAAAACTTAAATAGCCCAAAACATGGCATCATCCAAATAAACGAAAGTACGTGTTCATTGATCTTAATACAAAAAACTTAAGGAAACTAATATGAAAGTGATAAAAGTCAAACAACAACATCATCCATGACCTTGGGACTGCCCTCATCAGCTTCTCCTTGAGTAGCTGCAATGTTGAGCTCGGCACCAATAGCTTCCTTCGCCTCAGGCTCATAGTGGATTGTCCTCAGATTCTCCAACGATACTATGGACAAGTCCAGGTTGGGGTACGCGTGACTGACCTCCTGAAGGGGGAGGTGAAAAACACCTCGACACCCCCTCTTAGTGCTGACCCGACCTAATAACAGGGTGGCACCATATCTCGTAGACCGACCTTGTCTGCTGGACCGAGCTTTCAAGACTAACTTTAGGGGGGACAGAATGATGTGGGACATTTTGGATCAGGCCTATTTTAGTCTTTCATCTTGAAACATCTACCCGATCAAAATGGGGCCCATGGTACGAAACATGAAGACGCATGATCAAGGCAAGCATCTATCGATTCAGATCAGACTCGTCAGGAATGACCCATCAACTCAGGTTAGCGCCTTAAGCGCTGGCCCTCGCTTAACACCATTATTTACCTCGGGACTAAGCACGCATGAACATTTTGGCAGGAGGATGGCTCAGCTGACCTGTGGTACAGGTCAGCTCTTCCTCGGATTACTATTCGGCCACATATCCAGCCACCTAGGGGGTCTTCGCCTATAAAAACCATTCTTCTCACTGAGAAAAGGGAGGCTGAAACTACTCCTTCACCTCAGATTCCTTCATTTCTCCTTTAGGGCCATCTTGTGCCTCGACATTGGAGCGCCAGGTAGGGGTCTCCAGCATTTCCCTCAGTCGTGGTCGAGAATGGCCCCCAGAAGGAGAGTGACAGAGGAGGCTAAAACTCCTCCTTCACCTCAGATTCCTTCATTTCTCCCTCAGGGCCATCTTGTGCCTCGACAATTATTTTTCTCAAATAAGTAAATAAATACATCTATTTTTCTATACATTGATAGCTTCAATTAATCCATATACTTTCAGGTCACATGGGAAAGAAGGCGGGAAGAAGTTTTAATTTTCGAGCAGGGAAATCGCCAGTCTCGGTAAGTTTAATTTCTTTCCTCCAATTAACACACTGAAAATTGATAATAAAAGCCTAAACTTGTAGCTAGTTCAAAAGCTTAATTTTTATATTACTACAGTTATTCTAAAAGAATCTTACATGGTTAAATTAGAATTATTTCGATTTACCTAATCCATATTTAATTTTGTGAGGTTTATATTTGCTTTTTGTTACTTTATGGACCATAATTGGGATAATTCTAATTTAACCATTTAAGATTCTTCTTCTAGTTCCTTTTATATATATAATTCATGTTGCTCTGTATCGGCTGTTTTGACATTCTGTTTCTGCTGCTAACTTATCAAAAAATAAGCTTCATTATAGGCTCAACTCTGATTATTTTCATCAACATTCCATTATTGACTTTAAGCTTTCTTTTGTCTTGAATCCCCTTTGAGACTTACGCCACACAACTGCTGTCATAATGAAACTTAAAATCTGCATCATCCGACGAATCTGATACTTTAAACTAGAATTGGGTGGGGTGCGCCAGGCCCGAGCTATAGTGCAACGCTTGGGCGACGCTCGAAAGCCCCAGTAGCAAGCTACTGTGGTGGGCTCTCCCCCTAAAAAAATAAATTTAATATCATGTGGGCCAATGGCCCACGTATCAGATATTAAACTGATAAGAACAGATACTACACTTGATCTTAGCCAAAAGGCCGAGAAAGGTATGATTTTGCTAGTCCAAATCCGCTTCTTTTAGAAGCTGATTCTTGCCCCTTCCCACTTTCCGCTTTGTGATGTGGGATTTATGTAAACCACACCATAATGTGCTGACCACATTGCAAACAGAAAGAGAGAAGCCTTACAGAATAGGCTATTTCAGGGCCACTTACGACTTTTTAGGGATCAAATTAAAGCACAGCCAAAGAAATGCGGAAATTGTGGAATAGGTACCATAGTTGCATCTGGGGTTAGTATTCATGCTCCATTATTATGTTCTGTGCCTTTTCTCCTGGCATATGGAAACTCCAGTCTCAATCATGAGAGTAATCAAGAGATAATAATGATGTAAGAGAACTGTCTTTGGTTCATATTCATATAAATAAAAAAGCCGTGCAAAACAGGTTGAAGATTCAAATTCCATTTCTTAAATATGTGGCAGAAACAGATAGCCTATAACTACTTAGAAACATGAATATGTTGCTTTCTTAATCTTTGCCATATTAGGCTTAACATTTTTGCCCTGTTTGAACAGTAAAGAAGAAATAGATTGCAGGATTATGAGAATTCTAGTGTTTGCATAGGAGAAAAAGGTCTGCTGGTTGTAAAAGATCTTCAATTTTATGCATTGGTACATAAGTAGGAAGAAAAATAGTTTAACTGCTTTTTTTTTTATTAAAAGAGAACTCCAATGTTAAACAATTCTGTATTATTGAGTGTTTTCATGTGAGAAACCAAATGTAGAAGAAGATCATCTGAAATCATTAAAACAAAAAATGAGAAGAACAGGCAAATAATACATTCGGCAACCTGAAGCCCACACTAGAGCAAATGAACCAACACAACCCAAAAGACTCATGAACTAGTTTCCGTTAACCATTTTACATTAGGTCTGCTTGTTTTACAGGCCTAATTAACCATTTTACAATAAGTACAACAGGGGATTGAATTTACATATAAGGCCCAAACCCTACCCAGTTAACAGGCATTTTGTGCTTGAGTTTGGTAATGGTTCCCCATGCTGGAACTGCAGTTCAACACTGGAGGACCCTTATGAGATTGAGAACCTCAATGCAATGGCCAGTAGCAGCAAGCAAGCAAGGGTGACGTTCACATGGGCCAGTAGTGCTTGTATTTTTATGGTTTTTTTTTAAGTATAGGTATTCTCATATATTTTACGATCTGAAATTAATCACATTCGAATTAAGAGTAGTAAATTATAAAGTTCTCGTAACAATGGAAGTTCTGAGATTCAAAATTTGTTTAAATTCTACTCCTTTCAATCATTTGCTGATTGTATTTTTATGGTTATAACTATATATCTCACAGTACCTGTATATATATTTTATGTTAGTAAAACATAAAAGTAGAGGGTCAAATTTAGTCGCACTTGGCTCACATATTCAAGCTATTTTTCAAGGGAAATCCGTAATTTTCTAAAAAATTGAATAATAAAATCATTTAAACAATCAAAACTTGATTTAGTGTAAGTCAATTAAAATGCAAACTAATAATTCATTATTTTTTGTACCAAAAAAACTAATAATTCATTATTTTAATTATGTGTTATTTCAATTTCATCTGCGATCTTTATAATTTAATTTTTTTAAACGTTGTTCTTCTAAAACTACTTCAAATCTGTCTATTCTGTTATTGACCATTAAAAATTCAATGAAATAAAACACATAGTGCCATGTGGATATCTAGGTGACATAATTTTCAACTCAAAAGACAAAAGATTTTTTATCTCATGAACATCTACGAGATGTTAATGTGATAAATTTCGTAATATTTTAATTACAGTACACAAAATGAATGAGTTTAAATAATTTTAGGAAGTCCTCGTCCAAAATCTTATACAGAAGCCCTATATATGCAGTGTTATTTGCTCGTAATTATCTTATTAGATAAAAATCAAAATTCGAATTATCTCCTTTAAGTGATTTAAGTTAAGGGTCGGTACTTAATGCATGTTTGACCTAGCTTATGGAAGAGCTTATCTACTTTATAAGCAGAAGTCAAGTATTTGGCTTTTAAATTTTTAAAAATTTTAACTTATGCGGAAGCAAATTTAAGTTTTTTGATGAAGCTATAAATTGAAGCTTTTTCAAGAAGTGCTACTATTAATAATATATATTAGGTGAAATTTTTACATTTTCACTTTGTTTTTCAATAATTTACAAAATTCCAAAAGAGGATTCATATTATTTTACAATAATTTATTTATGTTGTCCCATTTTTCTATTTCACATAAAAACTTGTGATTTAATTTAATAAAGTTTATTATTATATTTTTTTCATTTATAAAAAATGTATAAAAATTTTAGTAAATAATTTTCAATATTCTACAGTACTTTTATATTAGGCTTGCCAAACACTAATTTAATTTCTCTTAACAGCACTTTTAAAAAAGCTCTACTCAAACAGCATTTTTTACAACAGCTCCAGCTAGGCCAAACAGATAGGGGTGTAAACGAACAGAACGTTCGACGAACCGTTCGTGAACTCGTTCGGTTTTTGTTCGTTTATGTTCGTTTATTAAGCTTAACGAACGAACACGAATAACATTTTAGTGTTCGTTTGTTAAACGAACCGAACATGAACAAAGGTATGGTTCGTTCGTTTTTGTTCGTGAACATGCTCGTTTATGTTCGTTTATTGTTCGTTCGTTTAAAGTGTCATCTATTGTTCGTTTATTGTTCGTTTATTGTTCGTTCGTTGTTCGTTCGTTTATGTTCATTTATTGTTCGTTTGTTTAAAGTGTCATTTGTTATTCGTTTATTGTTCGTTTATTGTTCGTTCGTTGTTCGTTCGTTTATGTTCATTTATTGTTCGTTTGTTTAAAGTGTCATTTGTTATTCGTTTGTTGTTCGTTTATTGTTCGTTCGTTGTTCGTTCGTTTATGTTCATTTATTGTTCGTTTGTTTAAAGTGTCATTTGTTATTCGTTTGTTTATGTTCGTTTATTGTTCGTTTGTTATTTATTAAAATACTAAAATTACTTATATTATATAAGTTATATAATATATACCCTATTTTTAAGACATTAACCTAAAAAATTAGTACCTAATTTTTAAATATATTTATACAATATAACTTTGTTGGTTTAAAAAATTAATAAAATATAATTATAATATAATTATAAAATTAAATTAGTTAATTATACTTAAAATAATTATTTTTTAAAAATTTTAAACATAATGTACTGAAATAAAATTAATAAAAGTTTTATAATAAGTTAAGATTTCATTTATATGAGCTTATCCATTGATCATTTACATATATATATATACATATATATATATATATGTTACACATATTTGTGTATACACACACATATATATGATACATTAATATATGTATATGTGTATCATATAAATTGTACTTAAAATAGTAATTATCAATTTTAATAAAACATTCTTAACTTAAGTTGTATTTAAGATTTTGTATTAGATGATTTCAATTTACATGTGAAATTTAATCTTTATGTAAGATTTTTAATATTAAATATTTAGTTTGTTCTTATGCAACTTGTTCATAAACATATGTTCGCGAACGCGATCGTTTAAGTGTTCGCGAACGCGTTCGTTTACATGTTCGCGAATGCGTTCGTTTATATGTTCGCGAACATTAACGAACAATCCTTACCAAACAAACGAACGAACACGAACGCATTCCTTAACGAACACGAATGAACACGAACGGTACTGAAAAACAAACGAACGAACAGAAACATCAATTCGTTCGTTCGTGTTCGGTTCGTTTACAGCCCTACAAACAAACCCTTAGAATTAGAATAAATATTTTTTTCTGCAAGTTAAAAAAATCCTATGTTAAATTTCAAAAATTTGTCTAGAGTTTCAAATATGAAATTTTTATATTTTATATTATACGAAAACGATTCTTCACGACACAACCAACAAGAATCGCTAGATCTATTTCATACCATTTTATGAAGCCTCTCCTCATACTCGAAGAAAACGCCACAAGTTGCTGTCCCTTTTCCCTAAAGTGACGCTCAAGGCTCAACCAAATTTACTCTATAAATTCCACTCATTTATCCGTAGTTTTATAGATCCCACTTTCTCTTTCCTAACACCTTCGTCCTCAGTACCTGATCTTTCTTTCTTCTTTATTTTCTTTATATCCTGCTCACCAGTCCTGATCGTCTATTCTTTCAATTTCTTTCTTACTTGGCTGCTAGCTGAAGCTGAAGCCAAGTGAGAGAAAAGAACTGATACAGGTGAGTATCAAAGGAGAAAATGAAAAAGAAGTGGTGGGATTAATTTCTCTTTATAATTTTTACTTTCAGCGTAATCTTTTAATTCTTTTCTTCTCATTTATCAACAACTGAAAGCCAACTAGCTAGCTTTGTTTATATGTTATTGAACTGGTGTTTTGCAGGTTGTATATTTATGAACATGGCAAAGCTGATCCCAAGTTTTTGTTACTGTTACTATTCCGACTGTTGCTCGTTACCGGAGGCTTGCCGCATCGATCCAGTTTCAAGTAAGTAGAGTAATTTGATCTTACCTGTAAGTTCACCGGTAACTGAAGCTAGCTAGGTTTGATTTCAGGAATTGGACAAAAAGGTCAAATACCTGAAATTTCTTTAAGAATAATTGCACCTATCTTTTTAAACCGAGATTGATTGTAAATGAATTCGTGTTATTTTTATTCATTCATAAAAGATACATCAATAGCTAACAAAGAAGTGTAAATCCAATGTTCGATTCTTCTTCTCATATTTTATCTCTTTATAAACTAAAAAAAGATATATCAATAATTAATTCATTATTTATCATACTTGATTGTAATCAATCCAATACATTGCTTCATTACAACTTATATATTGTAAATACATTAGCTACTGCATTATCATATCTCTTGGTATGAATGAACTCATAAAAGAAAATCCCTAGCTTTTGCTTTAGCCTTCTCTAAAACCTTGATCTCATTATATTATCATTAATATAATAAATATACAATACTATTAAAATATATTAAAATAAAATTAATTTGTATATAATGAAATTTAGATTTATTTACCTGAAAATTATTAAAACATTTATTGTGAAAATACATATTTTTACTTATTTAATTAATAGTTTTTCGATTATAGATTTTCATGATTTCTAATTTATTCAATTTTATTTATTATATTAGTAAAGTTATCTAAGAATCTTTAGTAAAAAAATTAAAAAAGGAAAAGACTTAAATAACAGGAATAATTTGGTCCCTGCGTTACATCAACTGGCAGCACATGTTCCAAACACTTGCCGTCCTTAAAGCACGTACTTTGAAAAAGATATCTGATTAGTTTAATACTTTTGTTTACAACTGGTCGGCGTCGGCGTGTCGCGCCGCCCCGCTTGGGAAGTTGGGAGTCAGCGATGGGGAGATAATCTCTCGCCACGCAACCTCTCATGTTGACTCAACCTAAATTCAAGGCACTTTACCATTTAATTAATCTGTTTGTTTTTTTTATCATGATCATTTAATTTTAATATTAACTGTGTGGAAAGAACTAAAGATATAATTTTTAATTTCACAAGTATATTTGAGAGATTTTTACAAGTTTAAGTCTTTTTTGTTTTTTTTAATATATTAATTATGTATGCTTTAATTGATGCTCTATCTTTGAACATGGGACTTGGTCTAAGGGTTCATCCGTCCCTTTTTGTGTTGTATATAAGATCTAAGCCTTTTAGTTTTTTTATTGGTCAAATTTCTATTCTTTTCTTTTCAAAATTTTAAACTTTTCAATTGTTTAAATTTTATTTTGTAAAGTATATAAGTGTATTTTGAAAAATCCTCCATAAAAATAACTAAATATTCTTTAATTCAAATTTTAGAGACAAATTGTGTCTGAAAATCAAAGATGGAAATAAAGTATCAAATCTAGTATTTATTACAATAAATAGTTGGTACTATTCTGTATATGTAAATTCAATGGGATTTGATTTAAATAGATAACTTGAACGTTTGAAACTTGGATAGATGACAATCTTGAAATATAGAGAGATTATTTGACAGTCTTGGAACTTGAAGCGACTTGACATTCTTTGAACTTAGAGAGGTTGGGGGATCACTTTTGTATTCTTGAAAACTTAATTAGGTTTGGTACTTTTGAAACTTAGATAGATTACATGGCAATTTAACAAGGAGAGAAGACTTGGTAGTTTGGAGAGATGATATGACAATCTTCAAACTTGGATGGTAGACTTGATAGTTAGGGGTGCAAACAATACACTAGTATTCGCAAGTTATTCGGGCTCGATTCGAACAAAACTCGAATTCGACTCGATTTTTGTCGAGCCGAGCTCGAGCTCGAGCTACTCGAGCCATCGAGCGAACCGAGTTCGAGCAATAGATTACTTTGCTCGAGTAGCTCGCGAGCCTTATCAAGCTTTTAATATTTTAATATATATTTTTAATTTTATTTATATTATTACTTATTTATATTATTATAAAATTATAAAATTACATATTTATCCTACATTCTAAAAACCCTAACTCTCATCTATCTTTATCATTTTTATCTGAATTCCTCCCAACCCAAATCACCGCAGCCTCAGTATACTCTCACCTGACCTAAACCTCAGCGACTCAGTCAATACTCCGGCGACCGGCGCGACACACAGACCCTCTCTCAGTCTCTCTAACTCTTCGATGGCTACGCAACGTGACCCAACCCAGACCACATCTCACGGTGCCAAAGTCCTCTGCCAAAGCTCACGGGTTGACACCTAGACCAGATCTGGCCTTACCAAGGCTCCGGCGACCCACCCACAGACCAAATCTGGCCTTACCAAGGCTCCGACGACCCACCCACAGACCAGATCTGGCCTTACCAAGGCTCCAACGACTCACCCATAGACCAGATCTAGCCTTGCCAAAGCTCCGGTGATCCCTCAATGTTCCAAGTCTCCTTTACTATTTTACCTAGAGCAGTGCCTTTTTTCCTCTCTCATCCTCTCCCCGAGCCTCGATCCCGTCCTGGCAAGAGTAGCCACTCCTTCCGATGAGAGAAGCCACTCCTTCCGGCGAGAGCAGTGGCCCCTTCCGACACCTCTGCTCTTTATTTGCTTTTCCTTTTCTAAGACCTACTCGTAATTACTTAGTTGTTTTCTTTAATTTATTTTTTAATTCGTTGCTCATTGTGTCTCTATGTGTTGATCTGTTGTTAGATATTTGCTCTGAACTAAAGTTGTTGGTTGTATTGCTGGATGTATTTGTAGAACATAAGAAGCAAAGAAGAATGCAGATACCATGCTCCTCAAGTGTTTGTTGTTTTGGCTCTATTGTTCTTCCCTCTGTTTTTGTAGCTTCTGTTGCGTTTTTAAATTTCTAAATTGTCAAATTGAAATTCATCTTTATGATAAATTTTCATCTGGGTAAGACTTTAGCATGAATTAAATTTATATTTGCTTGTAATCTAATCTAAGCTTGTTCATAGCCAAGTCTCTTGGATATTCTCTTTGTTTTTCATATACATTTCTCTGTTTTTGATTACTCATAAAAAAAAGGCTTTGTGTATTTAGTTTTTGATGATATATATCCTAAAATGAAAATGTGTTGAATTCGAATTCGAGCATAAGATCAAGGTCGAGTTCGAGCGTGTGAATCGAGCACGATTTCGAGCATGAAAATCGAGCTTAATCGAGCGAGCTCGAGTAGCTCGAGCTCAAAATTTAAGACTCGATCGAGTTCGAGCCGAGTATCGAGCATGAGTTTTTGAGTTGAGCTCGAGCTCGAGCACCTCACTGTATCGGCTCGGCTCGGCTCGATTACACCCCTATTGATAGTCTTATAACTTAGAAAGATGACTTAATAGCCTTGTATTCGGAAAAATGACTTATAATTTTAGAGCTTGGAGATAACTTGGTAGTACTAGTATCGAAATTTGGTAGTATTGAAATTTGGAGAGATGACTTGTTGGAACTTGAAAAGATGATTAACAATCTTTGAACTTTGAGAGATGAATTGGTAGTCTTGAGAATTTAAAGAAAGAAAGAAAGGTAAAGGCTTTAGAATCTCTAAAGAGTCCAGGTTTTTCTACTTGAATTGGATGATTCAAAAACTTGAATAAATCATTTATTTATAGCTTCAAGCGACACTTATATAAGAGAGTTCCAAAAGAACTTAATCATTTAAAGTTTATCTCTAATTATTCTAGCTTAATAAGAGATAAAAAAAATAACTCATGGATAAGTTTTAATGGATAATTCATGAGCCTTTAAATGTTTAGCACGTGTTTTCTTCTTAATTTGTCAAGTGATATTAATAAAATTTTAATTAATTTATTTAATTAAAATCCTTTTTTTACCAATCTATATATTATATGAATAAAGTTATTTAGGAATCTTTTATAATAAAATTTATAATAAAAAAGAAAAAGACTCAAATGACAGAAATAGTCTCGTCCCTATGTTATACTTTCAAAGATGATGATGATGATGACGACGACGACGATGATCAGGAGTTTTTCTAGAAAAGAGTCAAGTCAGACACGTCTCCCCAGCCTTCTTGCCCAACTATCCATTTACGTGGCAGAAAATAGCCCAAGCACATGCTGCTGTCCTCTTTTTTTTTTTCGGTTACAGAAAAGATAAAAGGGCGCCCTTTGAACAAGATGATTAGTTTATCGCTGGTCGGTGTCGCACGGCCTCGTTCGGGAATCGGCGGTGTTGAGATAACATCGGGCGACTTTAAAACATGGCACTTGGGCGGTGGCCGTAACCTCCCACACTCAATCTCACATGTTGACTCCAACGGCCAACCCAAATTCGAGGCGCTTGATCGGTCTACTTTGTTTACTTTTAATATGTTAATAATTAACATTAGTATGTATTATATTTAATATAATTAATTATTATTTTATTTAATAATATCATTTAATATTATATTGTTTTTAATTAAATTTAAAATAAGTTGCTGTTACTATTAAATAATTTAGTATTATTAAATAAATATATGTTTAAATGGAAAAATATTATTTTATATGAAAATTAAATAAATCAAATATATATTATTTAATAATTTAAAATGATTACAAGTAAATTAAATAATACTATTCAATATAATTTATAATTTATTAATTCATATTGTTAATTAATATGTAATTTTGAAATGTAGTAGTTTCTAATATTGTCAAATAAAATTTAATATTGAATATTAAATTCTAATATGATTAAATAATGATATTTAATGTTATTAATAGTATAAATTAATATTTCTTTCGATAGCAATAGTTTAAATTAATATTATTTAATATTATGTTGCTAATATTACTTAATATAAATTTATTTACTGAATACATTATTATCTTAGTGCTTAAAACAGTAGATGACTTAAAAACTAAATCATGTGAAGGCGTTCTATTTAATTATTTTATGCCAAAATAATCTTAATCTATGATGTCACAAATAATTTGAATCATTCATATCTATAACACAAGCTATCAATAACATAAGCATGATTGAGAACATCTTTATTGTTATTGAGAAATATATATATATATATATATATATATATATATATATATATATTATATATGATTTTTAGCATATCCCTTCTCTACAATAGATAATTTCTTAGAAATGATCATTTTTTTAGAATCAAATACAACATTAAACCCGTTGTCATTTAATTTTTCATAAAAATTAAACTTTTCCTAAGTTTTAGGATGTGATGCACATTTTGTAAGATTAAAACATTTTCAGAAGTCAATTGTAAGATTGATTGTCATTTGTTAACAACTATGCAAGTTTGAAAGTTTTCCATGAAGACGTGTTTATTCATCTCTTATGTGTTTTAGATGTAAGAAATTTTTAATGGATTTCTCTAATGTGTCGACATAAAAAAAACAACACATCATAGATTATAAATACGGAACAAGATATTAACCTTCAGCCATTGATATCGAAAATATTGAGCTACGATAAAATTGGTGCCTTTCTTATTTGATCTTCTAATCTTAAGTAAATTCACTAATTGTGTTTTTCAGAATGCTCATATTAGGGACCCAATACTCTATCTTTTTCTTTATATACGTCTTCCCATTAAAAATGTAATTCAATTTGTGGGTAGTTATCACTTGTAGATATGGATAAATAATTTAAAATTTATTAGATAACAATAATAAAATATAGTACCACAATAAGAAGTTTTAAGAGGTTATGAAACTAACCTCAAGTCTTTTATTTCTTATAAAACACTACTGACCAAGTAGTTAACTTATGTAGGGAACTTACATTCTCCCACTTGGTCCGTATATTTTATTATACTTGTTGTTCCATCCATAATCTATGAATCCTTATGCTTAAATTAAAAAAACAAAATACATGAATCATGGCAACAAGTCCTCTAAGAATGAGTAATATCTTTCATGTATTACAATATATTTCATCTCTTCAATATCAGCCTATATGTGATAACATATCTTAATGAATAAACCTTATGTTTATTCTAGGTCCAAAATTTATTGTTATTCTCAATAACCAATATGTGCACCAAATATTGAGAAAACAAAACAAATGAATAAGAGTTTCATTACAAATAAAAGTTGTCCATACAACTAATTCACAAGATGGAACCAAGTCCCATTCGCACTACATGATCCTTAAAACCTTTTAGTGGCATGTGTTTTGTTAAAGGATCTGCTATCATCAATTCAGTGCTAACGTGCTTAATGACCACTATATTCTTTTTAACACGTTCTCTTATGGCTAAATACTTAATGTCGATATGTTTACTTTGACTACCACTTTTGTTGTTTTTAGCCAAGAAAACCGCAGCTGAATTGTCATAGTATATTCTTAATGGCTTTGAAATGGAATCCACAATTCTAAGCCCAGATATGAAACTCTTCAACCATACACCATGTGAGGTAGCCTCAGAACAAGAAACGAACTCAGCCTCCATGGTAGAAGTAGCAACTAAAGACTGCTTTGCACTCTTCCAAGATATGGCTCCGCCAGCAAGCGTGAAAACATATCCAGATGTTGATTTTCGTGAATCAACACATCCAGCGAAGTCTGATTCTGAATAACCAACTACTTCCAAGTTGTCAGTTCGTCTATACATAAGCATGTAATCTTTGGTCCCTTGAAGGTACCTCATTGCTTTCTTTGCAGCTCTCCAGTGGTCCATACCCGGATTACTCTGATATCTTCCTAACATTCCGACTACAAATGCAATGTCAGGTCTTGTGCAAACCTTAGCATACATTAGGCTTCCAACAACTGAAGCATATGGAATGTTTTGCATTTGTTCCCTTTCAAGTTCATTTTTCGGGCACTGGTTCAAATTGAACTTGTCACCCTTTACTATTGGAGCTACACTTGATGAGCAATCTTTCATCCGAAATCTCTCAAGAACCTTATTGATATAGGTCTCTTGAGACAGTCCTAGGATACCTTGAGGTCTGTCTTTATGGATCTTAATGCCAATGACATAAGATGCCTCACCCATATCCTTCATATCAAATTTCTTAGAGAGAAATTGCTTCACCTCATGCAGCAACCCTTTATCATTGGTTGCAAGTAAGATATCATCCACATATAGGACAAGGAAACAAATTTTACTCCCACTAACCTTATGATATATGCATTGATCCATGATGTTCTCTACAAAACCGAATGAAGAGATGACATCATGGAATTTTAAATACCATTGATGAGAGGCTTGTTTCAATCCATATATGGATTTCTTGAGCTTGCACACCAAATGCTCACCATTACTAAAGGAGAATCCTTCCGATTGTTTCATATAAAACCTCCTTCTCTAGGTCTCCATTCAAGAATGCTGTTTTCACATCCATTTGATGCAGTTCTAAGTAAAAATGAGCAACCAATGCCATAACAACATGAAGAGAATCTTTCTTTGATACAGGGGAAAAAGTCTCTGTGTAATCGATTCCTTCCTTTTGAGTGAATCCTTTAGCTACGAGTCTTGCCTTATATCTATTAATGTTGCCTAATGAGTCCTCCTTTGTTTTAACGACCCATTTACATCCAATGGCCTTTGCACCATTAAGCAAATTAGCAAGATCCCAAACTCCATTAGATGCCATAGAATTCAACTCATCTTTCATGGCATTGTACCACAATTCAGATTTACTGCAACTCATGTCTTGTGAAAATGTTTCAGGGTCATCTTCGGCTCCAAAATTATAGTCAGACTCTTGTAGATACACAACATAATCACTAGGTATTGATGATTTCTTCATTCTAGTTGATCTTCTTAATGTTGTGTCAGCATCCTCCTGTGGAGTATGTTGCACAACTGGTTGCTCAACAGTCTCTGGTAATTGTTGAACAACTGGATCTACTGGATTGTCATCAGGAACTTGCGGAGCTTCAATGATTGGTTGTTCAACATCCATTTGAACTTGAGGGAAGTTATGAACAACAACCAATTTCTCACTTGAAACGGGAGCCTGAATATCTGAATGATCCTTCTTAGAAACTACGTTCCGAGATTGATCACTCCCACTAATCAAGTCATTTTCAAGAAACTTTGCATTTCTTGATTCCACAATTCTAGTGACATGTGATGGACAATAAAATCTGTAACCCTTAGACTGTTCAGCATATCCAATGAAATACCCACTTATAGTCCTTGAGTCCAATTTCTTTTTTTGTGGATTATAAACTCTTACTTCAGACGGGCACCCCTAAACGTGTATATGTCGCAAACTCGGTTTCCAACCTTTCCATAATTAAAAAGGTGTTTTTGGAACGGCTTTAGTTGGAACCCGGTTTAATATATATACTGTCGTTTTAAGAGCTTCGATCCACAAGGATTTAGGAAGCTTGGAGTTGCTAAGCATACTTCGCACCATGTCCATCAAGGTTCGGTTTCTTCTTTTTGCTACACCATTCTGGTCTGGAGATCCAGGCATAGTGTATTGGGCTTGAATCCCATGCTCTTCAAGAAACCTTGCAAATGGACCAGGCGCTTGTCCATCCTCAGTGTATCTACCATAGTATTTTCCACCTCTATCTGATCTCACGATCTGAATTTGCTTTGCACATTGTTTCTCTACTTCTGCTTTGAAAACTTTAAAAGCATCTAATGCTTCGTTCTTATTATAAAGCAAGTAGAGATACATGTATCGTGAATAATCATCTATGAATGAGATGAAGTATTTCTGACCATATGAGTCCATATCCGGACTACAAATGTCCGTATGTATGTCTCTAATATGTCTGAACTCCTCTTGGCACCTTTCTTTGTCTTGTTGGTCTGCTTTCCCTTTATGCAGTCCACACAAGTATCAAAGTCAATAAAATCCAAAGTACTAAGTACTCCATCATTCACTAACCTTTTAATTCTCTCTATGGAGATATGTCCTAATCTCCGATGTCGCAATATAGAGGACTTTTCATTCATAACACATCGTTTAATACCAACATTGTCTTGGACGTGCATTATACTATTTGAAAAACTATTTTGTAAATGAATTCGAAATAAACCATCAATCAACATCCCATTTCCAACAACACTAGATTTATAAAGCAAGCGGAAAGCATTTTCATAAAATTCAAAAGAAAATCCAAGTGGTACAAGTTTTGAAACTGAAATTAAATTTCTAGAGTAACATGGAATATAAAAAGTTTTTTCCAAATTCAAAACAAAACCAGTATCTAAAACAAACCTGCACGTCCCTACTGCTTCCACTTGAGAACGCATCTTGTTTCCTGAATAGATGCATGGCTCATTGGCCATTGGTTTCCTTTGGTTTAGAAAACCCTGCAAGGTATTTGAAACATGGATTGTAGAACCAAAATCAATTCACCAAGTGTTATGACAAACATCGACCATATTAGATTCATAACAAACAAGTGAGATTGGATTATCTTCCTTTTCAAGCCAAGCCTTATATTTGTTGCAATCCTTCTTCATGTGTCCCTTCTTTTTATAGAAAAAACACTTGGACTCTTTCTTTTCAGTCTGGGTAGGTATTTTACCCTTTCCCTTTTGTTTGGCTCGCGCTTTGTTCTTTCCTTGTGTTGCCATATGTGCACTTTCACCCATTTCCATTAGCAACCTCCCTTCCTCTTGAACACACATGGTCAGGAGTTCATTTATTGATCATTTTTGCTTATGTGTGTTGTAAGAAATTTTGAAAGGTCCATATTGTTGTGGAAGGGAATTCAGAATAAAGTGCACAAGGAAAGATTCAGACATCTCAACCTCAAAAGACTTCAACCGAGCCGCTATGTCCCTCATTTGCATGATGTGCTCACGCACACCTCTAACACTAGTGAGCTTCATAGATGATAACTTTGTCATTAGGGTGCTAGCTAGTGCCTTATCCGAAGACTCAAACTATTCATCAATAGCCTTCAGCAATTCTTTGACATTTTTACACTCAGGGATTGAACCACGAATACTAGCCGATATACGTGTCCTTATGAACATCATACTTAAGCGATTAGATCGCTCCCATCGTTCATATAGGGCAATCGCACCCTAAGGGCTAGTATCAGTAGGTATAGGTGGTTCATCCTTCCTAATGGCACAATCAATGTCCATGCACCCTAATTGAAGAAGAACTCTCTCCTTCCACATCTTATAGTTATCACCACTTAAATAGGGAACATTACATTTATCATCAGAAAAATTCAGAGGTTGTATAACTGCAAATAAATCAAACATTCATGCTTATGTTACAAATTTAAGGCAAATAAACATATAACATGCTTTACCAATGTAAATCATGCATTAAAATATGAATCAAATAACATATAAAACTGCCTGTGGGCGAAGTTCTAATTTAAACAGATTCATATATAAACTTTATGATGAAACTATCAAATTATATTACTTTTCTTAATTCCTGTGGGTAAATTAAGAAAAATAATTTGTTACTTCATCCTAATTAATCACACAAATATAACAAAAATTTCTGTGAGATAAAATTTATTATATTAAATATGATTAATTACAATTAATGTCATTTTTCTGTATGTGACTGAATGTACTTGATATATAATTTAACTTAATCAAGGATGCTGTGGCTATTCCTTGATCGAGAAAAATTATATAGATCACATGACATTAAATTTTATGCATAAATTATGATTTTCTGATCATGTATACAGTCAGCATATTATAAACAGATAATATTGTATACATACATTCATTACTTACACATAAAATTCAAGCATACAAAAATATATCATGAACCAAATAATGATATAAACTTAATTCTTTTATGATTAATTAATAATCAAGCTCCTTAAATTCTTGCCCACGGCATGGTGCAAAATTAATTTAGTTGTTTATAAATAACAGC